>OY728140.1:1296557460-1297134132 GCA_963277665.1 Viscum album | reverse complement strand
TTGTTCACTTTATATGAAACCATAACTGACACACTATTATATATGAGAATCATAACATAAAAGACAAAAAAATACTATATTTGTCCCAAACTATCTTTGAATAACAATACATGAGTGTACATGATCATGTGCAATTGTGGAGGAGAATTATTCAGGAGTTCAGTGAATTTTAGATCGGATAAATTTTATATTTTGAGTGATCACATACACTTCCCAAGGGGGTGGGGATGTCCTGGGTGTATGGGGTGTCCAAGGGGTTGTGGGGCTGTCTAGGGGGTCGGAGGTGTCCAGGGGGTGGGGGGCTGTCTTGGGGAGTCAGGGGTGTCTAGGTGGGTAGGGGTTTCCATGGGGGTGGGGGCCTATCCACTGATTATGAGATGTCCACGGGGTGGGTGGACTATCCACAGGGGTGACAGGGTTGTCTAGGGGGGGTGGGGGGGTGCCTAGGGGTGGGGGGATTTCTAGGGGTTGGGGGATACCTAGTGTGTACGAGGTGTCCAGGGGGTGGGGGTGTCCAGGGGGTGGGGCGGGGGTGTCCACGAGGGTGGAGGGCTATCTAGGGGGTACGAGGTGTCCAGGGGTCGGTGGGCTATACATAGGGGGTGGGCAGGCTGTCCAGGGGGGGTGGCAGGGTTGTCCAGTGGGGTCAGGGGGTGTTTAGGGGGTGGGGGCCTTCTAGGGGGGTGGCAGTTTCCAGGGGATGGGGGGGTGTCCAGGGTGGTGGGCGAGTGTCCAGGGGGGTGGGAGGGTTGTTCAAAGGGTTGGGGGATGTCCAAGGGGGGTACATGTGTTTAGGGGGGTGGTAAGGATATCCATGGGGGTGGCGGGGCTGTCCAGGTGGGGTACAAGGTGGGGTGGGCTGGCTGTTCAAGGGGGGGTGGCGGGGCTGTCCAGGGGGGGATATGGGGTGGGTGGGTGGGCTGCCCATGGGGGGGTGGGTGGGCTGCCCATGGGGGGTGGCAGGGCTATCCAAGGTGGTGGTTGTGTCCACCACTAAACTTGGGTCATAAAATTCAATCTCTATCCAATTGTAGCATGATTTCAAGCCGATTATAGATAACCGAGAAGGCTATTGGTGTAAACCATGAATATCATACATATAAATAACAACACGCCTATTTGTACACACACCACAAAATATCATATGAGGATCAGAGTTTATGAGCCATGTTTCGATGGGACACTACTCATAGTAGTATGAGCCTTGTTATTTCCTTTGGGTGATATGGAGTTGCACGAATGTTAAATGTGTATGAGATCAAAATGGATAGTGGATAAGAACTTGAGTGAGATTTATCTGCAGAAATTCACTTCTTCTTGGAAGGGTAAGAGTGAGTGTTGGTATGGAACTTCAAGAAAATTATTAATGTGTGATATCATCTATACATTTGTTATATGTGATTGAAATTTTATTTGTATAGGTATCGGAGTGGAAAACCCACCCCCCTCCTTGGACAGCCCCACACACCCCCACCCAACACACTCTTGCAGCCCCCCTTACACCCCCTGTAACCCCCCCCCCCCCCACCCCACCTGGACACCCCCTCACCACACCTGGACAACCCCACCCCCTCCTCCCTGGACATAGCACACACCCCCTCCCCCACCTGGACAGCCCACCCCCCACCCCCCCTTGGATAGCCCACCCCCCTGATAGTCCCACACTACCCTCACCCACCTAGATTTCCCCACCCACCACCACCCCTAGATAGCCCACCCCCTCCCTGGATAGCCAACCCCCCCCTCCCCAGTAGCCACCCTACCACCCCCCCCCCCCCCGATAGCCCCCCCCTGGACCGCCTACCCCCCACCCACCCACCTTGAAAGCCCACCCCCCCCCCCCCCCCCCGTTGGACAACACCTACCCCCCCCCCCCCCCCCCCTCCTTGGACAACCTATACCCCCCTCCCCCCACTTGGATAGCCCACCACACCCCCACCCCCTAGACACCCCCCCACTTGGACACCCCCCACCCTACCCCCCCCTGGACAGCCCCCCCCCCCCACCTGGACACCCCCCCCCACCTAGACACCCCCCCCCCACCTGGACATCCCCCCCCCCACCACCCCTACCTGGAAACCCCCCCACCCCCCACCCCCCCACTCTCACCTGGACAACCACCTCCCCACCTCCCTGGACAACCCACACCCCTCCCCCACCTAGACAGCCCACACCCACCCCCTAGACAGCCCACCCCTAGTGTTGTCAAAGGCGTGTGGCACAATAAGGCCCAAAGGATGCTTGGGGATGCAGTGCGAGATGTGGCGCGAGATGCAGTTAAGGAGAAAGTGCACATAATTAAATATATACAATTTTCAAAAATATTTTAAATTAAAAAAACATAAATTCAATCGAAATAATACAAATTAAAATACATGCTTATAATTTTTGACCAAATCATAATCAAAAAATTAATCATTAAGAACGTAAACATTAAAATCATCATGTTATGTTATATGTCTTCTATAATGTTAAATGAATTTCTACTATTCACTAATATGTTAAATGAGTTTGTGAACCTAAACATCAAAATCATCATGTTATGTTAAATGTGTTTAATGTTATTCCATTCATTCATTCGGTCGAGAGATGGTTCTATTTTTATAGAGTTTTATTTAGTTCTACTTTTATTAATATATTAAATGTTATGTTTATATTTAGGGGTGTACCGATCAATTTAGAGAAAATATCCTCAATTTACATCAGTCCCTCTAAGAAAGAACTCTATTTCTTGCACCCACAATTTCCACTAGCTCCCCATTATTTCCATCGATTTCCCCTATTTCCTCTTACCCCACGTTTTCTATCGCACCCCTGATTTCTGTTGGCACTCTCGATTTCCATCGGGCCCCTCCATTTCCACCGCCCCTCTAAGTAGGATCTATGTTGCCTTATTCTTCCTGATTTCAGGGGCTACTGGTGCACATTTTCCGAGCCTTACTCCATAGCACCTTTCGGGTTAGTGCATGAGGTGCGACAAAGGAACACCCCTGTGAGGTTTCCTTGCCTCGCCGATGGTGAGGCGCACTGGGTTTTCCTCGCCGCGCTTCATGCCAAGGCATGCACCTTTAAAAATAGTGCTCACCCCCACCCACCCTGGATATCCCCCCAGGACAGCCCCTACCCCCACCCCCACCTAGAAACCCCACCCTGACCCCCAAGATAGCCCACACCCATCCTTGGGCAGCCTATACCCCCTCCCCCCACACCCCTATAGCCCCCCACCCCATGCAGCCCCCCTACCCCTAGAAAACCCACCCCCACCTGGACAGCCCCCCACACCTGGAAAACCCCCCTACCCCTCCTTCATCCCCCCTTAGAGTAATTTTATTTAAAATCATTTTATTCATTATGAATGGAAAGCCATCATGCATTATTCATTTCATTCCAAACAACCCATTCATTTTATCAAAAAATGACAAATTCAATTTATCAAAACTTCAAAAATTCTATTTCTCAAAACAATACAAATTCAATTTATCAAAACATGACAAATTAAATTTATGAGGCTCTATGGGTCACTTAAAAAATGTCATTAGGGAAAGGGGAAATCAACTACATCGTTAATTCCAATTTAAAAATAGGTCCAAACACTTAGAAGGTGAGGTGGTGTCTAGGAGGTTTGGTGGTGTCCAGGGGGTTGTCTAAGGGGGTGGGGGCTATCCAAGAGGGTGGAGGGTGTCCAGGGAGTGGGGTGTGTAGGGGGTGGGGGTGGTAGAGGGGAATTACATGGGGGTGGGGGGGGGGTTCCATGGGGGTGTGGGGGGGGGGGGGGGGGGGCTGTCCATGGGGGTGAGGGGTGTCCAGGGAGGGTGGGATGGGGGTGTCCAGGGGGGTGGGGGTGTCCAAGGGGGCGGGGGGAGGGGGTTGTCCAAAAGGTGGGGTGTCAAAGGGGTGGGGGTGTCCAGGGGGTGGGGGGATGGAGCTATCCAAGGGGTGGGGGTATCCAGGGGGTGCAAGGGGGTGGGGGTTGTCCAATGGGGGGTCCAGGGTGGTGGGGGCTATCCAAGGGGGTGGGAGGTGTCCAGGGGATGGGGTGGGTGTGTTCACAATTCCAATCCATCACCCAACCAACATCCAATTAATCTTCAATATCAATACCCTTCCCATTAATCCTTGATCAAAAACTGTAAATACAAAATAAAAATCCAATTTTCAGCTTAACTAAAGTCCACCTAAGCACCATATCACCCTACAAAACAAAATCTTTACCATATTTGAAGTGTAAAACAGAAAAAATCAAAAAAATCAAAGGGTTCCCTACTCCACAGACAGCAGGAACTCTAATTTAGCCCAAATTAAAATAAAAAACAAAAAATCTAGAGGGAGAACATGAAAAAAAAAGGTAAAACTTAGTAATTTGAAGTTTAGAGATAATAAATTGATTGATTAAATATATATCTATGGTTGGGAGGAGTTTTAAAGCTGAGAAAACATCGGGAGGAGCTTTAGAATAGGGTCTGAAATCGGGCCAAGTGGGATCTAGGGTGGTGGGTATTTGGGGAAAACATTCCAGATGGTTTTTAAAAACTATTGGGAAAGCCTATATTTAAGAAATTTTTATTAAAACTATTGGTATATCTTAGAAGAACTAATTATTTCCCAAGTTTGTTTTAAACTGTTGGAAAAAATGAACTATATTAACACATTTCTAATAGTTTGAACAAACCATTGGAAAATGCAGCCTTTTTTAAATTATGCCAACGGTTTGATGAAATTGTTGATATATATCCATTTGGAAAACATCCAACTCAAGTAATTTCTATATATACACAAATTATTGTCCATAGATCATATTCATCAGAATTCCTACATAGATCATTGATGCCATCCAAGTTATTTTTTCTTAATAGAAGTGCCTTTTTAAAGGGTTCTCATCTGTCGGGTTAATATCCACATGGGAAATATGGTATATCATTGTTGAAATATTATAGACCATTTTAGATCATTGAGAAGGATGGATAAGGTTGTTATCAGTCATAGTTATTGGATCAGTTGATATGTATTGATGATGTTTTCCACACATCTCTACTATTAAGGTGTTATCAAAATACATACCTTAATATGAAATGAGAGGAGATTGAGTTGGATCAAGAATTTATAGTTGTGGAGAAACCAATGGATATCATTGAAACACATATAAATTTCTTTCATAGAGTAAATGTATTATTGGTCTTAGAGTTATAACAACATTGATCAAATTTTGATGAGTCATGGGGGCATGAATCATCAATGAGGGAATAGTTTCATCAATTTTTTATATATGATACTTCATTCGTATAATTTTTTAGAGATAAAAATTTCTATGGTAGGTATATTGTAACATCCCATCATACCATCCTGTATGATCACTTTAGTACATCCTTTTTTCCTCATATGGAGTGTTTTGCATCTTGGATGGAGTTTTGAAAATTATGTGTTGGGAGTTTTATGTAGTTCAATGAAATATGTGGGTTTAATGGTTTCTCTAGAAAGTCACCCTCAATCTGATCAAATTCTAAATAATGACGTTATTATAAGAACACAACCAAAAATTAGATGGGTCTTCTAGGTGTGTTGCATAACGTCATGGAACTATTGGCTAGCTGATTGTTTCCACTGGGTAGCTAGTGGCCTCAATATGGTTTGAATTATTAGTGTAAAATTTTGTCTTTTATTCCCCAAAAACCTATATTAAACAAATATAATATCAACCTTACACCATACATATCCTTATAGAATTATGAGTTCTATTTATAAAAATATTAGGATCTATAGACCATATTTTCTTGATGATTTAATCTCTAGATAGTTGGTTGTTCCTCGTTTAGTAAGTTGGTTGAATCCCACATTTTTACTCTATTTATAATGGAATTTATATAGGTATTGGGATATTAAATTGGAATTTATTTATCAAGTTATGAACCCTATAATACCTTTACAGATTTATCATTTTTCTTTTCCTAGAGGTTATATATCTTGTTTATTTTGGTGTGGTGTTTTTAACCTTTAATGTATGTGACGAGCAATCATATTTTCCAACCATTTTCTTATGAAAACTAATTCTAATATTAAATAAGTAATTCTTTGTTCCTCTATATTTATCTAAAATTTCATTTACCTTTGTTGTGTGGATCCCATTATGGTTGGTGTTTTGCCCAAGTGTAAGGTATGTGGTTCTATATCAGGAACATGTTTTGTAAACTCTAAATGACCATGGTCTTCTAAATAGTTTTTAAAATGAAAATTGGACTATTTTTTTATTCATGATATTTTTACATAAATAGGTTTTAATAAAATATGGTTTTCCCATTTTTTGGTAAAAGATATATATTTTTTAAATGTTATGAAATTTTTACTAAAAATAGTTTTCAAGGAATGATTTTGGATAAAAAGGGTTGTTTGAAAAATGTTCATGAAACATGAAAAACCATTTAAAATTATTTGTAATGTGAATCACATTGGATCAATAGGCACCCAAGAGTGTTTTGGTATTGGGCCTTATAATTTAACAATGTAAGGAGGTTCACCTTCTAGGGTACTCCACTTTTCATTGATCATAGATTTATTTTCTAGGGGAACATAATCTTGAAGATATAATGGAGTTCACTTTCTAGGGTGTTCCAACATCCTTATATCATAAATCCATCAGATCTATGGTATTCCTGTGTGTACTAGTTTTTATTATTTATTGGGGTATGAATGACCTCACTAGACTAGAAGTATGTTATACAAGGCATCGTCTCCCACATGATTTGGATTTATTTATTTTTTAGATTTGATATGATATATGATTCATTATTTTATAAATGTAATTGGTTTTTTAAAATTTTCATTGAAACTGTATTATCTAGCATCTATTGTAGAACAATAAAAGGGTAAATGTTTCACTGATTTTTTGATATAAAATATAAATTTGTTTTATCCTAAAAAAATTTCCATATATTGAGAATACTTGGATTATTTTTGAAATAGTATGTTATATAATTGTTTTGTGATCTCCTAATGAGCATGTTTATCTTAAAATATTCACACACTCTTAGGGGCATCACGACCTCATTTTATCGATGTAGGAAAGGGAAGTTAACTTTTATAAGATGGTAAATATTATGTCAAATGGGCATGGGTAGCTATTTGTGAGGTACTGTGATATTTCCCCACACATGACATGGAGTTTTTTTTTCTTTTTTTGGCTGTCATTTTTTCTATTTTTGTGATATGTATATTTTTTTTCTCTTATTACCTAAAATTGATCTCTACTGTTGTCGATATTTTTGGCTATTTATTTTTTCAATTTTGGTTATCTATCTCTCTCTCTATGTATATCTTTTATCTTATTTGACATTGGGAAAATCATTCTATCTTATTGTTGTTGGATTCTCAGGTACCTTTCTCTAGCCCATTGTGATTAGAAAGTCCCTTTGGGTCCTTCCATGGTTTGTTTTGTCTCATAGTGGGATGGTTTATTAAGGGGGTCATGATGCACTAATCATACACAAATTGAAGATTATTTTCATTGACAATAAATAGTTGATGTTGGTTTCCCCTAGTTATATCTATTTCATAGCATCCTTAAGTTACTAGTATCCAAAAAAGGATATAATTTCTAGGAAAACAATATACAAAAATCAATACTAAAATTTCAAGATGTTATCAAACTATAAGAATTGTCCTTATTATATTCACTAAAATTAATTTATCCTAATCATCAAAATAAATACAAAAATATTCATGAATAACTAAACTTACCCTCAAAAAACATGAAACCCAACTCTGACACCAACTGAGGTGGAACAGACCCACAATTTGAATTTTGATAGTAAAAACAATTAATTTACACATTATTTGATAAAAAGTTAGATGATCCATGAAAAATGTACCATTATTTTACATTATTTACATAATTTAAACATTACATTATCAAAATAATCAGATAGTTACAAGAAAATAGTGAACAATGTCTTTGAGTATTGGTCTTATAATAAACATATTTATTGATACTTGTAAAAATTTTCCCTTAATAATACCAAACTTGTCCCAATTCTTGTATTATAATAGTTTATACTCCTCTTCATAACCCGTGGAATACAAACTTAAGAAAATGGTGGGATTAATTTCATAGTAAAGGAAAAAACAAAAATATGTATTCAATTATTAGAATATAAAGATATAATAAAATAAGAGAATTTGACAAAAATATTACTAAAATAATATGATATAATCTGATCTATATAGAATTCATAAAATCATGAAATTTTATCTCAATTTAAAAAACATGTACCACAACATAAGAGTTTTAGATAATAAACATGATCCATAGAGTACAATTATAGTCAAATAGACTAAATGTTAATCCTTAACATAGGAATACAAATTATAAAATTTTGAATAATGAAAAGAATAATCTTAAGAAAATATGTGTTCATAAAATAAAAATATGATCATGTCCATAAATAACAATGTTAACCAATGTATAAGTAATCTTGTACACACAAAATCAAGTGAATAGAGTCATAGGTGATAATATCCACACACCAGCATATGAACAAAACTATATATGATCACATCCATGAGAAATATTGTAAAAAAACATTATGTGATCTTTTAGATTCACAACTATTTGAACAAAGAATAACATTATCATATGGATGAACAACCCAATGAACTAATCATAACAAGATCATGTCCAAACACTACCCTATGAACAAAGAATAATACAATCATAACCAAACATAATCACAGGAAAAAATCATTACCTGATAACTTCAACACACTAAATTATTATATAATGGTATATTATTCAATAACCAATTAATTAATAAGATATATAGGTCTACATCATTCATAATCATTATATCTCTGTAAAATCAGAAACCATTAAACATAACATGAAAAAAAATTGAATAAAATGTATTTCATCTCATTTCTAAATGGTATCACATAACATGAAATAAAACATCTATCAATTGATAAAAAAATAAAAACATCTAAATAATTTAATTTATAAAGGAATATATAAGTTGAATAACATAAATCAATACGATTTATATCTTTCTAAGTTTAAAATGGTAACAAATCCATAAAATATTCTTTTATAAAACACTTAACAACAGTTTCACAAAGTGTAAATAATGGGGATACTTTTCAAAATTAACTTTTAACAAGGGGATATTAAATATTTTAAAAAAACACATTAAAACTTATATAAATTAGGATTTTATAAAATATACATAATATTTTCCCATGTGGAGTGTTAAATAAAAATAAAAACATGGAAGGTAAATACTTCTTGACAATTATAAAATATCCTTATTAAAACTGACATTGTTAATAGATTAATAAATAATAATTTTAAAAAGAGGAAAATAAAATATTTAACACCACCATGAATAAACAATATTTCTATTTTAACATATTAATGGATACGATCAACAAGAATGGTGAATATGAACATTAAATAAAAATGCCACATTTAGAGAGAGTGGTATTTATCCATTACATTATCTAATTTTTGGGGGAATGAAATTCATATATGTAATTCAAAAAAAAATAAGGATGAACAGAATAATAATATAATCATATAAAAATAATATTATTCATTAAAATATTATTTATAGTTGACTAGATATGATTCAATAAATGAATATTCATTAAAAAAACTCCATTAGAAACATCATATTAAATATATATTCATCATTTTAATGTGATATTATAATAGAGATATTTCGATCCCTATAAAAAATATGAAATAATTTAAAATAAAATCGTATGGTAGAATATATTCAATATATAATTATTATGTTCCAAAGAATAATTGTAACACTACAAAATGATATTGTGTTAAGAAACACCATCACTATTTTCTCTCAACATCTGTAAAATCCTTTTAAAATTATATATAGTAAATATAATCCTATTAATATCCTATTTTATAAATATATTAATTTCAATATATATGTATTTTTTTCATTTTAATTATTCATTATTCATTTATTAGTTAATTATACATTATTTTCATCCCCATATGTTCGTGATTTAGAATCTTTCCCACATAATTTAGTATTTTAATTCTGATACACATTTTTAGATATGAAGTTTATATTTATATATTATTCATTGTAATGTAATATATTTTCCATAATTATTTATAATATCATCATTTTATTCATTTATTATTTCAAATCATACATGTGAGGATGAAATTGACGACAACAATAATTCAAAAAAATTTGACTAACTGAAGTTGTATATTATTTAATGGGTCAATTATTCAAAATTTCATAACAATTCAATAAATAAAACATTATATACTTAATGATACTATATTTATTAATTAATTATATTCTTAGAATCATCCGTGAATGGTGGTGATGAAAACCCAACTACATTGCTCTATAATGGCGATAACCCGCACATATAAAAGATTTTTTTCCTCCCTCAATTATTGAATGATTGGAAATTATTTATCTTATACATAATGATAATCAAAAAAAATATTATATAGTTAAATATTTTTTGGACTATCCAGTTATGTAATTTAATTAAAATGAAAAAAAAATCATTTTTTTGGTGTCACATTCTATACGAACACTGGAATGATGTTCTGTTTTCTATAATGGTTAAGGGTAAAGGTTAATTATAATTATTCATTAAAAATAAAACATTATGAATAAAAATAAAATTATAAAATTATATATTTATGGGAAAATTATATTTTGATTATATTTATAAGTACAAAAAAAGGTTAGAGATTAATTAGTACTCAGTGTGTGAGTTAGATCATTCCATTTGATGACTTTTTCAAAATGGTGGATGTTGGGATTTTTCGTGGATTAGGGGATTCAGAAATGGGAGAAATATCTTTTTGAATTAATAATGTATAATTTTAAATAATAATTTTAAATTATAGCATCTATGGAGTGGTTGTAGATTTCATCTTTTTTTAAATGATGGCACAGACAGGTTTTACGTAATATAAAGGACAATTCACTATTAAAGTGTCAAAATGGTCTAATAATCCAAATAATGGAATTGTTGATGTTCTATGGTGGATAGGTTCTCAATAATCAATTTCACCACAAGTTTTTTACATTTTTAGGCCTTTTTATCAAATATTATTCTCCAATACCATTTTGGTTTTTAACATAGTAAATAAATTTTCACCAATGTAATTAATTTTCATGCCTAGAACTTATATGGTCTTTGTTACATAAATTATAAATAATGACGCCAAATAAAGGATTAATTTTACCAAAATAAATTTTCAAATCATCCTGAAAAATTAATTTTAATCTTAGCAATATTATATTATAACAACTTTTTTGGGGAAACATATTTTTAAGAATAAAGATTATTATTGTGATAAAATTATAATGTTGAAGATTTTTCATGACATTAATTATTTTATAATTATATAGATAATTTTTATGTTTATTTCCAAAAAATAAATAACAAAAAAACCACCATGTGAATGATTAATTTACAGAATCTTCAAAAAAATATTTTTATTAGAATATATTTTTACATTAGTTCAAAAATGTTGAACATCGGGTTTATAATTTAAAATTAGCATTTTAAATGTATAATACTATATATTAAAATAATTTTTTATTATAAACTAGTTTTATAAAATTTTTAGGTCATCCATATATTCTAATTATTTCATAAAATTCCTATCATTTTTTAAAATCATATTTTTAAAAATTCACCGAAAAGTAAATCTTTTCAAAAAAAATCCAAAATTCATCCCATGATAATATTTTTGTGATTAATCAAAAATTTATGATGATTTTATAAAATTAAAAATATTCATTTTTAAAATTTATATTGTATGTTAAAATAAAAAATATAAAAAATATTTTTATTTATTAATGAATCGTGTTTTTATCTACTTTTAATATTAATTATTTTCAATTTAGAATTTAAATAATTCTAATATATTGAGTCATATATAATAATTTTTTTGAAAAAAGTTAATTTTAATTAAAAGGATCAAATATTCAATACTAAAATGATCTTTAATTGAGAAAAAACAATCATTTTTATCCTTTAAATGACTGAAAATTTAGTTGAATAATAACTTCTACATTCGTAGAGATTTTATTATTATTATAATCTTCTTAAAAATATCCATATAATACGTCACTACTCATTTTATTCCACTATTTCATTTATAGTAAGATATCAGACACATTAAATTTATTTAAAGGAATGATATATATTATAATATTGTAGGTTTTATAGGTATGTCGTTGACAATCTCACAAATTTAGTAATCCATCGAATTATATCATTATGTTTTCATCTCCTTAGGTTGACGTGTTATATCTAAATAATTTATTGAGTGGGTATTATGGATTTTGGATAAAAAATAAATGAATTGTGACTTCTCATTCCCATTTTTAATGTTTAATAACTTATATCAAAATGTATGAAATTTTACTTGTACTATAAACATACTCATGTATTAATTGTTTGTCTTTCAGAGGTCTCATTCAATCTATATGTGATTGTGATTCCTTATTGTATTATAAGTTATTTTCATCCATTACACCATGTTATATTGTTTTAAAATAATTTTCTAAAATTAATTAGATTAAATGTTTCTCATCAGTTTAGAAAATGAGGACATTGTTTCTATTTGATAAATAAAATTGGATATTATTTTTAATGATTGTATTATTAAAAATTAAATTTTTTGGTTGCTTAAAGTAATGGAAATTTGGAATTGGATTTTGAGTTAATAAATGGGTAAAACAATTTCCTAAAAATAAAATACTTTTTCTAAATAACTTGATTCAGTATTAGAAATGACCCGCACATGTGAGGTATGAATGTAACTATTATGTTTTTATGATGGATATAAAGTACCACCATGTGTTTAAACTATTGGATCAGACTTTCTTATCTGGGAACCCCTTGGGTGGGAGATAACTCATGTAAAGTTTTATAAACATAGAATTGAATATTTTTAAAAATAATATTTCTCATGTAAACTTTTTTCTATATGTTATTTCATGGATAAAAATTTTGGAGGAACAATGAATAGTTACTTTTCATTTTTTAGAAAATAATAGGTTATATCATTTTCATTAAATTATTTTTTTATATTATAAAATATAATATACTAAATTGTTTAAATTTATAATAACCTTCATTAAATGGGATTAGTAACATGATATATAGTATATATTCAAGGGATTTTATTAGGGTCTTGAGGGAAGAATTTTGGTATTACTCTTATGACCGGTATCCTTAAATCTCAGTATTTGTATTATTGTCTTAGGTCAGGGTACAGGTTAAAAAAAGGATCAAAAATTCATTGGTGATGGATACTTTGAGGTGTGTCCATGGTGGATGTGATATTGTTTAACCATAGGTTTTAAGATATGTTGGAGTATTCATGTTCAATGGGTGTCGTCTTATAGTTTTTCTTGTAATGTTTGGACAAGTTTTTTATTAATTTGGATTACACCATGTTAGTTGATTTTTTATACATAGATGATGTTATGAACTCCATTTTAAATATTTAATAATAATATATATATATATATATGTGAATTTTTCTTGTATATATTTTAGTTATTTTAGTTGAATATTTTTTCCCAGGTTATCTATATCCCTCGGTATTAGTTTCAATCCACCAAAGATCATGGAGCCCACCTGAGGTCATGTGGAAATCTTATCATAGGTCTCAGATTCAAGGCTCCAGAATTGTATAAATTAAATATATATATGTGGAATATAAAGTAATAATATAAATATTCCTATGAAAAATAATTATAAATTCTGCAATGGTGATTGATATAGTTGAAAATGGCATTTTCACTACTCTATTCATTAAAATAATTATACGAAAAAGAAGTTATTCGATTATCATAGTAGAAAAAATTATAATATATTATCCATGATAAGGATTAAAAGGTATATTATCATCATGGATAATAAAATCCAATATAACTAAATCATAAGGGATATGATAGAATATATCATTTCCCAAAAGGTTTTTCAACAATATATGTGTGTGTGTGTGTAGTCATTGAGACACATAAATATGATGTGGAGAACTATAAGTAGGAGGTAAATATTATAGAGTTAAATCATGAAAATGATATAATTATAATATTTGAAACATGAATTTTTATACCATGCATATTATAAATAAATATGTAAGTATTAAATAAGGCATATATCTCATAAATCAGTATAAATTTTTGATTCTTAAGGATATTCAATTATCATAGGGAGCATTAATGATTATACATTTTAAAGAGTCATATTTAAGATTATACATAACAATTTTTTTCTAGAAATTTAAAGATATATGTTATAAGTAAAAGAAGATATTGAAACACCAACCCATACCTATATATAAATATGAGAACATTTTATGGAAATTAATAATTCAATCAAATAACTTTATAGGATCTGCCTCCATATTTTATATGGTAGATAGACTTATGATATTGATAAACTAAATTTCAATTCAAGAGAATTTCCCACGAGATAAATGTGGAAAAATATATATATGAAAGAATTAATAAGGATAAATATGTTTCCATTTATAATGAAATTTAATCAAGATATGATGTTCACCTTAATCTTTTAAAGAATTATTCAATATGCATTGAATATGAAACCAATATTTACCCTTTATTATAATCCTAAAACTAACTACCAAAATAAAAGGACCATTAAATCATTTAATGATATATTATGATTACCAAGGTGAATAAATTTTCTTATATATGAGGGTAGTTGGGTGGCCTTGGTTGGTGAACAAGGGAAAACAGGAATGGTTCTCACCCTGAGTCTACTTACTAGTGATACATTGACTTTTTCATCAAACAATTATTCCACAATACTTGGATGATCAATCATGATTAACGCTTCAATATAGTATTATCATTCAAACAATGTGATATTGTTGGTTGAAATTGAGGATGGTAGTGTAGATCACATCATTCAGGAGATGATTCATCAGAGTTCACTAAAAATTCAACTCACATTTCTATATTTTCAGGCTGGGTCATGCGCCAATTATTCATCAGTGAATCACTCAATTTATTCCACTTAATCATGATGGAAGGGAGCGATTTCCATAAAATAAGTCAAGATCTATGATATTTTACCAACCTACACTATAACTTATTCATCATATTGTGTGATTAAAATGGATCATATTAGATATTGACTATGGTTAATGGAAGGTTTTAGTGTATATAAAAAATAAGAAATTTTTTGGGGTTAATTTTTTTTGGAAAAAAAAGTGATTGAGAGGGATCATATATTTGATTACCCCTTTGGAGATGGTCCATGTATTAATAATCCCTCACCATAATATTCTTATTCCAAAAATTAAATTTATATATAATAGTTATATCACTCAAAAAAGAAAAATGGGAAGAATTCATGTTTTAATATTTGAGATTACTAAATTATTTTAAAAAACTAATTTATAGAATGCATTATTATAATATTTTTAAACCATAGCTAACATAATGAACCTGGAAATTATCAGGCATTAAATAGATAGGAGTAAAATCCAATGAACATGAACTTTCAGATAATGAGGTGCACTATATCCGGGAAGAGGGTCATACGAGAGATTATGAATCCATATAGGATCTAGACTAGCAAGAATATATATCTGGGGTAGTAATTAATATTACAAAAGATTAAAAACATGTTATTAAAATGATAAAGTAATTAATATCCTCCATTTAATTAATATGATGAATATTAATTGTGATAAATGTTTTAAGGATATATTATAAGAATTCAATAAAGAACCCTAAATTAAAATAGATATATTACAACAAGTACTATATAATATAAATAATATAATATTTCACCAATTTCATAACCCCTCCCTCCAATGGTACCCCTCTTGGGCCAACAATAAAAGAATATAGTAAAAGACTTCCAAAGTCTCACCTAAATTTGGCCCTGGTTGGAAACAAGCATTGAGGCTATAAAAAGATAAAATTAATGGAAGTAAATACCCGTTATAATATCGATTTGAGAGACAAGATAAATATACCACAAGAAAATACATGAAACAATATAAAAACTAAACAATGACCATCCCATAGTGTATGTACAATGTATATAGATACAATTTGTCTCCAAATAAAAGTAGCAAAAGAGTTTCATAAGGCAACAACACTACAACAACTCCAACTTCCAAGCTACAAATATCTATCCTGATCCAAAATGACCTCCTCAAAACCTAAAAATCTTTTCATATGAATGGGATTATCATGAAACTATAATCAATTTGAAAACACCCAATATCTCTCATGCACATGTGATAAGTTCATACAAATGCACTGGTGAACTACAAATGAACCAATAGAACCTAAACATGTCAATTAACTAATATCATCCTTAATGTGGAAGGATTATAAAAAAATGCATACTAGTATAACACAATAATATGAAACATATCTATAAAAGGGTACCCTCCATTTATTTCTGATTATTTTTCTTCTCTCGCACCTTCATGTCATGCATCCAATCATTCCCATATCATTTGTATAAAAACGTTCTTGTAAAAAATAGGGTTATCACATCACATAAAATATCACCCTCATATACCATGGGCATTACAACACATAACATAAATCCTATAGACACATGGTAAATAAAAAAACATCATATATCACCCCATATATACCGATTCTATTACAACTCATCTCAACTGCATCCACACCCAAGATAGTAGGGTATCGTGAAATAGATGGGCATCAAACTAATTCCATCATCCTTCCACGAACGACATCCACTATAATACATCCCATTATCTCAAATAATATCACCAATGTGTACATATGAATTATGGTTATCAAATATCATGCATAGTAATATCTCTTGGAAGAGAGAGTGGGAAGAGGGGTAGTCTGTAGACGCCGGAAAAGTCCGTTGTTCCCAAACGAAGCTCCGGATGCGGAAAGCGAAGTGATATTTGGAGTCGGAAGAACGTTTCGGAGGGCCCGGAGGCCTTGCGCGGAATTTCAGAGGCCCGCGCGCAAAGGTGATGTTCCGCGCGCAAACCCCCCGGGATGCGCGCAATGCGCCGGTCCGGCGCGCAATTTTGCGCGCCGCGGGTCCGCGCGACTCCCTTGCGCGCCGCGCCCGATTCCGCGCCCGCGAGGAGAATTTCGCGCTCGCACCCTGGATTCCGCGCCCGGGGTTGCCTATAAATACAAGGCGACCCCCAACATTTTAAAGGTTGCTGGAAGTTGAAACGTCTCTCGTGCGCGCAATTCAACCCCTTCCGCACGCAATGACGAACTTCAGGTAACCTCCTTTCTTTCGCGCAAGAAAGCCTCGGGGTCCGCCTTCGCGCGCAATCCCCGCTGGCTCCTTTCATTTGAATAAACATTCACCCTAAGGCCTTTGCGCGCAAAAGAACCCGCTTGCGCGCAATTGCCCCCGGGGTGCGCGCAATCCGGCCTGATTGCACGCACCCCCCTTCTTTCAAGTGGCCATTCGTTAAAGAATGAGCCGTTGCCCCCGCGCGCTATCCGAAGCCCGGTGTGAGAAATCTCAAGCATCCGCGCGCAAGGCGCTGGCCCAATTGCGCGCCCGCCTCCCCGATTGCGCGCCGGCCCGCAGTATTGCGCGCAAAGCTTCCTTTTTGCGCGCAATCTGCCAGGGTCGTCCCCCTTGACCCCCTGAGGGTACCCGTCTGCGTGGCGCCCGATGATCCTCATCCTGGGCGCCCGAACCGTGCGCTGTCTTCCCGTGCAGCCTTCCAGGCTCGTGCGAAGTGACGCGGACCCATCGGCGGCAATCATCGTCCAGCATGACGTTAAACTGTGCATTCGTCCAGCATGACGTTAAACTGTGCATTCGTCCAGCATGACGTTAAACTGTGCATTCGTCCAGCATGACGTTAAACTGTGCATTCGTCCAGCATGACGTTAAACTGCCCATACGTCCTGCACGACGTTAAACTGTACATCGTCCGCGCTGCAAGACGTTAAACTGCCAAGTGCTTCGTCCGGCAACCTATGTCCAGCATGACGTTAAACTGCCCATACGTCCTGCACGACGTTAAACTGTACCTCGTCCGAGCTACAAGACGTTAAAATGTTCAGCATACGTCCAAGCTGTACGACGCTAAACTGCCTAGCCCCCATCGTCCGCGCTGCAAGACGTTAAACTGCCAAGTGCTTCGTCCTCAACACATGACGTTAAACTGTACTTCGTCCGGCAAGACGTTAAACCGTCCGCTTCGTCCTCAACACATGACGTTAAACTGTACTTCGTCCGGCAAGACGTTAAACCGTCCGCAACCTGATCCCGTGCTCCGCACGCAGGGTCCCCCCGGTTTGGATGTGGCCCCCACCCGCTCGTCTCTGCAGGGATGTCGGGATTGCCCCCCTTTTGGGACGATTTAATGGGAGTGGCTTTTCCCTACGGGGGCAGGGTATTACAAACCCCTAGTTCCTCGTGGGAGGCTGCACATGGGTATCTCCATTGCGCCTCCCCACTACCGAAGCCAGTAGAGGGTCTGACTGGGATCGAGGTGTCTTCCGCTTTCGGTCCAAGTCCCTTCCAACTGAGTTTTGCAGCATCCGGGCTGCCCCAAGTGCGTAAGTCCTGACAGAATGAACTACGTGGACTTTGATCCCTGTCTTCTATACAGGGTACGTAGGAAGCCTCCCTGAGGTCCAAGCCCACCACCTGGTCGTCCCGGTCGTATTTACGTCGGTTCGTCCATCAGTGGACCCCTCCAGGGTCCACGCTTGCGTTGATTCACCTATGAATCCGCCCCTGTGGGAGACTGCCCGTGTGTATCTCCACGGTGCCTCCCCACAGCCCCCCTTTTCCATTCTCCTTTTATCGTCCAGCATGACGTGAAACTGTGATCCACCCGGCCGTTCCATCCCCCTCTGTGCGAGGTGGTTCGGTTCAATCCTCCGCCCGGCGGCCTAGACCTCTTCGTGAGTCGGCTTGCCGACGTCCAGCATGACGTTAAACTGTATGCCCGAACTACGTTGACTTTGATCCGTGTTAACGCGCGGTACGTAGGAAGCCCCTCTGGGGTCCAAGCTCTTTACTCCATCATCCATCCTGATCCTTACCCGGGCCGCCACATCCCGGTGGGGTCATGCCACTTCACTCCACTCCACGTTACTTGGGAAGCCGCCCATGTGCTGGCCCCAGCGTCGGAGGTTCCCCGCGAGGGGTTCCGTCATCTGATCCACTTTTCGTGTTGATCGGTCCGATGCCGTCCCCGCTGGACGTTAAACTCGCGGCATACCCCGTGTTAAACACGGGAAGCTGAGGAAAACCTCAGGTGACGCAGTTCCCCGCACCCAGTACGGGATGCCTCAGGCCATCATGCCTTCGAGAAGCCCTATTAGGGACGGAAGACAGATGTGCAGAGCCGCAGTGTTACGACACGCCCCCAGCACCCAGAGCCACCCGGCCTTCTCACCGCAGGTTGCTGCCCCGCCCAGACTCCTTGGAACGTCCGGGCGGAAGCAGCGTAATTAACCGGTGTCCATGAAGATATGGCGCCGGGAACGAGATTCACGAACATTCTTAAGTCTATGAGGGAGACCCGGACTAGGCGACAAGTTCCGAGGAGACGTCCAAGGAAGGAGGAGCCGACATCCCATCATCCCGGTTTCGATCAAGGAGCAGACGCCCCTGAATAAGGGACGGATGCCGCCCGCCCTTGGAAAGCGGGACTGCGGGACCACAAGCCGCGCGCCCATCCCCTCGGGTTGACGGGTGCACGCGCGAACGCGTCCTGGCGGAACAGCGTAACCCGACGCACATCCGCACCGAAATAGAAAAATGGTGAACCCGACGTGAATCTCTTCTCCTCGATACGAAGACCGATGGCTTTCAGAGGTGTTGGAAGACCGGCATGTTGCCCGGCCAAGCATTCAGTCTTACCCGCCAGGGGCTGGGGAAGTGAAATCGGGCACTCCGTCTCGCAACGTCGAGGGCCTGGGTTCCCCCCACGGAAGGCGTCGTGGCGCTAATGGTTGGTTGTCGATTCCTTTTTTCCTGTCAGTGTTAATGGGTCTTTCTCCCTGCTTTCAGAAATCAGGTCACCCGATCCAGTGCCCGATCGCCACCCGCCCACTGGCGCAGGGACAGGGGAAACACCGACGCGGCTACTCCGCGCGGTCCCGCCCGTTCCGCAGCCGTCCCAGCAGCCGCAATTGCGGGACGACCACGCCCTCTCTCCCCCTCGGAGGTCATCCAGAGAAGGGTGATCAACACCCTGGTGCGGAGATACGAGGAAGAGGGAGTCATCCCCACTAGGGAAATGGCTCGCCTAGACCTCGAGGAGGTTGCGCCTCGCCACCACCGCCGCCCCCGAGGGCCGCGCGGGGAGGCACCGCCGCCTACCTCAACGTCCAACCGCTTCGGGAGCTTATCCCCGGAGCGCTCTGACAGTTCCCTTCCCTACGCGGATGAGGTGGGAGATGCCCAGGATCACCCTATCCGAGGTCCGCTCCAGGGATCCACGATAAGGGCTCCCGCCAGGCCACGACGACATCGCCGCCAGGCCCCTCAAGTCGAGGAACAGGCTCTCCACCTGCCCGCGCCGCTCATCCCGACTCGTCTGTCTCGACGCCAACGTCGGGCACGAGCGGAAGAGGATGCCCACCTTGGGGCTCTAGCAACAGCGGCCGCATTGGCCCGAGCCACCACTGGCTCCAGTCGCCAGGCCTCTGTGCATCCTGAGCGGGGGAACTCCTATGCCCGACCCGGATCGAGGCCCCGACCGCCCCAAAGGCAGGTTGGGTTGACTCTCCCGGTTGCTGGCACTGGCAGTAGCCACCGCGGACCACCTCGCGGTAGCGCTATTCACCGGCAGGATCTACTCTGTGTGGCCGATCCAGGAGGCATGGGTCATCCCACCTTCCGATCCCGGCCCGGAGGCCTGCCCGGAATCATCTCTCCCCGCGTCCCCTTTGATATCTGTCCCGGTGCCCCTCGCACCTTGGTTCCCAGTCCTCTTGGCCCCAGCACCAGTGCGGCCGGAGGACGCCAGGACAGAGATCAGCCCTGCCCCGAAGAACCACCCAGGGGCAGGAAGGCAAGGCGTCGACGCCGAGGGAAGAATGTTACGGAATTCCGGACAGAGATCCGACCGGTTTGCTTCTCTGACTCAGAGGCGGAGTACGATTCGGCGACAGAGCCCCTTCCCCAATCCCGCCAGTCAAGGGCAGGGGTAGGAATGCGGCACGTCAGCCTCGTGCTCCCCGAGAGCGAGATCGATGTGATCCCCGCTTCTCTCCGAAGGTATATCCGGAGTAACGAGGGCCTGGTAGACCCCCAAGGATCAAGCTTGCGGTTGGTACCGGCCCCTCCGGAAGTGCCTTCCGCCCCGATCAGAGAAGCCGGAGACTTTATCTGGGGATCGACGGTCGAACCACGATCTGGTGCACCCTCGGCGAGCACCGATGCTACGGCAGGATGTTCGCTCGCCGGCCCATCCTATCGTGATGTGGTAGCTGGGGCACCGCCACCCTCAGGGGGAGGCCCGGGATATGGAGGCCAATCGGCCTGCTCGCCGTATTCGCCGCCGGCCAGCCCGTCGGCCCGACGGCCCGCCTCGGCACCACTACCAGTTCCCCGTCCGTTCCCAGCCATGGAAGAGGACCAAGGAGATCTGGGTCCCGAGTTTGAATCGTGGAGCTTCTGGACCGTCCTTGCAGAGGGCCACTTCCCTGAGAAGTTTTGGCCAGTCGCAGGACCAGGCTTTGATGCACCCGAATCGCTCACCCCGGATGAGTTCGAATGCTTCCGCCGAACTCTCCGGGAGACTCACTCCCGTCTTCACTGCCTACAAATGCCATACCCCGGGAGTCAAGCGCACCTGGAGGATATTGGTGAGCAGTGCCGTCAAATTGACCTGGCCATGCTCCCCGCGGTTCGGCACCCCGGGTCATTTGGGCACCACGAGGCCCTCCAACAACGATGCGTCGAGTGTTTTCAAGCACTCCGCAAAGTTATCGAGGAAGCCACTCCCCACGTGTATATCCGTGGATGGGGGCAGTACGCTGCCCTACGCTTCAGTGTGATCCGCCGACAGCCCGATTCGCTGGGTGGCCCTGAGGGTATATCCCCAGGGACAGGAACAGTCAATATGGCTGACCTGTCGGGAGAGGGGAACGACTTGGAACTTCTCGACGGGGGCTTCCCCCCCGAAGACAAGCCGTCGTCAGACCCATCAGTGAGAGTTACTCGTCATCAGAGGAACCTCCTGGGGCTCCCCGCACCCACTGAAGCACTGACGTTGAGCCGAAACGTCAGCAAAGGAAAAGAGCACAGCGAGGCTATAAGGCCCGCCGACCCATCTGCCTCCATGCGGAGGGCAGAGGAGGATCCCGAGAAGGCTACGCTACGTCAGCAGCTCGCCGAACAGAAGAGGCTGGTTGACCAGCTCCTCGCCGAGCACGCTGCAGAACGGCGGCCTGACTACGGTGATCCCAGGCCAGGACAGCAGGGACCGGAACAACCACCCCTCGATGAGACTCTCCCGGGCAACCGTGATTACGCCGTGTTCGCCGACAGGAGAGAGGCCATTGCCTACGGCAAGAGGGCGCGGTATGTTTCGCCACACCCTCCCGAGCGGCGTGACTACCTGAGAGATCCCGCTCGGATTCCTCCCGCTGACCCAAGGGCCGCTCCGCCCGCCATCCCACGAGCTGCCGAGTTCGACGACCCGGTCGACGACCCGATTGAAGGGCCATGCAATGCGCTCGTGGTTAGAGATCCTCGCCAGGACTGGAACCCATGTCCGGACGATCCGATGGCGGCACTCATTGCCCGCTTGGAAGCCTTGGAGACTCGGCAGGTGGCGATCCCACCGGACGGCAAGCCCTACCCAGCATGGGTGGATGACATGCCGGCGCCTCCGGGATTCGGGAATCCCACTTTCGCCCCCTTCAACGGGACTGGAGATCCGCCACAGCATTTAGCCCACTTCAACTCGAGGTGCGGGCCTATGTTGGGAACTCCGGCGCAGCAGGAGGCCGCTAAGCTTCGCTGCTTTGTTCAGACACTGGAAGGGCCAGCATTTGTCTGGTACAGCCAGCTCCCCGTCGGGTCGGTAACCAGCTGGGAGGACCTCCGTAGACAGTTCCTCTACCAGTTCAGTTCCACGACCCGGAAGACGAGTATCGCAGACCTCTTCAAGTGTAAGCAGAGGCCTGATGAGCGAGTCGCGGACTTCGTCGCCCGATGGAAGGGTCTCACGTATTCCCTTGACATGCCATTGACTCAGGAGCAGTTGCTGACAATGTGCGTCGGGAACGTCAAGACCGAGCTGGTCCCTTCCCTGATTACTCAGAACTACCCCGGAGGGTTCAGGGACTTCTCAGACAAAGCTCAACGTCTTGAGGAAGCCCTGCAACAGGCCAGCCAGGCACGCCCGCTGCCTCCTATGATTCCTGCAAGGAGAGCCAGCAGGGCTGAGCCCGCTGCTGTGGCCCAGATAGAGGCTCCCAGGCCGTTGGAGCTGCTGCCGGTGAGGCCAGCTCCGCAGCCTCACAGGAATCCGCCTCCACGGGCTCAGTTCCCGGCCCAGCAACGGCAGCCTCAGAACCGGCCGGCCCCTCCGCGTAATGTACCGCCACAACCTAGGCGAGATAATCAGGGTCCACCTCCTCGGCAGGCCCCTCCAGCCCCTCGTCAAGACCGCGCTCCCAGGGGCCCGCGACACCCGACGTACTCATTCCATGAGGATCAGGTCCCCGGTTATTTCCGGAGCGCCCTGGAGCAGAGGATTGTGCGACTGCCTGAGTGTTGGAAGCCAGAGGAGGCACATCTCACGGATAACCCCCGCTACTGCCCCTACCATCGAGCCCTGGGGCACACCATCCAGCGGTGCTATGTGTTCAAGGACTGGCTCCAAGACCAGATTAACAACAATGTAATCAGGTTGGGCCCAGCTCCAGCACAAGTGGCGGGCGTATTCGTGGGATCAGATGACGATAGTGGCAACGAGGACGAATGGCAGCTGGTCTCCAACCGCGGATCCCAGAAGTACAATAACTGGATGGCCCGCAAGACGACCATTCGCGCCCAGGGAATCATCCGTGCGCGCTCGAATCAGCCTGAGCCCCTAGAACCTGCGGGTGCTGCTTCGGCATCGTCGTCCCAGTCTGCCTCCTCCAAGAGGAGCAAACGGCGGCAGCGCAAGAAGGAAGAACGCGCCCCGCCAGTTCCGCCACTATCCCGTACTCTCGACGATTTCATGCCCCCGGAGATGGGGGTCCCTCCTCGGATCCGCCCGGTGATGGATGACTCGTCCGATGACGGTATTGGGTACGCTTCGGTTAACACCGTCGAGCTGGTAAATCCCTTTTCGGTTCCCGACGTTGCAGAACACCAGGTGGACCTTCCTAGTGTCCCCGGTCGTCGCCACCGTCGGAAGAACCGCAGCAGCAGGAGTCGCCGGGGCACAGCCGTCGGTACCTCCGGCCAGGCCGTGCACGCCACTGAGACTAGGCAGCAGGCTCAAGATCGAGCTCAACGTGCGCAGGCTCCCCATCCGGGGATGACGGATTCGCCTCCGCCACTGTTTGTGGTGTGGGACCAGGCAGAACCGCCTCAGCCGCGTCGCGACCAGCTCCGCCCTGCCACAAGTCCATCCCGGCCTCCTGACTCCAGTACGGTGACCATTTCCCGGACTGCGACCAGTGAACAGCGAGATGCGCCAAGTACCAGTCGGCCGCCGATCCAACCGGTAAGGCCCGTCATGCCACCAACCGCAGAGCAACCTCCTGCAACCAGGAGCTCGCGCTTGGCCAAAAAGTATGATGTCCTGAAGCACTTGGCCGACATCCCAGCAAGGCTCTCCATCCTTGAGGCTCTGCGCATGTCATCTGAGATGCGCGAGGCACTCGCTGAAGCCCTGAAGAGCCCCCTCCAGTTTGAGACAGAGGTTGCGGCTGCAGAGGCCTTTCACGCCGAAACGATCGAGGACGCCGAATGTCAGGCAGTTATCTCGTTCTCTGGTAAGGATGAAGACCCTCCTATACAGGGACACATTCGTCCGCTGTATGTCACTGGCCAGTTCAATGGCCTTGAAGTCCGGCGTTGTCTTGTCGACACGGGGTCCGGGATTAACCTGATTCCAACTCGGACGCTCCGGAGATTGGGGTTGTCTGAGGATGACTTGATTCCCTCCGACCTCAGGATCCAGGGGTACGACCGCACCGAGCAAACCCCGGTCGGCAAGATACGTTTGAAGACCCAGTTCGGTGACTTGGTTGCCAACACCGAATTCGTGGTAGTCTCTCAGGACACTGCGTATAACGCATTGATGGGCAGGCCATGGCTCCACCTTCATGCGGCGGTTCCCTCGTCATACCACCAATGCCTCAAATACTCCCTTAATGGTCGAGTAGGCGTGCTTCAAGGAGATGCCTCTCCTTTTGCCTCATGTGAAGCCCGCTATCTAGACGCGGACTATTACAAGAGCAAGGATAAGCAGATCCTGGCAGGTGAGGTTGAGCTTGTCGCTGTTGCGAGCGATCCCTGGGCAGGTCTGGATGACGCTTACGTCCTCCCGATTCACCGGTTGGACGTCGCCATGGTCTTGACGGTCCGCGAGTCTCCTGATGAGATGACCGCGACCGCCCGCGCCAGCACCAGTGGCCCAGCAGGACCTGGTAGCCCCAATGCAGTTTCCAACGCAGTCTCTCCCGTGGATGATCCCTCCCCGAGTGGAGAGGGTATGGAAGACGCACCCCCAGCCTTTGAGGAGGGCGTCCCCGCCACGATCGATGAGTTAATACAGGTGAACCTTGGAACCGAGGCCGATCCAAGACCCACGTTGGTTAGTGCCGCCATGCCCTCTGAGGAGCGGCAGCAGTACGTGGACTTTCTCAGGCAGCACCGTGATGTGTTCGCTTGGGGCTATGACGAGATGCCGGGGCTAGATCCTCAGGTAGCCGTCCACCGCCTTGGTCTCCCGGCAAACCATCGCGGGTTCAAGCAGCCTCCCAGGAAGATGCACCCATCCCATGGTGCCATGGTTGAGGCCGAAGTTGACAAGCTTATCAAAGCCAACTTCGTGAGGGAAGTTCAGTACCCCAAATGGCTGGCCAACATTGTGCCGGTCAGGAAGAAGAACGGGCAGATTAGAGTCTGCATCGACTTCCGCGATCTCAACCGCCACTGTCCGAAGGATGATTTTCCCCTTCCAGTGACAGAGCTGTTGATTGATGCCACGGCAGGGTTCCAAGCCCTCTCCTTCATGGATGGATACTCCGGATACAACCAGATTCGGATGGCCCCTGAGGATGAGGAGTTCACTGCCTTCAGGGCCCCCCAAGGTACCTTTTGCTACCGGGTCATGCCCTTCGGCCTGAAGAATGCAGGTGCCACCTATCAACGGGCGATGCACCGCATATTCAAGCCAATTCTCGGCACACTGGTGGAATATTACGTCGACGACTTGGTTGTCAAATCGCGCCAGCGTCAGGACCATCTCAAAGATCTTGAGAAAGTGTTCAGCTTCCTCCGGTCTCGCTGCCTGAAGATGAACCCGTTGAAGTGTGCCTTTGGGGTCACCTCCGGAAAGTTCCTTGGATTTGTGGTAAGATACCGGGGTATTGAGATCGACCCAGAGAAAATCAGGGCAATTAGCCAGATGCCTCCCCCGGGTACCGTCCGGGAACTGCAAGGGTTCCAAGGCCACTTAGCCTATATACGCCGATTCATCGCGAATCTGGCCGGCAAGTGTAAGCCCTTTTCTCGGCTTATGAAGAAAGGTGCCACCTATGTATGGGATAAAGAGTGTCAGACCGCTTTCGAGGAAATCAAGCAGTACCTGCTTCAACCTCCGGTCCTGATGCCGCCCGTATCCGGAAAGCCGCTGGTCCTTTATGTGACCGCCCTGGAACGGTCCCTGGGTGCCCTTCTCGCCCAGAAGAACAACGAGGGAACAGAGAATAGCCTCTATTACCTCAGTCGCATGCTCCTCGATGCGGAGGTTAGGTATTCCCCCATCGAGAAGAGCTGTCTGGCGCTCGTATTTGCCGTACAGAAATTACGGCACTACTTGCAGCACCATGAGGTACAGTTGGTTTCTCGGGTAGACCCGTTGAAATATATCCTGAGCCGACCTATGTTGACTGGCCGTCTAGCGCGGTGGGCTGTGATTCTCCAGCAGTTCGACATCAGGTATGTGTCTCAGAAGGCCATCAAAGGGCAAGCGTTGGCAGACTTTCTGGGCGCTCACCCGACCTCCGCGGATCAGCCGCTGGATCTAGGCTTTCCTGATGAGACCATTCTCTCGGTTGATCGAGCCGATCCATGCTGGCAGATGCACTTTGACGGTGCCTCCCGGAGCCCCACCGGTAGAAGACTCGATAATCCTAAGCTCAATAGAGTGGGCTTGGGCATCGTCTTCATTACCCCGGAGCGAGCCGTGCTGCCATACTCTTTCCTGTTGTCAGAGGGCTGTACCAACAATGAGGCGGAATACCATGCCCTCATCACCGGCCTCGAGTTAGCTCTCGAGATCGACGTGCCCCATCTGTGTGTGAAAGGGGACTCCGAGCTGGTCGTTAAGCAGATCAATGGCGACTATGTTGTCAGGA
The DNA here is from genome assembly GCA_963277665.1 of Viscum album. NCBI lineage: Eukaryota > Viridiplantae > Streptophyta > Magnoliopsida > Santalales > Viscaceae > Viscum > Viscum album. The sequence goes on along the minus strand of OY728140.1, from coordinate 1,297,106,560 downwards.
AGCCGGAACTTGTGCCATTGTTGGAGTGCACCCTCCTTCTGATGGCCCGGTTCCCTTCTCGGCCAGAAATTGTCCATATTCCCCGGTCGCAGAACGGTCGAGCAGATGCTTTGGCCAGCCTGGCTGCGTCACTTGCGGAACCTGAACAGGACAACCTGATCGTCCGCGTGACGCGCCGCAGGCTCATCGCTCCCGTTATCCCGGAAGAAGATCGCGGCCCGTTGGTAAGTAATCTCACCACGGTTGCCCCTATGCCCGGAGCCCCGAGTACCCCAGATATAGAAGTCGGATCAGCCCCTGATTGGAGGACGCCTTTGGTTGAGTACCTCCAACATGGCATTCTTCCGTCAGATCGGGCCGAGCGCGAGCGAGTTCGACGCCGCGCATCGCAGTTTGTCCTCCAGAGCAGTCCCGGTCTGGAGCAGATCCTCTACAAGCGCGGGTTTGATGGTGTTCTCCTCCGTTGCCTTCAGGGAGTCGAGATCCCACGAGTCATGCAAGAGGTTCATGCTGGTTCGTGTGGCGCCCACCAGACTGGGCCGAAGCTGTCCCACCAGATTCGGAGGTTGGGATACTTCTGGCCCTCTATGATCCATGACTGCATCGAGTACGCCAGGAGGTGCCATGCGTGCCAGGTTCATGAGAACTTTGTGCATCGGCCGCCGGAGCCTCTCCATACCACAAGGTATTCCTGGCCCTTTGCAGTCTGGGGACTGGACGTTGTGGGACCTTACCCGCCGGCGACAGCTCGCCAGTGCCGGTTCATTCTGACCGCCACGGACTTCTTCTCCAAATGGGCAGAAGCGATTCCGCTCAGAGAGGTCAAATCCTGTTCGATCGCTGACTTCGTGACCTCCAACATCATCTATCGATTTGGAGTGCCTCACGCTATCCTCACGGATAACGGAACCAATTTCCGAGCAGCCGAGTTGAAGAAGTTGTACGCCAAGTATAACATTCGCTCGAACCATACATCTCGCTATCATGCGCAGGCGAATGGACAGATCGAGGCGTTTAACAAAACCCTCTCTAACATTCTGCAAAAGATGGTTGGTCAGAACAAGAAGAGTTGGCCGGACAAGCTCCCCAACGCCCTCTGGGCTTATCGGACGACGACTCGCAATTCCACCCAGATGACCCCTTATTCCCTGGTGTATGGAGCTGAGGCCGTCCTGCCCATTGAGATCCAGTTACCGTCCTTGCGCACTGCGGTCTACGACCAGCAAGCGCCGGACAGAGTTGCTGAAGCCCGTCTAGTCGAGTTGGAAGCACTGGATGAGAATAGACTTCGCGCTTTGCACAACTTGGAGAGGCATCAAAGCAGGATGGCTCGAGCTTTCAATAAGAAGGTTCGCCTCCGCTCCTTCCTGCAGGGTGATCTAGTGCTAGCCCTAAGAGCGCCGATGATCCCCGGCAGGAAGCCACCCAAGTTGGATCCCAAGTGGGAGGGACCGTTTGTTGTCCACAAGGTCTATCCCAATGGCGCGTACTCCCTAGCGACTATGGATGGTGAGCGTGTCACTCCTCCCACCAACGCTAGGTTCCTCAAGCAATACTTTGCCTGAGTGTCACGTCCAGCATGACGTTAAACTGCACATTTGTCCAGCAAGACATTAAACTGCACACACGTCCTGCACGACGTTAAACTGCATTCGTCCAGGCTACAAGACGTTAAAACTGTTCAGCATTCGTCCGCGCTGCAAGACGTTAAACTGCCAAGTGCTTCGTCCCGCATGACGCTAAACTGCACTACGTCCGAGCTACAAGACGTTAAACTGTTCAGCATTCGTCCTGCATGACGTAAAACTGCCACTTAAGAACTACGTGCGGCTTGATTCCCATCCTTATGGGATACGTAGGACCGCCTGAACCCTCGTGTTTCAGGCCCAGCCCCATCCTTCGGGAATTTTCATCCCATCTCGGGCCCTTGGCCCAGTTGCCCCCGGGTGTGCGGCGTATGGTGTGAGTGCGGGGCTATGCCCTCATTCACGTCGGTTTGCTCGTCACGCTGTACGCCCCCCCACGTTTGGGGATGCCTTCTGCTCCCCCCTTCTTTTTTCCTCATCGTCCTGCATGACGTTAAACTGCACTTCAAGAACTACGTATGGCTTGATTCCCATCCTTATGGGATACGTAGGACCGCCTGGACATTATGTTTCAGGCCCAGCCCCATTTCCCGGGAATCCCTATCCCGCGTTGGGCCTCTGGCCCCAGTTCCCCTCCTTCTTGTGCGAGGCGTATCGCGTGAGCGGGGGATTATGTCCTCATTCACGTCGGTCTACTGGCCGCGCCGTACGCCTCCCCCGTGTGTGGGACTACCTCACACCCCTCATCGTCCTGCATGACGTTAAACTGCCTTTCCAGAACTACGTATGGCTTGATTCCCATCCTTATGGGATACGTAGGACCGCCTGGACGCTTGTGTCTCAGGTCCAGCCCCGTCTCTTGGTTGATCACGGGGATCTGCCCCCCTTCGGTTGCTCTCAGGGTGAGTCCTCCGACCCTTTCCGGAGATCTGTTAACATGTTTTGGGTGCTTCGGTCTATGACTCGTAGTGTCAGATTCAATCCCGACAAGTCCTGTGTTGCTTGTCAGGCCCCGCGCTTCCTCTTGTTCGAGCCCTCACTCGAAGGGATCCTCGTTAGCGGTTTGGGTACGATGCCTCAGTGCTCTCCCACCGCTCCGGGTCGATTTACCGGTGGGTCTTGGGCCGCAAATCGATATGAATCCTGCGATTGAGCGGTTGATGCTCGTTTGCTTGCCCCGTCTTAGGCTGACGCGATCGGATGTTGTGTTGCGAATGCGTCAGCAACGTCCTTGATCGCCATGTCAGCTCTCTCAGGCTCTGAACATTGGTTGCGCAGTCCTCATCACACTCCGCCTTTGTGCGTTGTAGTGGAATCTTGACACTCTCTTCATACTGACCTCCGGTACGCCTCTACACGTTAGGCAGACCAACCAGGGTAATGATGTCGTTCGAGGCTCCCATGATCTGAGCACCAAGGATATATGCAGATATCCTCCCTAAGGGCCATGCGTAGCTGGACCCTCGTCCCCATAAGGAGGAGGGAGTCGCCCGAACAATTGCGTTCTGGGCCCAGTATATCTGGAGGCTAGCATCTCTGCCCCTCGGGTGATGGACATATGCAGACCCCTATCCCAAGACTCTTCTCCTGGAATCGTGCGTGACCGCAGGGCTGGGTATGTTCCCACCCCCGCCGTGTCCGCCGTACCGCAATAAGCGGATTCCTCCATGGTCCGAACCACACGACCTTAAACTGTGTTGTCTGGTCCTACCACACGACCGTAAACTGTGATCGTCTTGGCCGCCCGACGAGAAAAACGGCACTGCATCGTGATGTCCTCCTCAGGGGACACTCATGTTGGGCGCTAGTTAATGACCACGCCATTCATCAATGCCTTCCGTGGCTTGATTATTGCGGCGACGCCAGAGATTTCTCAATCACAGGCATGTCGCCGCACAAAGAAAAACCATTCATCTTTAAGGACAAACAAGAAATATCAAATGCCGCTCCTTATGTGTGCGAGGGTCAGACCCGCACTCTTCCCCGCGCTGGTGCCCGATTGTGTTGCACCGCGCTTCAAGAACTACGTGCGGCTTGATTCCCATCCTTATGGGATACGTAGGAACGCCCGGATGTTTGAAACTTCGGGTCCAGCCCCCCACCTCTTAGAGATTCCCCCTTCTCTGGGAAATCCGCCGCCTTCAGGTCACCCTCAAGGCGTGTTCCCCGACCCCTTGCCGTGGTCCACCGGTGTCAAGAGTACTCTGGTTTATTGCCAGGAGGGTCAGGATCCGCTCGGTCAGGTTTCCTCCACTTTTCAGGCTTCGTGCTCCCTTTCATTCGGACCCATCGTCTACGCCCTGGGTGGAGCCCCCGTGAACGGTTCGGACACAATGCCTCAGTGCTCTCCCACCGACTCGGGCCGGTACCCCCAATGGCCTCGGGCAGCAAATCGATATGAATCCTGCGATTGAGCGGTCGATGCTCGTTTGCTGCCTCATTCCACCAACGGTTAGTGCGATATTGATGCTGCTTTTCCGCCACGGTCAGCAGTACTCCCATATCGTTACACCGGTGCCCCCAGTCCTTGAGTGAATGGCCGCATGATTCACATTTTCCACCTCCCATTCTGACCAGGCGAAACCTCGACACTCTTGACACTATCTCTCAGTGCATCTTCGCATATCCAGGGGATATGACCACGATGTGGCGTGCTTTGAGTCCTTATGGTCCGAGCTCTAAGACCTTAAACTAAGATCTCCCCTTCTGGTCCGAGCTCTAAGACCTTAAACTAAGATCTCTCCTTATGGTCCGAGCTCTAAGACCTTAAACTAAGATCTCTCCTTATGGTCCGAGCTCTAAGACCTTAAACTAAGATCTCTCCTTATGGTCCGAGCTCTAAGACCTTAAACTAAGATCTCCCCTTATGGTCCGAGCTCTAAGACCTTAAACTAAGATCCCCCCTTATGGTCCGAGCTCTAAGACCTTAAACTAAGATCCCCCCTTATGGTCCGAGCTCTAAGACCTTAAACTAAGATCTAGCCCTTATGGTCCGAGCTCTAAGACCTTAAACTAAGATCCCCTAGCCTTATGGTCCGAGCTCTAAGACCTTAAACTAAGATCCCGTAGCCCTTATGGTCCGAGCTCTAAGACCTTAAACTAAGATCCTCTAGCCCTATGGTCCGAGCTCTAAGACCTTAAACTAAGATCCTCCACCTTTATGGTCCGAGCTCTAAGACCTTAAACTAAGATCCAGCCCTTATGGTCCGAGCTCTAAGACCCTAAACTAAGATCTACCCCAAATGGGGTCCTACGTCCTGCATGACGTTAAACTGCACTCACAGAACTACGTGTGGCTTGATCTCCAGCCTGATGGAGTACGTAGGAACGCCCGGGCATTCCGACTCGAGTCCAGCCTCAGGGATCGATAAGTCCCGCCCCTCCTCGTCGCCGGCCGTCTGGCCTGACTTCGGGTAGAGTGGTGCAGTTGTGATATTCTCCCCGATTCAGCTCGGGATGCCCCATCGCAAGGATGGGAAGCGACGGTTTCCTCGTCAGAGAGGTGCTGTCTGAGAATTGAGGTGACTCACGGCCAGATTAGTGCATCCGCCTAATACGTTTTCCCCACGGTGGCGCAATTTTGAGAGCGTTGGATTCTGTCCGAACAAATCGTCACTTCGCCCCACGCTTCGCATGCCCTGTTGATCTGGATTTTCCACCCTTGTGTCTGAAGGAACCCCAAAGCGGTATTCATGATGACATGTGGTCCGCCTCCTGCAATATGAATGATGGCCTTTTTCGGTCCGTCTATTGCAGTTGTTATGGTCGATCCACTGTCCGCCTACCGTCTTGGGCATTTCCTGGAAGGCCGACCGTTGTGGATGTCTGGATTCGGGACACACGATTCACCTTTTCTCATTTCCCTATGTTCGGATAAAATCTCAACGCCCCTAGCATTGTCCCGCTCGTGTGTTGGAACAGGTTGGGGGGATGGTACATTGATTAGGTCTGAGGTCTCCTTTCTTAGGAATGACCTCCCTCTTTTCTCCAGAAATCCAGGCCCAATTGTGGATGCCTGATGCTCGGTTAACACTCCCGCAAGACAACGAATTGTGGTTGAGCATATTAAACCGAAAGACGCAGATAAATATATTGATTCATACAAATGGATCGAAATATTGAATAACGGAAGCAAAATGTTCTAGGAATGGAAAAAAACAAAGCCCCTATGGATTAGCGTGCTGGATAAGTCTTTCTAATGCCGCTACCCTTTGGCTGGCGGCCTCCAGGGCTGCTTCTCGTTCTCTGCGTGCCCTCTCCTCGTCGGCGGTCGCAGCACGCAGTTCGTCAATCCTGGCCTGTGCGCGCTCCTGCTCGACTTGGAGTGTGACCATCTGTTGGCCCGCCTCCGTCAGCTGTACCTGAGCGTCGATCAGTTGTGCCGATAGTTGCTCCACAAGCTCGGTACATGCTGCGACGAAGGCCTCCTTCTCTGCCGCCTGCCCTTCGAGGCGCCGGACTTCCTGCTCTGCCGCGATGAGCGCCTGCGTGCTCTCCGACATGTCCCGACTTTGTGCGACGTCGGCACGCCGGCGACTCTCGCGCATCTTCTCGGCCATGAAATCACGGACCGTCAGATGGAGGCGTTGAGCATCAGCTCCCCCGGCACACAGGAAGCGCAGCCAGGTCTGAAGTGATCCCATGCGCCCCAGCCATTCCGATGGGTCTCGCTTGAGGAAGCGCTGGATGCACTTCCACCCCCTGCGTCGCGTTACCCGGCTATCCTCGACCGCCTCCGCGTCCGAGTCATCCATCTCCTCGGGGTCGGCAGGCCGGTAAGCAGGGAAGGCAGCCAGCAGGTCTGCTGCAGGGTCCGCCCCTGGGAGGTCCTCACGAGGGATAGGTTCCCCAACATCCGGGCAACCTTCTTCTCTCTCCCCAGCGGCGCCGACACCCTCGTCAGCCCCCAACCCCTCTCCGATGTCAGCACCGCCGGCGTCCGGAGCCCCCTGATCAGCAGTTGATGGGGCCGGCTCGGTTTGGAAGGTCTGTTCCGGAGCAGGCGGCATGTCCACCACTGGTCCACTCGTAGATGGCCCGGGTTCGGCAACCCGACGAGCCTCCAATGTTGAGATCACTGCGTGGGGCATGCCATGGTTAGTCACGGATCGTCAATGGCAAGCACCAGCAGTAAAGTAGGGAGACTTACGGGAGTTCGGAGCGTCATCTTCCACTACCCCGGTCGCCGCAGGAACAGTTGCAGCAGGGGACCCCTTAGCGCTTGACAGTTCGATAATGGGTGCCTGGCCCCCGCCTTGTCCTGCTGGCGCCTCTCCTACTCCTGTTGAGGACGCCTGACCGACATCCGTGTGCTCCTGAGAAGGATGGAGAAACGGGTTAGAAGCTGCATAAGAGAATGGATGAAGCAAGTTGAGTAGGGATAGAAGCGGACCTCGAGGAGCTCAGTGACATCAACGTTGTCAGAGCCGGCCACCTCGCCACTCTCCCGTGGGCTCCCCCGATGGGACCTTCCCTCGGAGCCTTCATCCTCCCCCGTCTCCTCCTCCTCCTCGGAGTCGCTACTGTCATCTTCTCCCGGCGGCATCTGTTCTGGAGCGGGCTCGAGACCGAGCATCACCTTCACCAGAAGGGATGGCTCCGCACGCTGACCACGTTGGCGCGCGTACTCGTCCATGGCCGTCAGATATGCATATTGCCGGTTGAAGTCCACCCTGTCGGTGATCTGGAGGCGCCCGACCTCTGGCAGATAGATTCCTTCTCTGAGTATCTTTCGCCAGATGACGTCGGTCCCCAGTGACTGCCGCAGGGTCATCCAGGCCGACCACAGCGCCGGGAAGACCGCATCGTGGGAGGGTTTGAGCAGACGCCTCACCTGCTTCCCGGGCCGCTCCTCGACCGCCGCATGCGCCCCCTCTCTGGGCGCCGAGGTCGTGGCGGCAGCCTGCGATGCGCCCGCCGCCGAAGTCCCTGCTCGCGCCGGCCCCGCTGCTTGGCGCGCCTCCGTTCTCCCCCGTGTGGCGGCGCCTCGCCTCCTCCCTTGACGCCCGGTCTCCGCACGGGTGACCTCGAGCCGCCGAACTGGCTTCCGTAGAAGCCCCTCAGGGTACGCGATGGCCCAGTGTTCGGCATACTCGGTTGCCAAGCCTGCGTCGATCCCGGTAGGAGGGAGAGTGATGACGTCGCCAGAGCCGAAGGCAACGAACATCAGCCACATCTGGCGAAGGACGCAAGGGTTCGTCTCCTCCCGGACAGCGGTGAATACCCTCTTCGGCATCCGCTGAAGACACCCGAACTGCCTGGCGAACCGGGTCGGCACGTAAGGCTCGCAGATCACCTTCCCGTCGATCCGAGCCACGAGCACCCCGCCCCGCATGTTCAGGAAGTATTCATGCTGCTCCAGCGGGCCCTGTCCGTTGTCGATCATCTGGCCGACGGGAGTGGGGAACGGGCTGAAGTTGAAATTGGCATGATTGCCAATCCGAACCCTCACGCCCTCCTCACTGAGGGTCATCGGAGCGACCCCCGCAATGTTCAGCAGGGAGGGTCGCAGGCCGTTGCCCGGAGGACTGATGGCGTTTGGGAACGTATACCCACCAAGGTGAGCAGCCACCCAGCCGTGGAAGAACTGAAAGGGCCCACAGATCCTTCGTGGCGACCCCCCTCGTGAGATGCGTCCCAGAATGGCATATAGCCTCGCCAATACTGGGACCCCGAGGTTGTACCTCTTATTGGCAGCCATGGCGCCCGCCATCGCCAGCGTCGCCGGGTGGACGCCCATCCTCGCATCCCGCACTGGCAGGAGCCACCCGCTCAGAAAGGCGGCCAGGAACGCCGCGTACCGGACGTTCGGGTCCCGGGCCTCGATGACGCGGTACCCCCATGAGCGGTAATCGCCCGTCTCCAGGACCCGCCAGTACGACCCGTTCCGGCTCCTCTGAGCTGCGGTCGGGCACCGCTTCCCCCTGCCTGGCATCTTGACCGCCGGGTCATGCTCCAGGAACTGGCCAAACCAATCCTTGTAGGCTATGTCTTTCTGGAAGTCTTGGATCCCGAGCCGCTGCGAAGCCAGGTCAAGAAGATGCCAGGTCAGAATGGGAGTCCGTGACCTGTCCTCCCAGATGTTCTTCGGTGGCAGGAACTCATCGTACTGGTAGCCCTCCAACGGGATACCTCCGATGCAGTGGATGTCCCAGAGACCGATGCCGACCTCCCCATGGTGAAGATGGAAGGTGTTGGTATCCGGGGACCAGCGAGTGAATAGCTCCGACCCGAGCTCAGACTGCTGGTAGAAGTGGAACTGCGACGTCCACACCGCCTCGAACAGGCCGATGTACCGCAGCTCCTCTGCGAAGTGATCGCAAGTGTGGCGTACCCAGAACGCCCAGGCCCATTCGCTGGTAAAGTTGCCCCCAGATCGCAAGTCCCAGTCCTTCAGCCAGCCCTTGGTGTCGTCAGTGACACTCTGACGGTATGTGCTCGAGTAGAGGGCTGGAGAATTCTCCGCAGTAGGCTCACCCCCGTCAATGGTCCGCGTCCTCGGGTTCAGGACGTAGACATCCAAGTGCCTGGTTTCCCTGGCAGGATGCCCATTGTTGGTGATGTTATAGCGGTGAAGCTCGTCCTCCCGAGTCACCCAGGTTCGCGGCGCATCAACCTCGAACCCTGGCACCGGAACCTCATCGAGGATGCCGAAGTTCCAGAGCGGCAGGTTGTCCGACAGTGGATATGTCTTCTGGGCCGGCGTTAGTAAGTCGAACAAGGATTGATTGTTAGAAACAATCTCCTTGGCTCCATAAACCTCCTCGTTCGTCGCCATCTCGGCTCTGCGAGTGGCGGCATCCCCTTCATTTCCTCTGTGCGCGGCCATCTCGGAAGATTCGGGAGTCGTGCGGGTTAAGGGATGAAGCGTGCGGGATCGGACGAGGCTGGTGGAAAAGTTTGAGAGGCGGCGCGCAATCCAAGTGGACGGCGCGCAATTGGGAAGACTGTCGCGCAAAGTTCCGGGTTTTCGCGCAAAAACAGGTGAAATCCGGACGGTTTTGCGCGCCGATCGGGCGAATTTCGCGACCGGAAGAGGCAATTTCGCGCACGAGAGCTTTGGAGCTTATCGCGCGGAAGGCCAGAGTACGGAACGCGGGACCCAGCGCCCCTATTTATAGGCGAGGCCGGGTCCGCGCTGCGCGGAAAGCGCTTTGCGCGACCGCAGCGGCGAATTTCGCGACCGGCGCCCCTTTTTGCGCGCCTAAGTCCCGCGCCGCCCAGGACTTCGGCATTCCGGCATCTCCCTCGGAACCCGATCGTTGCGACCTCTCGCCGATCAGATTCCGAGGGGGGGCTTTTGTAGACGCCGGAAAAGTCCGTTGTTCCCAAACGAAGCTCCGGATGCGGAAAGCGAAGTGATATTTGGAGTCGGAAGAACGTTTCGGAGGGCCCGGAGGCCTTGCGCGGAATTTCAGAGGCCCGCGCGCAAAGGTGATGTTCCGCGCGCAAACCCCCCGGGATGCGCGCAATGCGCCGGTCCGGCGCGCAATTTTGCGCGCCGCGGGTCCGCGCGACTCCCTTGCGCGCCGCGCCCGATTCCGCGCCCGCGAGGAGAATTTCGCGCTCGCACCCTGGATTCCGCGCCCGGGGTTGCCTATAAATACAAGGCGACCCCCAACATTTTAAAGGTTGCTGGAAGTTGAAACGTCTCTCGTGCGCGCAATTCAACCCCTTCCGCGCGCAATGACGAACTTCAGGTAACCTCCTTTCTTTCGCGCAAGAAAGCCTCGGGGTCCGCCTTCGCGCGCAATCCCCGCTGGCTCCTTTCATTTGAATAAACATTCACCCTAAGGCCTTTGCGCGCAAAAGAACCCGCTTGCGCGCAATTGCCCCCGGGGTGCGCGCAATCCGGCCTGATTGCGCGCACCCCCCTTCTTTCAAGTGGCCATTCGTTAAAGAATGAGCCGTTGCCCCCGCGCGCTATCCGAAGCCCGGTGTGAGCAATCTCAAGCATCCGCGCGCAAGGCGCTGGCCCAATTGCGCGCCCGCCGCCCCGATTGCGCGCCGGCCCGCAGTATTGCGCGCAAAGCTTCCTTTTTGCGCGCAATCTGCCAGGGTCGTCCCCCTTGACCCCCTGAGGGTACCCGTCTGCGTGGCGCCCGATGATCCTCATCCTGGGCGCCCGAACCGTGCGCTGTCTTCCCGTGCAGCCTTCCAGGCTCGTGCGAAGTGACGCGGACCCATCGGCGGCAATCATCGTCCAGCATGACGTTAAACTGTGCATTCGTCCAGCATGACGTTAAACTGTGCATTCGTCCAGCATGACGTTAAACTGTGCATTCGTCCAGCATGACGTTAAACTGTGCATTCGTCCAGCATGACGTTAAACTGCCCATACGTCCTGCACGACGTTAAACTGTACATCGTCCGCGCTGCAAGACGTTAAACTGCCAAGTGCTTCGTCCGGCAACCTATGTCCAGCATGACGTTAAACTGCCCATACGTCCTGCACGACGTTAAACTGTACCTCGTCCGAGCTACAAGACGTTAAACTGTTCAGCATACGTCCAAGATGTACGACGCTAAACTGCCTAGCCCCCATCGTCCGCGCTGCAAGATGTTAAACTGCCAAGTGCTTCGTCCTCAACACATGACGTTAAACTGTACTTCGTCCGGCAAGACGTTAAACCGTCCGCTTCGTCCTCAACACATGACGTTAAACTGTACTTCGTCCGGCAAGACGTTAAACCGTCCGCAACCTGATCCCGTGCTCCGCACGCAGGGTCCCCCCGGTTTGGATGTGGCCCCCACCCGCTCGTCTCTGCAGGGATGTCGGGATTTCCCCCCTTTTGGGACGATTTAATGGGAGTGGCTTTTCCCTACGGGGGCAGGGTATTACAAACCCCTAGTTCCTCGTGGGAGGCTGCACATGTGTATCTCCATTGCGCCTCCCCACTGCCGAAGCCAGTAGAGGGTCTGACTGGGATCGAGGTGTCTTCCGCTTTCGGTCCAAGTCCCTTCCAACTGAGTTTTGCAGCATCCGGGCTGCCCCAAGTGCGTAAGTCCTGACAGAATGAACTACGTGGACTTTGATCCCTGTCTTCTATACAGGGTACGTAAGAAGCCTCCCTGAGGTCCAAGCCCACCACCTGGTCGTCCCGGTCGTATTTACGTCGGTTCGTCCATCAGTGGACCCCTCCAGGGTCCACGCTTGCGTTGATTCACCTATGAATCCGCCCCTGTGGGAGACTGCCCGTGTGTATCTCCACGGTGCCTCCCCACAGCCCCCCTTTTCCATTCTCCTTTTATCGTCCAGCATGACGTGAAACTGTGATCCACCCGGCCGTTCCATCCCCCTCTGTGCGAGGTGGTTCGGTTCAATCCTCCGCCCGGCGGCCTAGACCTCTTCGTGAGTCGGCTTGCCGACGTCCAGCATGACGTTAAACTGTATGCCCGAACTACGTTGACTTTGATCCGTGTTAACGCGCGGTACGTAGGAAGCCCCTCTGGGGTCCAAGCTCTTTACTCCATCATCCATCCTGATCCTTACCCGGGCCGCCACATCCCGGTGGGGTCATGCCACTTCACTCCACTCCACGTTACTTGGGAAGCCGCCCATGTGCTGGCCCCAGCGTCGGAGGTTCCCCGCGAGGGGTTCCGTCATCTGATCCACTTTTCGTGTTGATCGGTCCGATGCCGTCCCCGCTGGACGTTAAACTCGCGGCATACCCCGTGTTAAACACGGGAAGCTGAGGAAAACCTCAGGTGACGCAGTTCCCCGCACCCAGTACGGGATGCCTCAGGCCATCATGCCTTCGAGAAGCCCTATTAGGGACGGAAGACAGATGTGCAGAGCCGCAGTGTTACGACACGCCCCCAGCACCCAGAGCCACCCGGCCTTCTCACCGCAGGTTGCTGCCCCGCCCAGACTCCTTGGAACGTCCGGGCGGAAGCAGCGTAATTAACCGGTGTCCATGAAGATATGGCGCCGGGAACGAGATTCACGAACATTCTTAAGTCTATGAGGGAGACCCGGACTAGGCGACAAGTTCCGAGGAGACGTCCAAGGAAGGAGGAGCCGACATCCCATCATCCCGGTTTCGATCAAGGAGCAGACGCCCCTGAATAAGGGACGGATGCCGCCCGCCCTTGGAAAGCGGGACTGCGGGACCACAAGCCGCGCGCCCATCCCCTCGGGTTGACGGGTGCACGCGCGAACGCGTCCTGGCGGAACAGCGTAACCCGACGCACATCCGCACCGAAACATAGTCGTACATCAATCCTTACCATCTTGATGCTGGAAAAAACAGCCCAAAACATTTGGTTATCGGGACATAGTGCTCGACATGGGTGGGTTGTGTATTGAAATCATAGGGAAATCACATTCATGTATATATATATATATATCAAAACAGAAAATCATAACTTTTATGTCCAGAACAAGTGTACCATCCCAACTCTTAACATTACCCTAATGCCTCACAACCTTAACTACATTCACTACCACCAAAAAATAAAAAATTACACTCAATCAAGTCACTATCCATAATACATATTTCATATTCTTTATCAATATATGAAATATTATATAATTTTTATTTAGAAATATTTAAATTATTCCATCCCATCCTATTTATTATTTCAACCCATTTATTTTACATTTAAAATCAACCATTTATGACACATTTTCCATTTTAATTTCAGAGTTCATTAACCATTCCATATCTGCTAATATAAAACTCAGTAAAAATAAAAAATATTACATCAATAATTGAAAAATAACATAAAAAACATAAACCTATTTTCTATATGCAATAATCACAACATTAATACAAAATCATATTTCCACCACCTCCTATCACAATCACCACAAACCAAAACCATATCTCATCATAACCATGACATATCCCAACCACATCTCATCACAACTTCCTCATTAAAACAATAACCATGATTCCCAACAAAATATCACAACCACACATTATAACCACACAACATAACAACATTGTGCATATTAATATTAGATTTGAAAAGGGTATCTTCAGAAAATTCATAGCCTAATTTTATGTGAATTATAACATATGCCACAATTTCCATGTGAAACTAATTAATTATCTATATATATATATATACATATATATATATATATATTCTTACCCAATTTCATTTAATATGGTAACAATCCATCCAACAATAAAGGTTCCACGAAAATATATACTACAAAACATTCATATCCTCAAAGGATGTTATTCATAGCTGAGTATCATGAATTTTTTATATAAATAAAAAATATCATAAGTGGTAAAATATTTGCTTCATTTCCCTTCCCTTTAAGTATAAAATAATCAAATTCATTTATTTCATTATGATGGTGCATACTAACCTCCCAATGATTGAATAAAAGTATAACACCTCCCGCATGATATTAATAAAAGTGATAATAAGTATCCCCTACATTAGAAAATATTTCTAAACCACTACTGATGATTTTTACAAGAGGTGAGTATCCTTCATGCACCACAAAATAGAAAAAAGTTGGATATACCCTGAACACAGTAACCCACATCATCCCCATACCTAAACAATACCAAATACACATGTTATCGGACATTATCGTTACCAAAATTATTAAATAGAATAAAATATGGGGAAGGATAGAGTGTAACTCACATAAAAATATTGATCTCCTATTACTAGGTTGAAAGAAACTGAAAGGGCGATAGAAAACCAAATAAGGATTCACTTGGATCACCTAAAAACAATGGGAAAATATTGAAAAAATGCAAGGCTTTATGGTGTTTGGATTTTTATAGGTAGTCTAGAAAACATAAGACCATAGTGTAACACAACCTACCATGCCACATAATTATAGTAAAAATAAGGGACCCATAACAAAGGGAAGGACCATAGTGAAGCTAATATAGTCAATCCCACCTCTGAGAAACACTATTATATCTACACCATAGATCCGATGAAATATGGAAATAGACCATGAAATAGCAGAAACCACGAAGACATATATACCATTCACGAGAACATGATGCACTATAGCACTGCTCTATAACACAACTATTCATCAAAATGTATAAAAGTAGAAATCACCGCTCAAGGATTCCATATTGAAACCTCTTTACATGTTATTTCCATGAAAAAAATAGAACAACCACCAAAATCCTCTTCCCAAACTCTAAATCATATCCAACTGAACATATAACAACCATGATAGAACTAGTTGAACCATTGAAAAACCCATCGAAGAAAACACTCCTTAACTGGTTCACCAACCCACAACCAACATAAAAATGGTAGAACCATAGAAAACATCTCTTACACTCCACTCTATTCTTGAGTGACCATGCCACATCCATGAATATTTTAATTGAATGGACAAATCACCACACTGATCCATGATTAGATGACGGACCTCTCCATGTAGCATCCTCATTACTTCATATTGTAGCCCTTGCCGCCATGTAGAAGAAAATTTCTCAATTACAATTCCTCCCAATTAATCACAAACATTCTCAAAATCAAAACCTCTGCCACATAAAATCCAAAAATATAAGGGGCTAGGTATATACTGTTATATATTATAAATATAACACTACAATGACACATGACTATTGAAGAAAAAAAAATAAAGAAGCATAAAAAGAGGTCCAAAATTCCTCCCATGAGATACCTCTCAGATATCTCATCGCAAGTGAAACACTTACAACCTCTCAAATAAAATTCAATCAAAATATCTTCCAAAATCATCCATAACACGATGATAACATCCATAAATCTTATCCAATTATTTCCACAACTTATACATAACATGAATCCATACATATAAATAAATGAAATTCAATTCCCATAGCATCATATTATCCTCTTTGGACAACACTGACTTGACCACATGGGTTTAAAACATGACAATGTGTAAAATTTCATGGTTAAAAAAGTATTTCCACATATTCAATTTCTTTAAGAATTAATCATATACCCCAATTATATAAAAAAATCGCATCCCATAAAAAATATTTTTTCTTCACATCGACAGATAAAAAATAACAAGGATAAACTAAAGACCACTCCTGGTACTGATAATGCATTTTTTGTATCACAGTTCCAAGTAATCTTCTATAGGGAACCACGCTTCCAAAACATAAAAACTAAAGGCATGTTAAATCCATGAATAACCATAAAATTATGATCCTAGATGTCTATGGGACACTCCATGAAAATCATATCATCCTCAATATACAACTATCCCCAATTAATGAAACATGAGTAATCATGAATATAATAATGAAGATGAGAGATCTGGATTAGTTCATGGATTCTACCTACCTGTGGAAGGATTACCAATTAATTAGTCACCTCACCCACATGCTCCACCAAATCGTAAGGCTCAAAAATCTAGGGTTATAGCTTACACCCCAAATCAAACCTCTTATACCCATGATGAGGATATAAATTCAAGAAAACTTGGTCTCCCACTACAAACACTAAGGGCCTCCTCCTTCAATCAACATATGACTTATGCAGATCATATGTTACCTTAATCCTATAATGAACAACACGAAACATACTTTTCATGATTTTGACCACATTAGTACAAATAATTGAGGACTCCCAAACCTCTTCCCGGCACAACAAGGAATGAAATGTATTACCATAAAAAGCCTCAAATCGAGCCATGCCAATTAAGGATTCGTAACTATTTTTATAAGAAAAATCATTAAAGTAATTGTGATTCACCCAATATTCACATAATTTCAAGATAAATTCTTATAAAAGTTTCTATATATTTTCTATTTATATCTCTATATATCAAAACACAATTCTATGGAAATAACTGCTTAGGTGTAACTAAATATCAAAATCATGCAGAAATTCCTTCAAGGATCACGAGGTAAAATGGACATCCCAATCCAATAAAATTGATCTTGGAACTCCATATAGCCATAAAATACCATTCATGAACAACATTTTCAATACATCCATGGTTCTCAACTCCTTGATCAATAATATGTGATCTAAATTTATTAAATGATCCATGATCACCTAGACAACATTACATGCACCCTAGGAAGAGGGAAATCCTTTGATAATGTCTATCAAGATATCATCCCACTTTTACTCGATAACATCCAAGGGTTGTGACAAACATCCAGTATCATGGCGTATAGATATCCCTTATTGTAATACCAGACATCAATCTAAAAACTCATCCACCTACCATTTTATCTCAGGCCTCCAAAATTGAATATTAAAGTAGTTGAACATAAAATATACTTTTAAGTGTGCTATAAAAGGTGATCTTTGGAACTCATAGAGGAATACCTCACATATCACCATTTGAATAGATAACATCCCCTAAAACAAAACATGAATGTGTCCATACTCATACCATTTCTCAAAATTATAACTATAAAAAACATTGTCTGAATTCACCTCTACTAATATGTCTCCTCCCTGAGACTCCTCCACCTTCTACATCATAAAAGGCTACAAATTCATTTAAAAAATAATCCTACTCTAATAAAAACCCTTGAATCCATGATAAAGCTTACCAAATACTTCACAATATTCGAATTATTTTTACACACTCGAACAATGTCCCTTCAAAAAATCCTTCTCAACATTTCTTCCACTATATTATCTTTTCTATGGTGTGTGTGATTTAAAAGTCATAGTCTTGTGAAACTCCATCCAACTTAATTACAATCATATTTAGGTTATTTTGAGAAAAAATACCTTAATATATTATGATTGGTGAAGACCACAAAGAGTTTTCCAATGAGGTAATGTTACTAAAGATTCTGCGCAAATTCAACTAATACTAACTCCAAATCATGGGTGGTGTAGAAATTCTCATGGGGGTAAAAAATTATATTACTAAAGAGAAAAATTTCTTTTGATGCTTCAAGATTTATAAAAATACTCTAAGGAAAAACTAAAAGGAAACCTTAAACATACCCCTCCATTGGAAACTGAAGCACTAGATAACTGATGAACCTCTCATTCAGGTAGCCAAACCCTACCAAAAAACTGATTAATCAGGTCAAAAACCTATCCATTCAAGGTATAAGATTCCAATAGGGTCAAAATACATGATAAATAGGATAGGGACCTCTAATAATAACCCATTATATAGAAAAATCTATAAACATATTCCATATTCCTGAGTGATAACCATGAAAAAACTCCTTCAATCAGTTATGGATCTATAGACACACCCTGTTGGGATGTCAAATGCCCAAGAAAATTAACCTCCCAAGTCCAACACTTATGTCAGACATTATTTTATATATAATGATGAATAAATGTATATATAAAATATCCTTGAGATGAATAAAAATTTCCTCCATTGTCTTTCAGTGGATAAATAGGTCTCTAATGAACAGGTTTGTGAACATGTTCATGAAATCATGGAACAAGGATTTCAAAGTCCCTATAAAAACTTCAATTATGATCATAAGACTTAATGAGAACACCATGATATCAATGTTACCATTTAATCATTAAAATATAGTCTTTAGGATATTATCCTCCTTTGCCCACAATTTGTTATCAAAAAAATAAAATATTTATCTTTGAGAACCAATAAGCTTATCTAAATTGGTTGAAAAGATTGAAATTCTTCATAATAGGTTATAGATTCTAGATTATCACCTGATTTATCCTCTAGCAGTCTATACACAACCTCAAACTACCATCTACCTTCTAAGAATAACACTGGAGAACCCCTTGACGACACACTAGGTTAGATAAAACACTTCAACATCTGATCGTATATAATAATTCTCACCCCACACTCAAGGAGTAATATCCTATACAGATCTATAAAAATTAAAGAAGCACATAGTTATAAATCTATCTCAATATCGATATCATGGTGAGTGGTTACAATAACATCCTATTTGGTAAATAATTACAAAAAATCCCTAAATTATTCTTTGACCTTCACCATAGAATGAAAAATAATAGGTGGAACAAAGGAGTGTGATTCCCATAGAATAGTATTAATTTTTATTCCCATAGAATGAAAACAAGTTTGTGAAAAAAATGAGTGTGATTATCCTAAATCAAACAAGGTGGAAATAAGGGTAGATGACAAGTATATTTCACCTCAAATGATCTATACCACCTCTTGTGCTGGTACCATTTCAACATGAAACAAATCAGATATGGATTCCATTCTTCATTGATGATTTCATCCTATATATCCACACTCAGGAATGGGCCCCTAGAGATAGATAACATCTTTAGGATGATCTCCACATTCCAAATATCCTCTCAATAGTGTGAAAACCTATTTCGCATGCTACTGAAAAGAAATAGTTTGCAACTACTAATGAGACTAATATTGAACCAAACCCCATCCAAAATGATGACCATTTAAAACCATTATTCTCTGATTATAAAATTTATCATAGACCCAAAAAACAAATATAACTATCCAAAATACCCTTAGAAAAGAATATAAAACAATATCCCCAAAAAGAAGAAAATGAAATATACAAAGGTCGACTCTCCAAAAGTCAAAACGTCAGATATCCTGGTGCCTGTAAACTACTACTGACAACTCTTCTCATTAAAGAACCCTATCAGTTTTCCCCTTGATGTTAACATCCTCAAAATTATATAATCATGATGATATATAACTTATCCCATTCTTACAAGTATGGTCATAATTTATAACGAGTAAGTTCAATCCAAATTAACTGATAGAGGTCCTTCTCAAGATTTAACACACTAAACTCATCCTTGTGAATAATATCATGGCTTAATCACAAAATATAGTGACCCATACATTTTATACATAGATAAAACATCTCCATATATAAATATTAATTAATTAACTTATTTATTAATAGATGAATCTTATATTTATTATGAATTAAAAAATTTAGATACATATATAACTTCTTTATAGGTAAAATATTTCATATCCAACTAAGTTATTAAAAACAAGAACCATTAATGGATTTTTCATATATAATACAATTTATCATATCCTAGTGAAATGAAACATAAGAAGATGGTGAGATCGAGTTCTTAGTAATGGTAAAAAAATAATATATCAACATAATATGAGCATAACGGTACGAGAACAATAGAATAACATTTGGGAAACACACTCAACATATCATATATAAATAACATCAGTCATTGAATAAATATGATTACATCATAATAAATAAATCATAAAGAAATCAAAGAAAATAATCAATTAGAGAAAAAAAATCATAAGACGTAGATTTGTTCCATAAAAATAATAACATAAAATCATATGTCATGGATACCCACCAAGACAATAAAAACATGTTAGGCGTGTGATAACAAACATTATAAATTCTTCTAAATTGGGATAACATCCCATGTACCTTCTTCTGGTTTTGGGATAACCTCATGTGTACCCTCTTTTTTAGATTGTGATAACTTAATGTGTACCTTATTTTGGGTTCGGTATAACCTCCACTACACCATTTGATCTTATAGAACATGTATCATTACTGAATTAGATGGGGGAATATAATTCCTCACACAACTATCACATAATAAAAATCATACATATTTTTTCTACAAGATCACAAAACATTCATCTTATCAAAAAACAAGAAAAAGAAATAGGTTTTATAAAAAATTCATCACATCATAGCCCAAGGAAAATAATTGGATTCTATAAACATTTCACCATTTCTTCAGAGCATAACTCATGGAAAATATATTATTTTTTAAAAAATAATTTCATTATAATAATAAACCATACATATATTGAATAGATATGGTATCATTGGATCATCACCCTAGTAGAGAATAAATATAAACATGGATTATTGTATTTAATGAATAGAAATAATAATAAAAGATTATTATAAATTTTTTTTAGGAAAATACCCTTTATAATATGAAAATATATTTTTAAAATGTAAAAAATTATCAAATATTAAAGGAAACTACTTAATTTGATATAATAATGGGATCTTATATGGAATATTTTATTTAATTTATTTGTCATGATGGTGGTAAATACCATTTATTTGATATCTGTTAAAACAATTATTCCCTTCAAATCTTCAGTAAAGATGCAAAATTACATCATTTAGAAAATGAAAAGATATTCCTTGTAAAAAAATTATTAAAAATTCATACAACGGTAAATATGAATTTAAAAATCATTTTGTGATAGTAAAAAATTATATATAGCATTTTTATTAAACATTAAAATGGAAGAAAATGGATTTTCAATTGAAGAGAAATGAATTCATTTTTTCCATAAAAATTTATTTTGGTCTCTTGAGTACATAATGAGAGGAAAATGATACAAAAAACATATAATTTCTCTAAATAACCATATGTGAATAAAATAAGTTATTTTCTTCATTGATATGTCATAGTATATTGTCTTCGGATTCTTAATCATAAACAACCCTAATAAATAATGACATTGTAACATAAACCATTTCCCATTTTGTAACTTTTGAATCATAATCATCATGAAATAAAAAAATATGGATATTTATATAAAATAATTACAATAATAATAATAATAATAAATGAATTACATGTAAATTATATACACTAAAAAAAAGAAACATGTTTTGAATATGGCATGTTTCACATGGATATAAAATTGAGATGAAAAGCCCCTTACCTTAAGTCTTGAATTCATTCATAAATGTTAAAAACTCCCATATAAGAAGAATATGATTATAATAAACCTACTAAATAACCTTAATCATATATATCATAAAATATATTATTTATTTATAGCCTTTTACAGCCCATTATTTAAAAATTCTAAAATTAAAATCATTGTTTCAAGTGACAACCGTTTTGTTTTCATGTATGTTTTCATTCAGTAGTTTATTCCTTGTACATTGACTATTGTACCACATTATCCAAAATTTTAATCATTATATAAATATCATATACACTTTTCATATACATATTTAATTCAATTCATAAATTTTAGTTATAAAAATATGGATGAAACCGTTATTTGAGATGGTAGACCATATGTGTGCATGAATGATGCTTATATTTCTTCAAGGGACAGAGAAAATGAATGGTATAAAATAAACCTCATTTATATAATAATAATTATATAGTAGATATAATATATATTCACTAAATATTTCTTTATTACCATTAATTTCAAAATAAAATGAAAAACAAATCACATCGCTTTGTGAAGGCATTAGTCTACATGTATGCACGAGTGATTTTATCATTTTTAAACATATTAGAAAGTAAGATGGAAGATGGAATATTAAAATTAAAAAATAATTATGTTAATTATATAATTTATATACATTAAATCAATCACTATATCCATTAATGTGAGACGGTGATGGGAAACAAATTACATCAGTTTACAAGGTGGTAATCCTCTGTACACATGATCGACGGTTTTATTTAACATTTGATGGAGGAGGAGATGGATATAGGATATTAAATTGACATAAAAACATATCATTATATGTATGATACTTGTATTTTTATTTTATCATATTTGGATAATATTTTAATGATGTGGAGGAATAAATAAAACCAAAACACTCGGTTAAGTACGCTAATTATTCTTCAGACAGCCTCGTTAAGATTGCACTAAATTCCTTCCTAGTATAGTAATATAATTAGTAATATGAAAATAGGATATAGGGATAGATTTAAAAAATATTGGGGTAAGAGTATTCCAAACCAAAAGGCTTTGTATGTGTGACGAGGCGAGGAAATTGGACACCCTTTTATAATTGAGGTGAGTGTAAATTTTTTAATTTTTAAAAGTTACACAATAATTCCACTTCACATTCTTATAGAATTGTAATAAATGGGTCATTATAAATAATTAGATGAAATATTTATAACTATGGAAATATTATATAATTTAGACTTGTTATTATGTCTTTTTAACATGTATCTCTTTAGTGTTACCCCTGGTAAATATGCTTTAACCATAACCATTGAAATAGAATTTTATTTTTTTTACTATTCATTAAGAGGAAAATTTTAATATACCATATTATATAATATTAATTATTTTTATTCCAAATATTGAGTCCATTTTAAAAAATTAAATTCCTTTAACTATATGAAATTAATTTATAAATAAACCCACCGATTTAGTGGAAAAGTGGTTTTCAAAAGAATTTTTTTTCATAAATATAAAATGTTTTTATATGAAGATTAATCATAAAATTGATTCATTTACCTAAATATTATGAATTATATTATTAATTAACTAGTTATACATTAAAACCCATTTAAAAAAATTACATTTAAAATATTTATAAGAAATGAAATTTTTTCTTAAAAATATGAATTTTTCATAATTAATAGAAAAATTAATATATTATAAAAATAATCAAAAATTATATATAATATAATTTTTGTATTTTTATTTAAATAATTAATTTAATTTTTTTAGCACTATTTTAGAAATTATAAAAAATTAATTTTATTATTTTTTCAAAAAAATAAAAAACATATTTGATGAAAAGTTGTATTTTTGAAATCTATAAAGACTTTAATAAAAAAATATGTACATATTTATCAATATATTATCATTATATGGAACCTTTAAAATTATTATATAAATTTGGTTATTCCTTTTCATACCTCAATTTTTATTTTATAGGTTATAATGATCATGTGTAAATAATAATATTACAGGTATAATGATGTTCTTTAAAACTCGTTGTTGCCTGTAACACAAGCTATCAAAGAACATAAGTTTATTTGTTAAATAAAATTCATGAAATATTGATTCACTACATTATAACCCCATTAAAATGAATCCATCGCTTGAAAATATATTACTCTAATATAATCAAATGGGGACAGATTCACCTCATTAAAATCCACAGGTTCTCATGTAGCATCCATATATTGGTTATTTCACCACAAAACATCGATTAGTTGTGTTTTATTTTTTTGAAAAAAATTCTATAAATATTCTAGATTTTAATTATTTATAATTAATAGGAAATAACATGATAAAATTTTATGAATTTCTAGTTTAGTAAATTTGAAAAATTAGGTATGGACTTCCTAAGGAGAAATACATTGAATACAACGTGAACTTCAGAGAAGTTCGATGGATGCACAAACTGATAGAAACCACCCCCACTAAAGTAAGAATATTAGAAGGTATAATATATTTAAGGATAATGTTTCTATTCATACTAAATATCATAACCTCATTCCTTGATGAAATGTACTAAAAAATATTCTCAAAAAATTCTGACTCTAGGTCACACCAATGATTGTCAGCAAAGCTTTTATGTCGACCCTAATCAACCTCGATGTCCTTTTGAATGGTACTATAATTCAATAACATTTACCCATCTAAATCATGTCACAATAAAATTATTTCCATATATTCATCATATAACGTTGTAGTTCTACACTTATTTCTATATATGGATTCATAAGGAGCCATCTAAATGCTCTAGTGAAATCTATTATTTTCAAAAAACACAACTAGAGGATGGTGTTGACAACAACCACCTTTGAAATCCATTTAATAAGTTCTTAACATATCCTATACTATTTGAATTTTTCTCTCATACATTATATCTCTTTTTGAATGAAGAAAATTTGTGAAACTAAACTCAATATCAATGGAATGAAAAAGACCTCACGAGAACATCAAGGTAAACCTCATATCATGATTAGATAAAATAAAATGTGGTACCCATTTCTACCTTATCGATTCTTTAATATCTATTCTAGAAATATTATACATAGATTAAGGTTCTCTAATAGAAATAAAGTTTCTATCTTTCTAAGGATATCTACTATATCTCAGATATCATTATGACCTTTAGAAGTTTTGGAGAGTCTGAAGGAAAAACCCATGGTGATGCTTTCCCATTTAAATTTTGGTATGTGTAGTTGATTTAAAATCACTATTTTATTTTTTCTATTAGAATAAATTGATGAAATAAAAACCATATAGATACATAATCAACAAAACAAATATTAAATTTTCCCCTTGATAAAAACTCTTTTATATATCTATGCATCTTAATACTTATAGGATGAATAGAGAATGAAAAACTATGTGCCTTATCCCATATCCCATTATATAAATTTGGTATGGAAAAATCACATAGAAAGATACTAAAAATGACCATTACATCATAATAAAATTTAAACTTGGGAATATTTATCACATTTTTCTACTACTCAACATCTCTCTTATGTTCCTCATTAATGATAATTTAGATAGTTGGTTGACTACCCATTTGAGAAAGATAAAATATCTCCACTTTCTTCATCATTTCAAGATCCATCCTTTGAAAATTGAGATATTTTTTATCCTTTGTGATCCTTATCATGGAAAATATATAATGATCTATTCAACTCAATGAATTAGAATCCTTGTTAATTTTCCCATGGTGGAAATGTATTGGGATGCCATAATATTTAATCACATCCAACAAATTTCTAGGTTTTATATTCAACACTTTTTTCATGAATATATACTTTAAAAATTTATGATAATTACATATATCACATATTTATCCACAAATATAATGCCTCCATATCATTAATTTCAAAATTACAATAGGTAACTCTAAAGCATTGGTTGGGTAATTCCTCTCATAAACCTTCAATTTTACTGATATATAATATATAAACTTAACATTATTCTTGAGAAATCCTCCAAATCCATTCTTGGATACATCACTATATATTAAAAACCCTTTTGAACTACAAGTTAATGTAAAAAGAGGTGCACTGACCAACCTTATCTTTATTTCCTAAACATTTCCTCACATTCATCTATCTAATGGATCATGGATCCCATCTGAGTAATCTTGGTGAGTGTATTGGAAGACCATGATAAATATTTTCACAAAGAGTCTTTAATATTCAGTAAAACCAATAAAACTAGTTTTCTAGGTCATAGTGGTTGTCCTGGTCCAATTTTCAATAACATATGTCTTTGATGGATTCATAAATATAAACCATTTTGATTTTTTATGACTCAAAAATGAATCCACTATATCCAAAATAACACTTTTTTAAATTTTTCATAGAGTTTCTCCATCCTTGTGGTATTCATTACAATTCTCTAGTTATCAAAATTACCTTCCTTTAAATATAAATATATTAAAATATCATCTATAAAAACTACCACATATTAATCAATGTAATCTTTGAAGAACCTATTTAATAAATCCATGAAGATAGTCATAGAATTTGTATGGAAAAATGGAATCACTAAATTATAATAGATTCTATACCATGTACGTAATATTTATTGGGTGTGTACTTTGTACAGATCCACAATTAATGATATCGAGAATGAAGTAAAATCTTGAAAATGAGTTCGGATATGAATAGTTGATCAAACAAGTAATTAATTCATGTTATATCATACTATTCTTCAATTTGATCTTATTCAGTTCACAATAATTAATATAGAGACTTTTAATCCATATTCCTTCTTCAAAAAATAAACAAGTGCACCCCAAGGTGACTCGTCAGTATAAATAAATCCTTTTTAATGATTCTCATGGAGTTGTTTCTTCAATTCATTAAAATCAAATTGTTCTATTCAATATGGAGTCTTTGAAATAGTATTATCAATACGTATGGTTTCTATTTAAATCTCAACATCAAGATTCATGGAATACTATGCACTATTTGTAGAAAGGCCCTAACAAAATCCCATAAAATAGGTGTATCATTAATGTTGAGTTTCCCCTAACCATATCAGATAAAGACCCATTTTGAATATGAATCAACTACTATAAAATGGATGTGATTTCAATCTAATGTTCATATTTATCATCACACTAATTTATGATCATAGGTTGGATTGAAATAGAAAAAGTGAATTATCATCCCTAGAAATTGATGTTGTCATTATGTTGAGAATGAAAATCAATGCATAATACTATATAAAATTCAACCAAAGGGAAAATGACAATATTTTAATAATGAACATTGCTATAAAATTCAACGGGGGAATTATCATAGAATTGAGATTTCATCATCACACTATTTAATGCTTTCACTTCTAAATCAATACCAAATCATATGGGTATCTTTTTTAAACTTATAAAAAAATTATATATAAAATAATGGGTACATGTAGACTTAAGTAAAACATTTGAAGTTCTAGAGTAGATGGTAAATTTACCTTTCAACACATAATTATTGTACCCCTCATTAAAAATAGCGGTCGTATAGGAATTCACTTTATCTTCGGGATTAATAGGTTTCTTATGTAGATAATCATTATTTACCCTCATATTTGAGAATTGGTGAGAATATTTCCCATACTCATTACATTCGAATCACTGAAGTGTGGGTTGTTCATTTTGTTCAGATTTCTCTCTATTCACTTCATTATCTTACTTCTTCCCATCACATCGACATTCAACTTCCTGATAAAATTATTTTTCACATATAAAACATTTAATATCATTATTATGAAAATTTCCTCCAAGTTTCCTTATATATATTTAGCATGATGTAAATATCTTCTTATTCCCTCCATTATTTTTATAATTTCCTTTGAATTATATCTATCGTTTCTTTTTAAACCCATGAGATTGAGAGGAAACATGAATCACAATTACCACCTTAATAGGATAAAAAAATATTTCTTCATAGGGACCAAATTATCTTTTGGTTAATGACCTTCAGATACATATTGTTAAGACAAAAAAATCGATCAATGTTATATTAATGTTGGATGATAATGCTAAAATTATACCATGAACGTCTTCTAAAGTTTAACTCATAGGATCAAAATTAATCATTATAAATCGATTATATCTCAATTAATTCCTTTTACATTTTAGTATAAAGAATTTATGGAATGTAATTAATCGAAAAATAATCTCTTAAACACATCACACTCCACAGATTCAATTTCAACATGTTTTATAGTATTCTTAATAAGTTTCCACCATTGATAGGGTTTTTCTTTTCAATGACAGAATTACAAAATTCATTTTTCTTTATCCAATCAATAGAAAATGGAATATATTATTTCAATGGTATATAAAAAACTATCAGTACTGATTGGACTAGAAGAACCACTAAATTATGGTGGGTTTTTCCTTATGAAGGACTCAATAGAACATCGTTTCCACTGTTTCTTGGTTGGATGTTCAATAATAATCATGGATTTAGAATGTTTTATTGGTAATAATAATTAGATTTGGAATTCTAGATCGAATAAAATTTGGTATCCTATGAGGAAAATCATTGTATTATCTATCACATTTTACATTAACATTATTCTTTCAGGTTATAGACATTGACTAAAACTAAATACTAGAGTGTGAGAAAAAACATAATTGTGGGAAAATATATATTCATCAAAAGTAATTTATTCGATATCTAAATAATAACTCTTTCTTTTAAATCTATGACATAATAACATTAAACTAGTTAATTCATGGTTATTATCTATTCAAATCCTTCATACTGGTTTGTAATGTGTTTTTTAATTTAGAAAAATATCCACTAGTAGTGTCAGACTAGGTGTGCAGTGAGGTTCTGTATCGTAAAAATAGTTTTAATCGATTAAAATAAAAATGTACCCATTTCAGAGTTATTAAACCTAGGTACCATTTTTCTGGAGTCACATCAACTTATAGTATCCATACATGGATTTAATTATATAGAAACCATTTTTTCTATTGTTCACTAGAATTTCATGATATTTTCCAATACATTGAATTCTTTTTATGGTTATCACAAAAGGTTTCTCAACGTTTTTTTCTAAGTTTAACTAAAACTCACTCCGATATCAACTATAGTGACCTAGAATTATCATAGACTTATATCAAAACAAAATAGAGGAATATTATTTATGTAATATAATGATCAACATTGGAATCATATAGGTATAATGCCTTTGGATGTTTGGATACAGAGACGAATTGTTTATATTTGAACTATGCCATCTCCCACTAAGTTATTCATAAATAGAAAAAATTATAGATATATCATACATAATACCTTTCACCCTAACTAGAGTAAATGAAACATAAGAAAAGGGTTAGCTCAGATGCTCAGTAAGGTTTAACAAGGGTCATATTAACATTATATGAGTATAAGGGTTTGAGAACCTGAGAATAATATTTCAAAACCATACACTTTATATCATAGATCATAAACATGAGTCATTTTCTAAATTGGGGTAGTTCATAAGACCAGAATCAAAAAGGGAATGAAATAAAATATTCCATGAAGGAATAAAATTGGGTGAAGAGATAGATTTTTGGTATAAAAATAATCATAAAAAATCTTATGCCACAGATACCCATAATGACATTCATGACATGTTAGGATTGGGATAACCACCCATGTACATACTTTGTCCCTGATATAAGCTATAATGTAAACTCTTTTGGTGTTGGGATAACCTCTTATGTACCCTCATATGGGCTTCGGATAACCTCCCATGTACCCTCTTTGGGGGTTGCTATAACATACAGTGTACCTTTTGACCTCATAGAACTTTTATCATTACCCAATGCATGGAGGGATATATAATTTTCCACAAACACATCGAATAATAAAAATTATACATAAATGGGCCACAAGATCATAAAACAATAATCATATCAAGAACCATGAAAAAGAAATGGGTTCCATAAACATTTTATCATAGCATGGCCCATGTAAAAGTGTCGGTTTCCATAAACATTTTTCCATTTCTTCATAGCATAACTTGTGGAAAAGAAATAAGTTTTATAAAAATCATGTCAATATAGTAATAAGACATCTAAAGAGTGAATAAGGACGGTATAATTGGATAATGTTCCTATAACACTATATGTTTAATTAAGGATATTTGACATCGATGAATAGAAGTTCCATTAAAATATCATTAAAATATTCTTGGGGGAAATACTATTTCCAATTAGAAAATTACTTTATAGAATATAAATATTTACAAAATATAAAAGGATATATTTTTTTTTAAAATTAAATTGGGAGCTTGTAAAGTTTTTTTTAATCATTGGGCGGTCATGATGGAGGGAAATACCATTTATGTTGTAAATTTTAAAACAATTATTAACTTCACAATTTATATAAATATTCAAAATTACCTCATTCAGAAAATAGTATAAATATTCCTTTATAGATTTTGTAAATAGTCAAAAAGGGGTAAATATTACTTTAGAAAATCATTTTATATTAGTAAAAGCATAATTTAAAACATTTTTATAAAACATGGACATGGAAGAGAATGGTTTTTTGATAAAAGAGAGAAAATAGAAGTTGTCCTTAAAATATTATTTTGGTCTCTTCAGTACATAAAGAGAGGAAAACAAAAGGAAAATATGTAATTTCTTGTAGTATCTAAATTATAACAAAATAATGAGTTCCTTGAGAGATAGATCATCAAATTTCATTATTATAAACTTAATCGTAAAAACCTCAATAAAAAAAGAACAAAACATAAAACTCTTACCAGTTTTGTAACATTTGATTCATATTATTTAACAACCAAATATTGACACACACTAATATTAAATTAATTTTTCAGAATACATAATACATTACAAAAATAGATACCCAAAAAACCATATTAGTATAGTTCCTTTTCAAACACGGAATAATTTATTCTAAATTAATGAAAGATCATAAAAATATACAATAAATATATTCCCCATTACTTTTCCACCCTAAAACCTTTCTTTATATCTTGGAGACAAGAAAACATATTGAAAAGGTGATCTTAGATGCTCAGGAGTGAAAAATGAAGAAAATATCAAACAAAACATGAACATAAGAATGTAAAAACATGTCTACTTCCATGTTTTAGACAACATCTCTTTTCCATAATTCCATCCTTGACCCTATTCATCTTTAAGTCATGTGGAAAACATTTAAAAAACCTAGGATGAGCATAAAATGATTAGTAAGGGTTATAAAATAAGGAATGAAATCATTATCCCATCATTAAATACAAAACAATGAAACCTTACTTTTCAACCAAAACATACCTTATGAAATCATAAGATTTATAAATAACACACACAAATCCTAAATCATAAAGGTAACTTATGGCATTCATAACATAAATAAATTGTAGCCTTAAAATCTATATAGGGAGTCACATTTGGAATACCCATCATAGTATATTCCCTAAATCTCTTTGAAGAAACAATAACATTTACCTCCATCACATTGCCTAATGCATTGGAGAGCTATCTCGGGCTCACCCACCCTAGGTTTATCACGGGACCACCTGTATACGTAAGCAATGCCCAATAACCAGAACATATTCATGACACATAACACAATCATAAGGGAAAGATAATATTTCCACCTTCCAATCAAAATATATCAAATCAAGATATTGAAATAAACAATGCTTTATCAAATCATTTTCAAAACCATTTAAAACATTTAATAAAGATATTTTTGAATCAAAGTGTACCATTCCACTTTGAAACTTTTAAAATAATTAAAATTTGAAAACATTAATGTTCATATAAATAAATAAATCCTAAAAACCATTTTTAAAACATGGACATTAATGGGAAATATTTAGAAGAATAAATCATTAAAACATTTAAAACGATATTTTAGTTAAAGAGTTTTTAACAAAATGAAGGATGCTTGAAGACAAATAATTGAGGAATAAAATTTAATCAGAACTTTATAATATCATGAGAATAAATGGATTAATGATATAATATTACAAAGGACATTATATACACCACATAAGAGTTAATTGGTGCCTAACAACAATGAATTCTCAATTGAATGTAAATTGAGACAAAATCCCTTACAAAAACTGTATCCTTAGATTATGGATAAATCAATTACATGATTATGTGTGAAAAATAATAATACACTAAATATAAGTGTATATTGAGTGTGAAATAATCATAATTCATTCACACATATTTAAATCACGACATAATCAATAAGTAGAAGTTTAACCCCAAAGAATTAAAATTGGGTTAAGAAGTTCTCTTATAGAAATTCTATAGCCTAATGACGTCACATTAAAATTCAGAAAATTAGTTGATGAGAGAGAAAAGGGTCTCTTGTCACTTGTACATAATATTTACAGCAATAAGGATATACAAGAACATATCCCTACACAATAAGATGTAAATTAAAATACCTAACAAAAATATGTCTTTTAAAAAGAGGAGGGTGAAAAGGTTCCCTTACCGATTTGCTAACTTACGAAACATAAACCCCTTGAAAGAAGGATAATTAAATGAAGATTTAAATAATAATAAATTAAATTGTATTACATAAATAATAGTATCATGGGAAGTACATCCACTACACAAAAGAAAATAGAGGGAAATATAGCATGAATCTCATGGGAATAAAAAGTAAGATGAAAACCCCTTCTCACATTGTAATCAATCAAGTCATATGACCAAAAGTTAATAACCACCAAATGAATCAAATAATACCATGAATATAAAGACTATAATGATAATATATATCTAATGGTAGTAAATAATACACCACATGCAATAAATAAGTGGTGAACAATGGAAATCTCACAGAATTGAAAGTGAGATAAGAAACCCCTTACATAGTCTCCAACTTGACTTGTTTGTTCCTTGTTATTCCTGAATTATAAACATAAGTTAATTTATACTTGATTAATAATCCTTTTACAAGTTTATTATTCCTTCTATATCACTTATTACCATGTTATAAACATCATGTAATCATTTATGTTAATAATGGTAATTTTGTCAATATTTGATACTTGAGTCAAAAATGAACACCTTATAATTACAAGTTGCCCATGTGGTCAAGTTTCCATTATCTCCAGAATTATATTCATGATTTAGATATCATATATATCATATATATCCAGTATATATATGTATTTATAATAGTACATAACATTTGGAGATAAGAAATGAAATGCACTGTTCATGGAGACGGTAAGTCGTACGTATGCATAAACGCAACTTTCATTTATATTTCATATTTTAATTGAATTAAAACATAATGATAAATAGTTAAATTATAATTCTAGTGTAATATAATATATAATTTCAATAACTCCTTCCTTTATATGTCCCATGTATGGTATGAACGAGTCATATCACTTTGAGGGGGTGGTAGTCCGCACTTCCTCAAATGAAATTATCGCGTTTACTAATAATGGAAACCATAAAGGTATGATATAAATTAAAAATACATAAGAATAATGAAAAAATAAACATATTATATATCATATATAAATACATTTCCATCATAATGGCCACCATAAGAGGCGGTAGGAGATAATTGAACAATCCTCATTTCGTGAGGTGTTAGTTTGCCACCCACAGAAATAGTATGTTATTTAACCATTAGATGGAGGTTTTTGTAAGTGTAGTTAGAATAACTCTCATAAAAACATCCTAGTATATTTATTATACTGGTTTTTCATAAAATAAAGTAATGAAAAGAGTTTAGGGGTTGGATATGTAAAATAAAAGAAAAGAATTTAAGAGAAACGGTTACCTTTAATTCAGGTAACTCCCTTTGGTTTGAACCAAAAGGACTCCTTGAAGTGTCTTCTGCCTAAATAAGGCTTCTATAAATAATATAAGGATCTTGAGAGATTATTTGGTAAGGGTTTGGATGTGCTAATGGGCTTGAGGTGTGTGAGGAATGGGTTAGAAGTGAGGGCTTTTTATAAGGGGGAGGAGGGGTTCTTTAAGAAAGTGTGAAAATATTATATTATTATATACTGAATTTCGGTTTCTAAAAGGTCCAAAACTCATTAAGGAAGAAGATAAGTTGCCTCATGGTCGAAATAAATTCATCCAATATTAATTGGACTGGTTTTGAATGTTATTTTAATATTTGTAATCTTATTTATTTAAATCATTTATTAATGAGGTAAGTACTGCCTAATTTTTGTGTCATAAATAATTTTATTTATTTGATGTCTAAAATTTAAAAAATAAATACCATGATTTAGGAATTTTTTTTAGATTTTCAATGAATATTTATAGTCGAAACGATAACTTATATAACCCCATTTAAAAAATAATTTTCTAAAATAAATTTGTTTGTGTCATTTTTGTCTTTACTTTAAATTAATTAATCTAAAGTGTTATTATCACTCTCAAGTGGCTCCATAGGGTCCCAAAATTGACACAAGTATTCACATGGTCGTCCATTACTCATCCCACAAGGTTAGGACAAGTGTAAGGTAATTTTGTATTATTATAATATTCTTTTTACCTTGAATTACCCTATTTACCTTTAATTGCGGTAAATAAAAATCAAAAGTTACTATTCACCAAAAACTATTTTCATTTTATTGAACCAAATTTAACTTAATAATAACAACCATGTATGTGGTATTTTCAAAATTCCATTCACATAAGCGGTAAAATTTCATTTAATTGAACAAATTTGTTTTTTAACTACTACTAAGTTGTTTCACTATTCATCAAAATTTGATGTTTTTCAGAAAAATAACAAAAATTCAACCTAAGATATATTTGATATTCAAAATTCAAAAATTATGTCTATTTTACAAAATTCAAAAAATATAATTTTCATTAATTAATTTAAAATTAATTCCAATTGTCAAAACAAATAGCGTGTTTTTAAGAAACAATATCTATCAAAGGATTGACACTTGTTTATGTCTAATTTCAAAGTGAAATTAATTCCAATGACCACCATTGGATTAAATTGTAAAAATATAATCTAATTAAACTTTAAAACCAATTAAAAATATAATCTAACCATAAAATATATTAGATTAAAAAAGCAGATTTGAATTAAAGAACAATATTTTTCACTATTCCATAAAAAATGAATTTTATCAGAAAAATACCCAAATTTTACCCAATGTAAATTTTAATGTCCCAATTATAAAGTATAATTTATTTTTTCAAATGGAACATATAAAAGTGATCAAAAATAGATTTAATAAGGGTTCCCCATCAAAAGGCAGTAAATCAACCTTTTAGTGAATATTTGAGTATTGATTCTTAAAATCGAATTCTTTTCTTATTTTAAGCCTCTATATTTTATTTGATAAATGAAAAAACATTTAAAAAAATGTATAATAATATTTTAGTTAGTTATGTTCATTCCCACCAATACAATTTCTAGCCTTTAACTACCATTTAAAATAATAATATTGTATTATTTGTGTACAACGTTAGATTTCAAAGAAACTCATTGTTGCGTATCAGGTACTCCATTGAACATAGCATCCCCTTTAAAGTAAAATTAATATTTAATTCACAAATATTAATAAATACGAAAAATTTCATGTTCTTTACTTTTTTTGGGATGTTACATCCTTCACCCCTTTTGGGAATTTTGTCCTCACAATTTTAAAATTGGGCACGGAAATATCATTGAAAGTCCCACATCGGAAAAAGGGTCAATAAAACTATCACTTTAAAAGAAATAAATATAAGTACAAAGTTCACCTGAGATAACCCATAATAGGATTACATGTAGAAAAACATGTATATGGAAGAGAGAAAAAATGGTCAAGTTCTGATGGAGAGTGATAGAAAACATGTTTAGGAGGAAGTTAACCACTAGAAAATCAAAAACATGTGATGGGCTAAACGGTCGTTGATTCCCCAATAAGAAAAGTTAACAGACAATGTTTTTATTTTAAGTTACTTTTCATAAATATGAGGAAATGATTTATGAGCTTAACTAAAAACATAAGGAAACATACTTACTTGTCATGTAGACTTTCTTCTTTTACTAAATTTCTACCACAAACGCATCTTTTCTCCAAACGATGAGTATTCAAACTGACTTGGTCACGATAAAAGTGCTAGAATAAAATTATAAAGTATCATATAATCCACAAAATATAAACTATATGTTTCCCATGTCTTTATACATAAACAAAAACCAAAACTTTTAGTACAAGATCTGATATTCCCCAAAAAAGGATAAATATTTGCATAATGAAAAACTACTCTTAATCTCCAAAATTTTTCTAACAATACCCAAATTTCAAAAAAGACCATTCAATAAAACAATGTCCATAAATTCTTCAAAGTAACCAAAACTATGATTGAAACCCAAAATTTCAGAAGGATTTGATGACATAGTCTTCCATAAAATTCTGAACAATTATCTAAAAAAACATCAACTACTCTTAAAGTGTCATACTGAAGTGTAATTAAAAAAATCACATATTATCTATGAAAGGTTAATCATTTTCATAGATAACAAAAATTCAACTTATTATTGGCTCATAAAATCATATAACTAAAAAGAATTAGTCATACTAACCAGGGACTTCACGTAGTCCAGTGGTAGGTGATAAATCACAATCGTACTTTGGTTGTGAGTTTGATTCATGTAACTTTGTCCAACGTGACGGGTTGTCATGCGGTATGTGTGTTGTACTTTTTCAAAAACTATATAATTTTATAACATTCCCAAAAAGAGATAAATTGGTCAAAAATAACCATAACAAATTTTAACCACAAAGTTTATCTATTAACTTTCATTTTTCATCCTGAAATTTATTATCCTGTAATTGCCTCAAATTCAAGGATCATATAAACCCAAATGGATCGTTATAACTATATCCACAAAAGAAAATATAATAATTCCTTGAATAAAATTTTCATATATCAAACTTCAGGGATACACATACTATAAAAAGTCGTCTAATGTAATCCCATCCTCAAAAGAGACTTAATACTTTTAAGCATTTCACTATCCTAAAATCTACTATAACTCTTGAATCTCTTATATGTTGAATTCATACCCATTAAACATTCATCATGATCCATTACCCATTACTTTCCAACTTATCCAGAAATACTTTTTCCTACAAACAAAATCATGAATCATATCCTAAGATTCAATAATATCAAAACATATGTTAAGAAATAATCCATAC
Organism: Viscum album; assembly: GCA_963277665.1. Lineage (NCBI taxonomy): Eukaryota > Viridiplantae > Streptophyta > Magnoliopsida > Santalales > Viscaceae > Viscum > Viscum album. Next base: position 1,297,070,167 of record OY728140.1, on the reverse strand, counting down.
CTTTCATTTGTTATTGTCAGTTTCTTCATCCTCAACTGAAATAGAATTAGGTATTGGTAAACATATATTTGTACGATCCTGGTGATCCCATTCCCAAAACATCTTCATAGGACATCTGTTTGTATAATGACCACACGCACTACATTTAAAACATTCAATTGATCCCTTAGACAGAACTACTTTCCCTTTCCTAGAGTCAACTGGATGCTTCCTTTTTCCATGGCAGGTTCATGCTTTATGACCTTAATTTCCACATCTATAGCATCTTCTCATCCCTTTGAAGCATTTTCCTAAGTGTTCCTTTGTAATGGCCCGGGTTTTGGGGTCCATTACTTTGTGAAAATCTCGTGTTGGGTTTTCTGGTATGGGAATCACGGTGGTGTAGGCCTACCGGTAGCCTGAGCCTACTGGTAGCAGGCATGCCGGTAGCTCGGTCTACCGGTAGCCACAGCCTACCAGTAGCTCTGTCTATCGGTAGCTTGGTCTACCGGTAGTTGCAGCTACCGGTGGCTCTGTCTACCGGTAGATCGTCCTACCGGTAGCGGCAGCCTACCGGTAGACGGGTCTATCTGTACCGGCGGCCTACTGGTAGCACGGCCTACCGGGTCTACCGGTAGCTGCGGCCTACTGGTAGCTCGGTCTACCGGTAGCTACCGCCTACCGGTAGCTCGGCCTACCGGTAGCTGCAGCCTACCGGTAGCTCGGTCTACCGGTGGCTGCAGCCTACCGGTAGCTCGGCCTACCGGTAGCTGCCGCCTACCGGTAGTGGGGTCTACAGGTAGCTGCGGCCTATCGGTCGCTCGGTCTACTGGTAGCTACAGCCTACCTGTAGCTTGGCTACCGGTAGCCGTCACCCATCGGTCGCCCTCAGCCACTGGTGGCTCTGGCCTACCACGCGGTTTCTTTCCAGTGGCGTCCCTTCTTGCGCAATTAGGCTTTTAAACCAAATTTTGACTCTTTTAAGCATGTTTTAAAGCCCGGTAACGCGCGTTAATGTTTTAATTAATTAATTAATGAATTAATGTGTCGGTTTAAACCACCCGACCCTTTAATAACGTGTGGGGCCACGTGGCCAACCCACGACCCCTCACCTCACGTGGTTCACGTTCTTATCTCAACCGTCTGCGACCCTTATAAACTAAAGGGTTAGGCATGTTTTCTTCTTTCCTCGATTGCGGATTTTCACGAACAACTTTTGGTGCATCAGGCGAGCCGCATCGTTATCTGTAAAGTTCCGCGCCTGGCCTAAGCGTCGATCTTCTATCAACAAGTAGGGAATTTTCTCCTTCGTCACTCTCTTTTGTGTATCATGCAGGGTGGGCGTGCTTTTGTTTCTGTAGAACTGGATAAACCAGACCTAAATAAAGATAATGAATGGATTCTCTAAAGAATGAAGGGGGGATGTGATCGTTGATGCCGCTTTACATTATGATATTCTTTCTGAGTTGTGCGGGCTTGCGCCTACTGAAAATCAGGGTCGTTGCAGGTATTTCTCTATGCACTAACGGACCTTGGGGATGTTTTTAAGTGGTTTGTTTGTGGTTGTGAACTCCTGCTGTAAAAATGAATTAATCACGTACACCCAGCTAAATAAATTGAAAGCACCAGGATTGATCCTTCTGTGATAACCCCGATAAAGCACACGGGAATTGAAATCATGGAGCATGTAAAATCTTTTAAATCTGAAAATACAGGCATGGCCCTGCTTTGTGTCGGTGGTAGTGGTTTGTTTATTCCCTTTTTATAGGCTGATTACTGGAGATGTGGGAGGGGATGAGACCCCCTATTTTTATACTCTCGATGGTTTTGGAATTGGGGATGGGATCCCCTGTTGTTATGGATTCAGTATTTGAAAGTTTTAAGACCGGGTGGTTACCTTGTTTATATCATGAATTGAGGTGGGATCCTCTGTTGATGAAAAACCTTTTTGGGGGAGGGGACACGGGGAAGTGTCTTGAGGTTGTCTTTGGTTACAGTACATTGAGGGATCTCACTTATTCCTTTGTTTTTGTGACTTTACAAGAGAACCGGGTGTGGATACTTAAATTGACATTTGGATGGTTTCTTTTCCATGGTTATGCTTATGGTGTTAGTTTCCCAGTAGTGCATAAACTTATTCGAACATTATTACTGAACATGAAAACAAGAATGGGACAAATGGGTTTTGTTGGTGAGAGTTATGACTCGGACTTGAGCACTATTGTGATCTGTAGGATATCTAAAGAAAAATATAACTTTGGGTTAGTGCTTGTTACCTATGTATATACTTGTAGTGTTGTGTTTCTTATTCGCACCCCACCCAAGTTGAGCACTTAGTGCTGAACACCCCCATTTCATGGGGGAGGGTGTTTTTCCCAACACTATTCTTAGTGGCTGGTTATTAGCTTCTTTTCTGCTCCCTTTCCCGGATAGCCCAAGTATCTTCGGGCAGGCTGTGATGGCCTGAGGTCCATTATTAGCCCATGAACCTTCGGGCGGGGTAGTGTGGTGATTGGCCAGGTGTGTGCGGCAGGTGGTTTCCCATGTGTCTTCGGGATGAGGCCCAGGTTTCTTCGGGCATGGCAGTGGATCTTCTAGTCCAGGTGTCTTCGGGCGTGGTGGTGGTTGTTCTGGACTAGGTGTTTGCAGGCATGGTTACGTGTGATAGTTGGGGCCCAGGTGTTTGCGGGAGGGATTCGGCAGTGGGACTGTGTGCGGTTATGGCCCAGGTGTGTGTGGGGGGTGTGGCAGTGGGACTGCGGTGAGAATGGAGGGAATGGTTCGATGTGTAGGATGTCTTAAAAACCAGTGGGAAAGTGGCGCAGGGTACCCAAACATCGATGTGCATTTGTAATAAATATTACTTGACTTGTGTTATTTGGGGAGTGTGCCATGGTGAGTCTTGGGTGGATAGTTTACCTTGATAGGTGTTTGGCTTACTCATTTTCTCACAGGACTTTAGTATATTCCCCCACTTGTGCATGAGAGTCTTTGGTTTTCCCTACTGAGTGTACTTTTATGCTCACCCTACGTATATAAAACTGCTTTTAGGTTTCCAGGAGGACTCCGGGGATCACGGAGGACCATACTAGCCCAGATCTTTGGGGCAGTTGATGTTGTTGTTTTTCTTCCTTTGGTACTTACCATTGTAGTCACCTTCTGTACCTTGTGGCTTTTACTTTTGGAACATGCATGTGGGAATGGTTTACTTTTGGCTTTAATTTTCTTTTACCTTGGTGTTGTTGGGTTTCATCTTCTTATCTCTTGATCTTATGAAACAAAAAGGGGTAATGCCTTCCATTTGTGTGTGATTTCTATACCCTTGGTGCTAGTCGCCACTCCGGGACCTATTGAATGTGGGTCTTGGGGGTCATTATCTCTCCTTACACTTAAAGAAGGAAGGGCCTGGCAATCTGCTGACCCTTCCCTCCTTTGGGGGAAGGTGGGTCATGACATCCTTTCCACATCCTTGACACATAGGTTTTTGAACATACTTACCTTTATGATTATTACCTGAACTTTCATAGGGATTTGTTTCTAGGATATACGATGCCTTATAAAAATCAACAAGGTTTAGGTGGTCAATCATGACTCCAGATAGATGGTTTAGAATAACCACAAGAGTTCTCATTTCATCTCCCATTTCATTCAGTTGCTCATTTAGAAAACCGTCACAGTTTTCTTCACATCCACTCTTACTTTGAGGCCTGTTAGATCCATCCATTTACTAAAACCAAAAATTTCAGTGTGAGTATATCAGTAAAATAATAATATAATATCTTATGAGGAGGTTAAATACTAAGATATACATATTCATGTTATCTTAAACTCATTCACTTTATCTAAAATAACTATGACTCTTTCTAAAATCATAACCATTATGGTAATGTCACTTATTCTTAAAGAACACCCTAACCTCTAAAGTTATCTAAACTGACCTCTGATACAAACTCTAGGGACCCAGCCATAAACATTTCATAATATTGAATTATGTAAAGAATTCAAATTGAGTATATTTTTAGGTTTAGAGATGTAGATAATTATGCTAAACTATTAAATATCAACTTGAAAATTATATGTAGACACTACTACTCAGTATCCATTTTTTTCATAAAATAAAAACTCTTAAAAAGAAACATATCTAGTTCCATGTTTTAGACAACCTATCTTTTCCTTAATCCCATCCTTGACCCTATTCATATTTATGTCAAGTGGAAAACATTTAAAAACATAGGATGAGCATAAAAATATAATTAAGGGTTATAAAATAAGGATGGAAAACATTATCCCATAATTAAATAGAAATCAATGAAACCATACATTTCAATCATAACATACCTTATGAAATGATAAGATTTATGAATAACACACACAAATCATATATCAGAAAGGTAACTTATGGCATTTATAACATACTTACATTGTAGCATTCACATCTACATAGGGAGTCACATTTGGATTACCCATCACAGTATATTACCTAAATCTCTTAGGAGAAACATTAACGTTTACCTCCGTCACATTACCCAATGCATTTTAGAGCTATCTCGGGCTCACCCGCCGAAGGTTTATCACAGAACCACCCGTATACGTAAACAAGGCCCAATAACCATAACATATTCATGACACATAAAACAATAATAAAGTAAAAAATAACATTTCCACATTCCAATCACAATATATCAAATAAAGATATTGAAATAAACAATGTTTTATCAAATAATTTTCAAAACCATTTAAAACATTTAATAAGGATATTTTTGAATCAAAGTGTCCCATACCACTTTAAATCTTTTAAAAGAATTAAAATTTTAAAACTTTATTGTCCATATAAATAAATAAATCCTAAAACCCATTTGGAAAACATGGACATTATTGAGAAATATTTAGAATAATAAATCTTTAAAAAAAATTAAATGATATTTTAGTTAAATAGTTTTTAACAAAATGAGAGGCGCTTGAACACAAATAATTGAGGAATAAAATTTAATCATAACTTTATAATATCATGATAATAAATTGATTCATGATACAATATTCTAAAGGACATTATATACACCACATAAGAGTTAATTGGTTCATAACAACAATGAAGTCTCAATAGAATGTAAATTGAGATGAAATCTATTATAAAAATTGTATCATTAGATTATGGATAAATCAATTACATAATTATGTGTGACAAATAATAATATGCTCAATATAAGTGGATATTAAGTGTTAAAAAATCATAGGTTATTCACACATATTTATAACACGACATAATAAATAAGTATAAGTTTGACCCCAAAGTATTTAAATTTGGTTAAGAATTTCTCTTATAGAAATTCGATAGCCTAACAACATAAATTTAAAATCCAAAAAATGAGTTGATGAGAGAGAAGAGGGTCTCTCATAACTTGGACAAAGAATTTATAGCAATAAGGATATATACGAACATATACCAACATAATAAGATGTAAATTAAAAGACAAAACAAAAATAAGTCTTTTGAAAAGAAGTGGGTGAAATGGTTCCATTAAAGATTTGGTAACATATGAAACATACACCCCATGAAAGAAGGATAATTCAATGAAGACGTAAATACTCATAAGTTAAATTATATTACATAAATAATAGTATCATGGGCAGTATATCCACCACACAAAAGGAAATAATGGAAAATATAGCATCACTACTAGAAAATGGACTTATACCCACAGTTTTGGGGAAAACAATGGGTATAGGTCAAACTATCCCTAAATTTTTGGACAAACTGTGGGTATAGGCTTTTTTGATTTCCTATTCCCTTGGTTTCCCCAAACTGTGGGCATAGGCTACCCTATAACCATGGTTTTATCCAAACTGTGGGTATAGGGTATCAAAAAATTCCTATACCCACGGTTTTCCCACAATAGTGGGGATAGGGTGACCTATACCCATGGTTTTCCCCAAAACTGTGGGTATAGTCATCAGATAAAAAACCCTATACCCACGGTTTTGTCAAACTGTGGGTATAGTTTTCCCACATGTGCACGGGAAATTTATTTTTTCCACGGGAACAACAAAAAAATTGGCGGGAGTTCTATACCCACGGTTTATTCCGTTATACCCACGATTTAAATAAATATATTTAATAATATATATAAACATACATATATGTAGTGATGGGGTAGTGGGAAGGTTTCTCGTGAATGCAGAATTGTTCATGAGATCGAATCCCATGGGCTGATATTTTGTAAAATATGTTATACCCACGGTTTCCAACCGTGGGTATAGAGTTATGACATGGTGGAAAAACCTATACCCACGATTTTTCCAAACTGTGGGTATAGGTCATGGACCTATACCGATGCAACCAATGACCAAAATTCCCCAAACTGTGGGTATAGCATATACCCATGGTTTTGGGGTCTATACCCACAGTTCTGAACCGTGGGTATAGGATCATTTTCCAGTAGTGCATGAATCTCATGGGAATAAAAAGTGAGATAAAAACCCCTTACGACATTGCAAACAATCGAGTCATACAACAAAAAGTTAATAACCACCAAATGAATAATATAATACCATGAATATAAATTGTATAAAGATAATATATATATCAAATGGCAGTAAACAATACACCACATGCAATAAATAAGTGGTGAACATTGGAAATATCACGGAATTGAAAGTGAGATAAGAAATCCCTTACCTCGTGTCCAACTTGACATGTTTTTCCTTGTTCTTCCTAAATAATAAACTTCACTTAGTTTATACTTGATTAAGAACCCTTTTTCAAGTTTATTATTCCTTTTATATCCCTTATTACCATGTTATAAACATTATATAATCTTTTAAGTTAATAATGGTCATTTTGTCGATATTTGGTACTTGAGTCAAAAATGAACACCTTAAAATTACAAGTTGTCCTTATGGTATAGAGTCCATTATCTATATAATGATATACATGATTTAGATATCATATATATCATATATATCTAGTATATATATGTTTTTATTGTAGGGTATCGAGATGGCACAGCGGAAGCCGATGGGCCGGGAATTTAAAATATTCTACTTCACCGGAGTGACATAACCCTATCAACTCTAGTTATCTTATCCTTGTTTGGTCCAAGGATCTCACAAGGTTTAAACAGAGCATGAAAAATTAAACTAAACATTTACCTTGTTCAGAATTGTCATGTGCATGTCTGTTGGAGGACGTCGGCGATCGTTTCTCGAAAACTCCGACGTTGAAGCCCTCTAGATCGTCCACACATGCCTCATGAATCTACATGTGTGCCATTCGTCATGATCCAGGTGCTACCGTGGATCTTTGACGCTCACTTCAGTGCAGTGAGGATCACTGCAATGGAAGAAGCTTCAATCTGAGATGGATGAACTTGAAGATCCTCCTTCGATTGAGAGACTCTCTCTCTAGATTCCAGGAGGAGATAGAATCTCTCAATCTTGACACATGAATAGTATACATGGTAGAGCCTCTCTCTCACTTACATAGGGAGTGTTTAAAACACGCGGTATGGTTTCCAAGCCCCCGGTGTAATAGACATCTACTATATAAGTGTTATAAAAAATTATTTATGACAAATAAAATTATGCCATAAATAATATTTATAATTTATCACTTACTTGTAATAAATAAATATATTATGTGATAAATTTGAGTCTTTAACTCGAATCATTCCTCCTACTATGATTAAATGAACCTAGTATATTTAAATCCATTAGAATAATATTAATACTTGTATTTACTATATAACTTGTAAATACATGTTTTAAATTAAATCAATGAATTATTCTAAACATGAATAATTAATGAATTTATTTATTCTTTGGTGATCCATAGTACATGGATAGTTCTCAGACCATTTGTTAGGGCCCACCAAGTTCTATATTCTTAATCCCAGAATAGGGATGATTCTCAAGGTGCTATTTTGTGTGATCCTCTAGGACATTACCTCAATAGCATTGAATAATATCCACCCACCTAGAGCGGAGTCTTGGAACCCATCGAGGCCCCTATAGAGATAAGGAAAATTCAAAACAACGACCGCCTTCCTACGAACATGGTCCGTGTAATATAATCTCTTCATCATTGATATCTCAATAAATCAGAATGCATACTAGTGTCCTCATTATTTATTTTCTTTATTTTGTTTGTTGATTTTTCCGGATGGTCTTACCTTCCACTAGCCTGGCCATGGATTTAATGAAGGTGAAACCATCCTAATCAACCTAGCTTGAGATATCTCTTCCTAAACTCAGATGCGAAAAATCATTTCTCGATCATTCAATCAATATCATGCCCTTAATGACGTACCTAATACAAACTACCTCTACACGACTTAGTCTCCATGGTTTTCTCCTTGCATCAAATGTACGTAATTAAATGGACTCCATCTACAATGATCTCAATTCAAAAGACCATTACACATGTCCGTAGATAGGAATCACCAATGAAACCTAAAACATGTGGTTTTCCTATTATGCGGGTCTGTACTAATGATCTCAACTACTAGAGATAATCAAGTGCGAACTTCATGAGAAGAAGTCTGAGTGCTTATTAGCCCCCAGCACCTGATGGTCACACATCATCTATTTCCTTTCATAATGATGTAAATGGACCATAGGAAGTTACTTTAAGATTACTATCATGTAATCTCAGGGTTCTAATTATAGTCTGGGATCTACTATAACCCTTTGATATGATAGGTAATATAAGGACATTTCAATAAACAAAGTGGATGCATAAGTATCTACCCAATTATGGAAAGATAAACACATGTATTATAAAAATCTGAATACATGTAGCAGAAATCAAAGTACAAAACATGTTGGTTCTAGGGAACCCACTTTCAACACTCCCATTTGCACTAGAGACAACTACTAACTGGTTTCAATCCGCTAGTTCTCACAAGTGAATCATGCTTCTGCTGAGAAATGGCTTTAGTCAGGGGGTCTGCCATGTTGTCCTCTGTGGCTACTCTGCTAACTGTCACTTAACCTCTTTGAGTAAAATCCCTCAAGAGATGAAACTTCCAAAGAATATGCTTTGTCGTTTGGTGAGACCTGGGCTACTTGGCAAGAACCATTGTAGTAGTGTTATCATAATATACTGATACAGGGTCTAAACTACTAGGTACAACACCAATGTTTGAGATAAAGATGCATATCCAGACTGCTTCCTTTGCTGCATCGGAAGCTGCAATATATTCAGACACTACTGTAGAATCAGCAACCACAGCTTTCTTCGAGCTTCTCTAGCTCACTGCACCACTATTCAGGCAAAAGATGTAGCCTGACTGTGATTTCATATCATCATGATATGTCTAGAAACTAGCATTAGTGTATCCCCTCAAAACTAGTTCCTTATCACTTCCAAACACTAGGAACATATCCTTAGTACACCTCAAGTACTTTAGGATAGTTTTAACAGTGGTCCAATGCAGCTCTCCTGGATTGGCTTGATATCTACCCACCATGCTTAATGAAATGGTGACATCAAACCTAGTATATAGCATGGAATACATGATAGAACCCACTTCCAAAGCATACGAGACTCTACTCAGTCTTTCAATCTCCTCCTATGTTTGTGGACACATTTTCTTGTAGAGATTTACATCATGTGACACAGGTAACAATCCTCTATTGGATTGTTCCATACGGTACCTTTTGAGTACCTTGTTAATATATGTACTCTTACTTATCCCAATAAGCCTTTGAGATCTATCTCGATAGATCTTGATCCCTAGAGTGTAGGCTGTTTTTTCTAAGTCCTTCATAGAGAAGCATTCATATAACCAAGTCTTAACTGACTGTAAGACTTGCACCTCATTTACAATAATTAATATTTCATAAACATATAATACTAGGAAAATGATGGAATTCCCTTCAACCTTTTTAAAGACACAAGTCTTGATTTTATTTTTGATAAAACCAAAATTTCTTATGGCCTCATCAAAATGAACATTCCATGATCTTGATGCCCGCTTCAATCCATAAATGGATCTTTGTGTCTTTAATAATTTATAGGCATTCTTTAACTTGAAAAACCCTTCAGGTTGAGACATATAGATGTCTTAAACCAATTTCCCATTTAGAAAAGAAGTTTTGACATCAATTTTCCAAATTTCATTATCATGAAAGGCTACTATTGCAAGAAATATTTTGATGGATTTAAGCATTGCTACTGGTGAGAATGTTTCATCATATACAATGCCTTGACGTTTCCTGAAACCATTTGCAACCAATCTTTCATTAAAGGTATTAACCTCACCATCCATGTCCAACTTCTTCTTGAATACACATTTTCATCCAATGGGCTTTACATCAGCTGTAGTTTCAACCAAAATCCAAACTTGGTTTTGGTATATGGACTCCATCTCAGAATTCATGGCTTCTTTCCATTTAGAATCTTCTCTTCCTTCTACTTCTTCCTTTTAGTTTAGAGGTTCATCATACTGAAGGACTAATGTGTCACCTGACTCAGTGACAAGAAAACTATAATGCTCTGGTTCTCTAACCTCTCTCATAGTCCTACGCAGTATCTGTGTCTCGGGAACAACTTCTTCTTCAACTTGCTCTTTTGGAGATTGTTCCTCTACTAACTCATGTGCATCTAGAGCATTAACTTCATCGAAGTCAACCATGCTCCCACAATTTCTAATAGAAATGTGTTCCCTTTCTAAAAATGTTGTGTATCTTGCTACAATGACTTTTCTATCTAAAGGGTTATATAGGTAATATCCTCTAGTTTCCTTGGGATAGCCTATAAAGATGTACTTATTGATTCGGGATGCTAATTTGTCACTTGGTAATGTTTGTACAAATTCCTCGCACCCCCATACAAACATTTGTGTTCGGTTGGGTTTCTTTCCATACCATAACTGATATGGAATCCCTTCTGCTGCTTTAGTTGGTACTCGGTTAAGGGTATATGCTACTATCTGCAAGGAATATCCCCAAAAGGATAATTGAAGGGTTGCATGACTCATCATTGATCTGACCATGTCAAGAAAGGTCCTATTACTCCTTTAACTAACAACATTCCATTATGGTGTATAAGGAGGAGTGAGTTGGGATACTATCCCACACTCCTTCAAGTGATCAATGAATGCTTGGTTAAGATATTCTCCACCTCAGTCTGAGCGAAGTGCTTTTATCTTCTTAACAAGTTTGTTTTTTTACTTCATTTTGGTATTCCTTAAATATCCGAAAGGAATATGACTTATACCGCATTAAGTAGATATATCCATACCTACTATAGTCATCAGTAAATGTAATGAATATATAAAACCACACTTTGAATCTACTGGAAATGGACCACATAAATCAGTATGTACTAATTCCAGCACTACATTGGCTCTTTCTCCCTTTCTTGAGAAAGTTTCTTTGGTCATCTTTCCTTGTAAACAAGCTTGACATACATCTAAGGGTTCTAACTGTACCGAGTCTAGATACCCCTATTGATGCAATTTTTGTAATCGCTTCTCGTTTACATGACCAGTCCTGAAGTTCCATGGGCGGGTGTTATTTGAGTCATGTTGGTTTTTTTGTCATTGATTTCCATTACTCAGTTCTCTTATTCAAGTATATATAAACCATTTTTAAGATGTTCCATACCATAACATATGTTATCCCTATAAAAGAGACAACTTTTATTTCCAAACTTGAAATAAAAAACCCATAGTATCTAGACATGACATAGAGATAATGTTTCTGGTAACAGAAGGTATATAATAGAAATTGTTTAAAACTAGAACCAAACCAGTTGGCAGGGTTAAGTGATAGTCTCTCACTACCAAGGATGCCAGACTTGCACCATTTTCAGTATGGAGATCCACTTGACCTTTTACAATCTTCTTGAACTTACTTGGTTCATGTATATGAATACAAATGTGTGAGACACATGTTTTATCCAATACCCAACTTGTAGATAAAGATAGACTGAATTAAATGAAAAAAATACTTGAAGTAGAAGCATCAGCTTGCTTCATCTTCCCAGCTCTGCAATTAATCCTCCAGTGGCCTTTCATTCCACATCCAAAGAAGACAACTTCCTGATCATTACTTTACCTCTGAATCTTTGGCTTCTTTGTAGGACGATGCATTGGTGTCTTTGGAATTGACTTGGCCTTAGTCCCCTTTGTCTTGCCCTTATTTTTCTTGTTCACCATAAGGAAAGATGAATTGGTATTTTTATATCCTTATCAGCTTGGATAACTAAATCCAAAAGATCCAGGAGTGACTTTTTCATATCATTTATATTATAATTGATAATAAAAGTCAAGAAGATTAACGGAAAAGAGTCAAGAATGAGATCCACTTCAAGTTCTTCGTTCAGTTTGAACACAAGGGCTTCAAGCCTCTCAATATACCCAATCATCTTGAGTATGTGAGGACAGTCTTGGTGTCCTTCTGCTAGCCTGCACTTATAAAGCGCACATGAGATCTCAGACCTTTCTTGCCTGGCCCTCTCCTCACAAAGTTCTTGGAGATGTGAAAGCATATTTTAGGCGTCCTCATCCTCATGATTTTTTTTTCAATTGGATGGACATGGATGAAAACATGATGCATTGTACATCAAGTTCATCATCTACATGCTTTCTCCATTTATCTTTTTCTACCTTACTTTCTCCCTGAGGAGGCTCAGCAAGAATTGGGGATTCCAGAACATATAAATTTCTTTCTTGGCATAGTACTATGCGTAAGAGCCTGTACCACTCCTGGAAGTTATTGTCGATTAGGATATTTTCTTTATCCAAGATCGATCGCAGTGATAAAGTACTTGTGGTGTTGGTGATTTCCATTTTGAATCTACATCAGAGAAACATTTAGCAGTTAGTACTTTTTCTTGATTACCTTTTGACATTTATGATTAATAAATTATTATTATATCATTTTAATCTCTCCCACTATTTTAGAGAACCTTAATATCCCTCACTATTAGATTCAGAATACTCTATCGCTTGAGAATTCTAGTGGCAAGGGTCCTCAAATCCTCCCTCCTAGTCTAAAAGCTAGGGCTATGCCACTACTTGGAGGGTTTCAAGGTAGGCACTAGAATAACCAACCACTTGTTCTTGTGGTTCCTTTTGTGGTTGAGTAAAGTCCCAGCTTTTGGAATCTTAACTTGACTCCCTAAAAATATTTCCTCTAAAGTGATAGAATGTTAGTTAAGGCTAATCCTTGACTACTCAATTAAGATAGGGCGACCCATTTCTTTCCTGAAAACACCCCGGTAGTAAGATTCACTCTCAACTAAGGCTGACGAGCACCCAAACAGTCGGTTTTGTTTAGATGTGAGAAATGGAAGGCTTTTAGACATAATATATATTTTAGGGATTTTTTATATTTATTGACGAATATATTCCTTTTCTACTTATTATGTTCAAATGGGGTTGTTGCGCTCACAACTGAACATGCAATAGAATATAATTCATCACATATTTATGCATTTTATCTTGTTTACTATTCTATGTGATCACACAATAATCATGAAGATGAATAAAATAATAAACTATGTATAAAGTAAATCATGCAATCTGACTGGTCTTGAGCATTCTCTAAAGATCGATCCATAACAGATCCATATTGACCTAGGGGCATCCATACCTGAGTCCTGACTTGACTCGCGTCGCTTCTTGCCCAGTGCAAAGTGCTTGGCTCACGTATGGTTTACCGCCTCGTCTTTGTGGGGTCTGCATCTCAAATCATCATTTAACTACAAATGTACTTGCACGCAGGTGAAGGGCTCTAGGGGTACAAATTACATCTCGTGCAATGGACACGCATTCCCTTATAAATATTTGAATTAAAAAGAAGATTCACAGACCATCATTTATCTAATTAATTATTACAATCATCGTATGTATTGAATAAATAATTAAATAAATAAATAAATACCAGACATACACAGTTCGTTCACTTGATCAATACCAGTTGGGGTAAAATATTCCCAAAGAAAATTAAATTGCAGTAAATTTAAATAATACGATGGTGTTCAAATAAATAAAATGAATTTTATTAAATTAAAAAAAATTATTTTATCGGTTCCATTTGTTTAGTTTAATTTTAATTCAAAAAATTTAATTAAACCATTAATTTAATTCTAAACTTAGATTAAATAACTCTTTTGGATTAAAATAAATAAAACCCCAAATTAAATCTAATTAATTTAATATAAAAAAATAAATTAATAAAAATTAATGTAAAGAGGGGTTACCTCTAGCTCGGGAGTCTGGTGGGACTGCAAACTACCGCGGGGTTTCATCCTGAAGCAGATCCAATTACGGAATTTCCACGGCATGACCCCGGTGTGACCGTGACATGACAACGGCGTGAACACGACATGACCACTCGGTCCAGTGCCTCCTGAGGTGGTAGCAAATTCTTGTGAAGACCAAAAAATCTGGAGGAGGCCGGGAATAAAACCGGCCATCCGCATGGCCGGGAGCCAGCTGCTCCGGCGAGCCGGCAAGGCGGTGCCCAGGTCCGGAACGACCTGGACCGATGCGGCCGGGACTGGCGGCGGCCGGTTCAGTTTGGTCCGGCGTAGCCTGGGGCAGCGCGGGCAGGCAAGAAGGTGACCGACGGGCTCTGTCCTACCGGGGTTCAGGAGAGGCGTAGCCAGGGTTTGGGGTCAGCGCGGCCAGGTGGTCCGGCTCCTGTAGGGGCGGTGGTACGAGGTAGCCCGAAGCGAGGAAGGAGGTCCTGCAGGAGGCGGCCCGATGAGCTCAGGGAGGCCAGGGTTCGGGAGCAGCCTAGCGATCCGGCGTGGCACTAGGAGGAGTGAGGAGGCCACGCGACAGAGCTCGGGGTGGCGCAAAGGGGACCGAGAGGCGGTCCGGCTGTAGGCTAGCCTGGTGGGGGTGGGATTTCAGCATCTAGGGTTTCACAAGGGGGTGCTCTAACCCCTTGTGCGTCGCGTGAAGGAGGATACCCCTTTTGGGTCTCCCACTATTTTTTTTATTCATTTTTTCCTCAGACCAAAAGGCCACCCCCTTTTCATTTTTTTAAAATAAATAGAAGAAGACCCATTTTGGGGTCTTAGTCTTCCATTATTTTTTTTAAAAGCAAGAAGACTCCAAACTGAGGTCTTGGCCTCCTCCCCTTTCCCATCTTTTTGTTATTATCAAAAATATTTTCCACACACCTTTTTGGAAAATATTTAATAATAAAATATTTTATAATTAAATAATTTATTATATTTTATAATAATAAAATATTATATTTGAGTTTAATTATCAATTTGAGATAAACATCAAATGAACTAAAACTACGACGTCGATCCGATTAAAAATTTCAAATGATTGTAACTTGATCATTTGAAAATGAAACTATGCGTGGTCGGATCTGATTGAACCGTTTTAACACCCCACAATTAAATTTAATGCATCTTAATTTTTTTGAATCAGAAAAACCTTTTGATTCTCTTTGATAACACTATTGAGAACTGGGACGGCACAACAGAAGCAGGTGGGTCGGGAATTCAAAATTTTATGCTTCACCGGAGTGAAATAATACTTTCAACTCCGGTTATCTTGTCCCAGTTTGGTCCAAGGATCTCGCAAGGTTTAAATAGAGCACGAAAAATTAAATTGAACATTTACCTTGTTCAGAATTGTTGTGTGAAAGTCTACCTTAAGATATCATCGATCGTTGCTCGAAGACTCTCATGTTGAAGCCCTCTAGATCATCCACACATGCCTCATGAATCTACTCGTGTGCCATTCTTCATGATTCGGGTGCTAGTGTGGATTTTCGATGCTCACTTCAGCGCAGTGATGACCACCGCAAAGGAAGAAGCTTCAATATGAGATAGATGAACTTGTAGATCCTCCTTCGCTTGAGAGACTCTCTCTAGATTCCAGGAGGAGAGATAATCTCTCATTCTTGACACATGAATAGTATACATTGGAGAGCCTCTCTCTCACTTATATAGGGAGTGTTTAAAACACATAGCATGGATTCTCATCCCCCGGTGTAATAGAAATCTGCTATATAAGTGTTATAAATAATTATTTATGAAAAATAAAATTATTCCATAAATAATATTTATAATTTATCACATACTTGTAATATATAAATATATTACGTGATAATTTTGTGTCTTTAACTCAACTCATTTCTCCTGCTAATATTAAATGAACCTACGATATTTAAATCCATTCAAACAATATTAATACTTGTATTTACTATATAACTTGTAAATATATGTTATAAATAAATTCAACGAATTATTCCAAACATGAATAATTAATGAATTTATTTATTTTTTGGTGATCCATAGAACCTGGATAGTGCTCGCACCCTTTGGCAGGGCCCACCAAGTTCTAAATTCCTATTCTCAGAATAGGGTAGATTCTCAAGGTGCTATTGTGTGTGACCCTCTAGGCCCTTACCTTAATAGCACTGAATAATATCGACCCACCTAGAGCGGGTTCAAGCAACCCATCAAGGCCCCTATATAGATAAGGAAAATTTAAAGCAACGACTGCCTTTCTACGAACACGGTTCATGTATTATAATTTCTTCATCGTCGATATCTCAATAAAGAAGAATGCATACGAGTGTAATCATTCTTTATTTTCTTTATTTTTTATTGATTTTTCCGAACGGTCTTACCTTCCACTACCATGGCCATGAATTTAATGAAGGTGAAACCATCCTAATCAACCAGGCCAAAGATATCTCATCCTAAACATGGAAGCGAAAAATACTTTCTCGATCATTCAATCAATTCCATGCCATTAATGACGTACCCAATAAAAACTACCTCACCACGACTTAGTCGTCATGGTTTTCTCCTTGAATCAAATGTACGTAATTAAATGACATCCATTGACAATGATCCAAAGTCAAAAGACCATTACACATGTCCATAGATAGGAACGACCAATGAAACCTAAAACATGTGGTGTTACTATTATGTGGGTCTATCCTCATGATCTCATCTACTACAGATCATCAAGTGTGAACTTCATGAGAAGAAGTCTCAATGCTTATGAGCCCCCAGCACCAGATGGTCACACATCATTTGTTTCCTTTCAGAATGATGTAACTGAACCATATGAAATTACTTTAAGATTAATTTCATGCAATCTTAGGGTTCTCATTATATCTTGGGATCTACTATAACCCTTCGATGCGACAGGTAATCTAAGGACATTTCCATAAACAAAGTGGATACAGAAGTATCTACACTATTATGGCAAGATAAACACATGTATTATGAAAAACTGAATACAAGTAACAACAATAAAAGTACAAAACAAGTTGGGTCAAGGGAACCCACTTTCATCATTTATAAAAGTACATAACATTTGGAGATAAGAAATGAAATGCACTGTTTATGGAGATGGTAAGTCGTATGTACTCATGAACGCTACTTCTATTTCTATTTCATATTTTAATTGAATGAAAACATAATGATAAATAGTTTTATTATAATTAAAATATAATATAATATAATATATAATTTCAATAACTCCATCCTTTATTTGTCCCACGTATGGTATGAACGAGTCATATCACTTTGAGGGGGTGGTAGTCCGCACATCCTCAAATGAGATTATCACATTTACTCATAATGTAAACCATAAAGGTAAGCTATAAATTAAAAATACAGAAGCATAAATAAAACATAAACATAAAATATATCATATATAAATATAGTTTCATCATAATGGCCACTAAAAGAGGTGGTAGGAGATAATTGAACAATCAACGTTTCGTGAGGTGTTAGTTTTCCACCCACAGAAACAGTACGTTCTTTACCCATTAGATGGAGGTGTTTGTAAGTGTAGTTTGAATACTTCCCATAAAAACATCCTAGAATATTCAGGATACTATTTTTGTTATAAAATAAAGTAATGAAAATATTTTAGGGGTTGGAGAAGTAAAATAAAAGAAAATAATTTAAGAGAAACTGTTACCTTCAATTCAGGTAACTTCCTTTGGTTTGAACCAAAAGGACTTCTTAAAGTGTCTTCTGCCTAAGGTAAGGATTCTAGGAGGAAGAGAGAGATATTTATAGATTATTTGGGTAGGTTTTGGACAATCCAATGGGCTTGATAGGTGTGAGGAATGGGTTGAATTACCCTATTTACCTTTAACCGCGGTAAATAAAAGTCAAAAATTACTATTCACCAATAATTATTTTCATCTTATTGAACCACATTTTAGTTAATAATTAAAACCATGTATGTTATATTTTCTAAATTCCATTCACAGAGGCGCTAAAACTTCATTTAAATGAAAAAACCAGTTTTTTAACTAAGTGGTTTCACTATTTATCAAAAAATAAAGTTTATTAGAAAAATACCAAAAATTCAGCCTAAGGTATATTTGATATTAGGAATTAAAAATTATGTCTATTTTACAAAATTGAAAACATAAGTGTTGCATTAATTAAATTAAAAATAATCCCCGTTGTCAAAATAAATAGCGTGTTTTTAAGAAATAATATCTATCAAAAGATTGACACTTGTTTATGTCTAATTTCAAAGTGAAATTAATTCCAATGACCACCTTCAGATTAAATGGTAAAAATGTAATATAATTACACTTTAAAACTAATTAAAAATATAATCTAACTATAAAATAAATTATATTAAAAAGCAGATTTGAATTAAAATACAGTATTCTTCACTATTCATTAAAAAATGAATTTTATCAGAAAAAATACCAGAATTTTACCCAAGGTAAATTTTAATGTTCCGATTCTAAAGAAAAATTTTATTTTGTCAAATAGAACATATAAAAGTGAACAAAGTTAGATTTAATGAGGGTTCACCATCCAAAGGTAGTAAATCGGCCTTTTATTGAACATTAGAGTATTCATAAATAAAATCGAATTATTTTCTTTTTTTAAGCCTCTAAATTTTATTTGATAAATGTAAAAACATTTAACAAACATGTATAATCATATTTTAGTTAGTTATGTTCATTCCTGTCAATACAAGGTCTAGGAATTACGTACCATTTAAAATAATAATATTATATTATTTGTGTTCAATGTAATATTTCAAACAAAATCATTATTGCATATCAGGTATGCCATGGAAGATAGCGTCCCCTTTAAAGTAGAATTAATATTTAATTCACAAATATTAATATATATGAAAAATATCAAGTTCTTTATTTACCTGTGATGTTACAAACATAACTTTTAAAAATCATACAACGTATAACATATATAAAACTTTTAAGGAATTAAATAAATCATGGTGGTATATATGGAATTAATCATAAAAGAAAAATGAGCCACTAGAAAATAGGATTGGCATAAAACATGGAATTGCGTAAAACACATAATCAAAGAAAATAATTTCCTTGTTAGCCAAGTATCCTTTCAATGACCATCATATTGGAAAAATTCTTTAACTAAACTGAGTTCACTCCTTGTTCCACCCCTGTATTACTGAACCAGTGTAAGGACCCAGACTATTATAAGTGAAATTCCCCTTTTGATTGAATTAAATGACTTATTTTCTATAATGGATATAAAAAACACATTCAATCCATTTGTTTTATTATGCCTGATTGGACTTAAATGAACGTTAAGTATTATTACCATTGATAATATAGTCATTGAACAGTGATCACATGACTATTATAAATATATCGTAACACCCCAATCTTTCACGGTACGCTTCTCTTTGAATAATACAATAGCATGTGTTGTACGCAACCTCGAGTTCTAACACACACCACAACCAATGAAACTATCCATTATGAATAGAAATACCCACTTTTTGAACTTTTATAAATTTTATATTTCAAAATTGACTTTATATTTAGATTCTGAATATCGAAATTAGCTTAGGGTGAATTTTTGGTATTTTTCTGAAAACATTCAATTTTTGATGAATAGTGAAAAAACACTAAGTTATAGTTTAAAACTGAATTTTTATTTAAATAATTATTTAAATTATTTAAATTTAATTCAGGTAAAAATAGATACAGAATACCTATATACGTTCAATGTAATTCATTGGAATTAGTTTAGAATAATTTTAGATATATAAGAATTTTATTGAACTTTTCCCTGTCTTTTACCCACCTCCTAGGAGAATTTGGAAATTCACATAAAACATAATTTTACCGCTTCTGTAAGTAGAATTTCGAAAATACGAGAGACGCGGTTAATATCAAGGAGTAAAATTTGGTTCAATAAGATAAAAATAATTTTTGTTGAATAGTAACTTTTTACTTTTATTTACCACGGTTAAAAGTAAATAGGGTAATTAAGGGTAAAAATGATATTAATATTACCCTAACACATGTCCTAATTCTGTTGGACAAGTTTATGTCAACCAAAATATACCTTAGGAATAAAATATTATCATTTAGCTCCACTTGGATTAGATTAGGACCTTTATTATTATTTAATTCAAATAAGAGTTAAAAGAGTTAAAATCAAATTTTATTAACTAAAACATTTTTAATATAGGGTTTTACATAAGATAAATTCGATTATAAATATTCACTAGAAATATAAAATGATTTCCTACATAATTTTATTTTATTTATAATTTTTAGACGTTATATAATTTATTTTATTTTTGACACAATGATGATGCAGTAACTACCGTATTAATGAAAGATTAAGATAATTGAAATTATAAATACCCAAATAGATGTAATTTGAGACTTTTTATAAATTAAAATAATTTTATTGGTTAATATTACATATTAGGATTGTTTATATAAATTGTTTTCTACATAGTAACGCTTTTATGAATTTATCAAAAACAAAATACCCAATAGTGTCAAAATTGACATAAAAGAGTTTTTAAAACAAATATTATATTATTAATTGATATACAATTCCTAAAAATCTAAGGATAGTCCAAGAGACTTATATCATGATATTTTTATCATTAATGGACCACTTTGGGGTCTCTTGGATGTATATGGTTTTTTTATTAACTATATAATATAAAAATACAAAGTGACATGGTAAATGTCAATCTAATTAACTAAGAGTTAAAACTAAAAGATAAGGTTAATATAATGACCAAAATCTGTCTAAAATATATTGGTTGAAAGGATTTTAACCCATACCCACATTATACTTTGAATAATCTACTTTAGAGCAATTATAAACCGAATATGAAATTATTATAAAATAATACTTTAAGTTTTCCTAAAGAGCCCATCCCCCCCCTTATGAAAGTACACCACTTCTAACCAATTATTCACACATTCAAAGCCTTTTGGATCATCCAACTACTGCCCAAATACCATATAAAATACCCTCCTTTAATCCTAGAGGCCTTCTTTTAGTCAGAAATCCAACCTAAGGAGACCTTTTGATCAAATCAAAAAGAAGAACCCGAAGAAGAGGTAATGTTTTCACCACCCTCTTACAAGTTCCTTTCTTCTTAAACTTCTTCTTTCTTTGTTATTACCATTATAAAATAATAACTCTAGTATCTTCTATATAATGTGATGTTATTATAAATATGGTACAACCATATTCAGTTTTCTATCCATCCTTTGAATGACATTTCACCGTACATGTGTACATATGGCTTACCATCTCCACGTCGTGGTGTAATTGTTATTCAAAACATTATTATCTGGATGGGTATAATAATGATGTTTAATTCATGTAAATAATAAATATAACAGTATAATCATTATTTATATATGATATACTATCCAATTATATATTATTTTAATATCAAAATAATGATATTGTCGCTCGTGCCTACGTACGGACTATCGACTCCACGAACGCGATGAGATTCATTCCCCATCATATCCATTCAAGTATAATTCTCATTTTATGATTAAAAATAATGTTTAAGGACTTTATATCATTATGGATATGAATAATATACATCCCATCCATAACAAATATGGCTCACATAACAAAGAATATGAAGAAAAAAGAATCCGTTAACACCCGAAATGATGATAATACTAAGATATTATTAACAAATCAATGTTAAAAGATTATATATGATATCATATTATTTTATATGATTCTTTTATAATTTAATAACAATTATTTCACCATTATACAGGAGTTTAACCTACCCTCAACCAAGGAAAAGTAAAAGGTAAGGGTTTATTTCACAATCTCTTCATTATCCGAGGTTATTTATATGTAATTATCTACTAGGACCTCTTTATCATCAACATCCATGTTTATTAAAAATGTTTTTTAATACATTATTACAATTTTAAAGAATATAGGTTAAAGTCATTTATACCCTTTTTTGACTTTTTATAATAATTTTACAGAGGAATCTTTCCATCATTTTCCAAACAAGGTCCTTTTTAACCTTTTTGACAAAATTAAGGTAATTATGTATTTTTTTAACTTATACTGAAGGTGAAACTATTTTCCGCCATTATAAAATTTTTGAAGCATCCATTACAAGCTTATAAGAATATTTTTAAAGTAAATTTTTTCTTTTATAATTATGTGAATTTTAAATTATTTCAAAAAAAGTGATATTTCTCTCAAATAGTTTTGATTTCATCTTTGTCAACATACTTTGATGGATTTATAGTTTATTTGAAGTTGATTTATTATGATACAAAACTTCCATATTTTATTGAAGGTTTTGTGATATGTTTGACTATGGATGTGTTATATTTATACCATTCATGGTTTATGGAGAAAGTATTGACATTTCTTATGCTAGTTTTAATACGAATGTTTATGTTATGTTTAAACCTGTTCATATGAGGAATGAATTGGACTTAATAAGTGACGGGTGGAGCCCACTACAGCTCCTTGATTCATCGGTAGGTCTCATGAGACAAACTAGTGTTTTGGAACAAGTCCTTGAAAAAATATTTTTTGTAGTCTTGGCATAAGGCATTGACTACGTGGTTATGATAGTCTGGAATTATGCATTCCTTCATTATGAAAGTGGTTATTGATATTGCATGAGATTATTCGACTGGTAGAATATCCATGTGAATAAGTAAATGGAATTATTTGATTTTATCTTTTCCATATTATGCTAAAGTTCAAGTCTAAAGGGCTTTTTTTTTAGTTATACATTGCCTTAAATGTATATGATTATTTATAAAAGTTTCCGCTATATTGTTATCCTTACTAAACATCTGAGCTCACCCCTTTCAATGTTTTTTTCCCAGGATGTGAAGAAGTATTATATGAATGACCTGCATGGATAGTATGAGGGGATATGAATACAAGATGTTGTTGTAGTAGTTTTCACTTTATGATGTAATATAAACTTTATGAATGTATCTAGTTATTCCAAGGCTACTAAACTAAAAAGTCTTTCGAGACTTGATATTTTGTGATCATGACAATGTTATGTAATAATGCACCGACTCTGGGTAACTGGGGTCGGGGAATTACAGTTGGTATTAGAGGAAGGTTTAGTACAAACCTTGGAAGATAGATTTAGATAAACTATGATTAGATAACATAAACCTAAAATGGACTTTAAGGATTAATATAGAAGAACTTCCTAGAATTTTGGTATTGTAGATATTTTGTGAGTTTTCCAAGCAATACATCCCTGTCTGGATACGAGCAGGTAGAGGCGGCTCTAGCACAGATGTACCTAGGGGTAAAACCCGAAAACACCACTTTGAGCTAGACTCGAACAGGAACAGGTGCACGACAACGTGCCTTGCTGCACTCTTGGTTATGACACTCCTATGGGATATACTTATAATAATTCTCATTTTCATTACAAACCATTATGAAGGGTTTATAAGTATATACTTCCTCAAATAAAACATTTTTATGATTATGGATTATATCCATAAATAGTTCAATTTATGTTAGGTGTTTTAAAAGTATGGAATTATGTATTTTGATTCATAAACTGATCTATTTTATGCCATTGTTCAGAAATGGTGCCTAGTGGAAGGAATGGAAACCATATAATTGCACACACTCCATGTAGGGATTTCCCTCCTACTGAAGATAATTGTAGTGGAGCTGGTGATACAACTGGTGCTGATCAGCTTATCACCATACTGGGACAACTCACTCAGGTTATGAATAATGACCATACCTATATAGAGTACCCTGATCCACAGCGTGGAGGATCAATGTTAGATCACTTCATGAGGCAACAACCACCAACATTCAATGGGAGTACAAATCCATTGGTAGCTAAGCAATGGATAAGTTCCCTAGAGAAAATATTTCAGGCTTTGGGGAGTAGTGAAAGGGAAAAAGTTATCATGGAAGTTTACCGCCTCACTGTAGATGCTGATCAATGGTGTTCATTGATTCAAAACATGAAGAAAGATGATGAAATATAAAATATGGAATGGAGGGAGTTCAAAGATCTATTTTTAGAAAAATTCTTTCCTCGTGACCATCGAGCAGATATGGAAAGGCAATTTCTAAGTCTGAGACAAAAGGAGGATGAGAATGTCACAAAGTATGAGGCTAACTTTACAAGGTTAGAAAGGTATGTTGGAGATTATATATGTAACCCAATAAGTAATATTGATCGTTTTTCTGATTAGTTAAAACCATTTCTCCATCGAGAATTAGTCTCACAATCCTTCTCGTCGTACGAAGACATTGTCTCGTGTGCTATCAAGAAAGAAAAGGAATTCTCTAAGTCTTATTACTTTAAGGAAAAGCAAGAGAATAAGAGATCTGTTGATCAATCTGGGAATGGAAATAAGGGGAAGAAGGGAAAATTTGAATATCTATCCTGCAAAAAATGTGGGAAGAAACACCTTGGTACTTGCTTGAATTGAATGGGAGTATGTTACAAGTGTGGTGAAAAAGGCCACCAAGCTCGTGATTGCAAGGGAAATAAAGTAGCTACCAATGTTCAATGCTAAAACTGCAGGGAGATGGTACATTATGTCAATGAATGTCCTAAGTGTCAGGGGAACTTACCTTAGAAAAGTCCAAGGGATCAAGGCAAAGATTTTGCTTTCACTACTGCTAAATTCGAAGCTCCAAAAGACGTGGTGGCAGGTAATTTAATTGTTTCCTCAAGTTTAGAAAATGCATTATTTGATTCTGGATCATCGCATTGTTTCATATCTTCCCAGTTTCCTAAGAAAATTAGATATTTTCAATTTCATTTAACAAGGGAGTTTTCAGTTAAAACTCTTAAGGGAAGTATCATTGCAACAATGTTTTGTGAATCAGTCCCCATTAGAGAACATAAATGTTCTTTATCCGATGATCTCATCATCATACCTATGGTTGAGTTTGATATAATCCTCGGTATGGATTGGCTTTCAGACCATGATGTGAAGATTTATTGTAAGAAGAAAGAGGTTACAATTTTTGATGATGATGATAAGGAACACCTTATCTTTAGAGCAGAATCATTACCACCTAATTCTTTTCTAGATCCACCCTCAGTAGCTCAACTAAATTCAATTATTGGGGAGGAAGAGAATGAAATGACTGTGGGTGAGGAAAGGAATGTTCAAATAGAGGATGTACCTATTGTGAGAGAATATGTTGATGTGTTTCTAGAAGATTTACTTGGACATCCTCCAGAACGATAAGTTGAGTTTTCCATTGATTTAATTCCTGGATCAAGGCCTATATTGAAGACCCCTTATAGAATGGCCACTGTGTAATTTTTAAAACTAAAGAAACAACTATATAAATTGATTAATAATGGATTTATTCTCCCTAGTGTTTCTCCATGGGGAGCCCCTGTCCTTTTTTTTAATAAGAAAGATGGATCTATGAGGTTGTGCATTGACTACAGGGACATCAATTCTATAATAATAAAGAAAAAGTATCCCCTACCTCGCATTGATGATTTATTTTACCATCTACATGGAGGTCAATACTTTTCAAATATTGACCTTCGATCTGGATACCTTCAGTTGTGTGTGAAGAAGGAAGACATTCTGAAGATAGCATTTCGAATTAGGTACGGGCATTACGAGTTTACAGTAATGCCTTTTGGATTGACTAATGCACCCTCTATTTTCATGGATCTAATGAATAGAGTTTTCAAGGAATATCTTGATTAATTTTTAGTGGTATTTATTGATGATATATTGGTATACTATAAAAGCTAAAAAGATCATGAAAATCACTTGCACATTATATTGAAGACTCTGAGAACACATGAATTATATGGTAAGTTTAGCAAATGTGAGTTCTGGCTTCAGGAGATTTCATTTCTTGGACATATTGTCTCTATGTATAGAATCTCTGTTGATCCTTCTAAGAAAAGAGAAATCCAATAATGGCCAGCACCAACGAGTATAACCGAGGTATGCAGTTTTATTGGCTTGGTAGGTTATTATCAGCGTTCCGTCCAGAATTTTGCCCGATTGGATAACCCATTAACGAAGCTCACATGTAAAGGGGTTAAATTTGTTTAGAAAAAACAGTGTGAAGAATTTTTTGAAGAACTGAATAGAATATTAGTTAGTGATCTTATATTGAATCTATCATCGTGGAATGATGGATTCGTTATTTATAGTGATGCATCGAAGAAAGGACTTGGTTGTATCCTTATGCATAATGATAGGTTTATAGCCTATGCGTCACAACAGCTAAAAATTCTTGAGCAAAACTATCCTACTCAGGATCTTGAGTTAGCTACTGTAATATTTACTTTTAAGATATAGATACATTATCTCTATGGTGAAAAATGTGAGATTTATACTGATCACAAGAGTTTGAAGTATATTTTCTCACCGAAAGAACTCAATATGAGGCAAAGGCGATGGATTGAACTACTCAAGGATTATGATTTCATGATACACTAACACATGGGGAAGGAAAAGAAGGTGGCAGATGCTTTGAGTAGAAAAGATCATGGAGTTTTAAACATGATGAGAATTGAAAGAGATCCTATTTTCATGGATCTAGTGAAGTTGGATATCGGAATTACCATGGAAGGTGAAACATCAATGCTTTTTCAAATGGTTTCCAAACAATATTTAATAGAAATGATTAGGAGTTCTCAGACCGATGATGAAGAATTTAAAAAGAATATTAAAGCTGTGAATGATGGGATATTGAGAGACTTTGTGTATGAAAAAGGAATTTTGAAATTTGGGAAGAGGCTTTCTGTTTCCGATATACCTGATCTGAAAAGGGAATTGTTAGATGATTCTCATAGTTAAAATTTCTCTATACACCCTGGGAGAAGAAAAATGTATTGAGATTTGAAGGACCATTTTTGGTGGGAAAACATGAAGAGACAGATTGATGATTTTGTGTCAAGATGTATGGTTTGTCAACAAGTGAAAGCTGGAAGACAACAGCCTGGAGGAGTCATGAAACCTCTTCCCATACCTGAGTGAAAATGGGATAATATCACGATGGAATTTGTCATGGGACTACAAAAGATTCGTAGAAGGAATGATGCAATTTGGGTTATTGTTGATCATCATACCAAGTCAGCACATTTTCTTGCTATAAGGGAAGATTTACCACTCAAACGCCTAGCAAGACTATATATTAATGAAGTTGTGAGACTTCATGGAGTACCCCTATCGATTGTTTCTAATCGTGATCCCCATTTTACTTCAAGATTCTGGAAAAGTCTTCAGAAGGCCTTGGATACTGAACTTCGTTTGAGCACCGCCTACCACCCTCAAACAGATGGACAATCATAACGGACTATTCAAACCTTAGAAGACATGTTTAGATCATGCTCACTTGACTTTCAGGGTATGTAGGATCAATATTTACCAATGGTGGAATTTTCCTATAACCATAGCTTCCATTCAAGTATTCAGATGGCACCATATGAAGCGTTATACGGAAAGATATGTCACACACCAACCTGTTGGGATGACATTGGTGAAAGAAAACTTATAGGCCCAGAACTGGTGGAGGAAATGATGGAAAAGGTAAAGGTAATCCAAACCCACATCAAAGCAGCTCAAAGAAGTTAGAAGATCTATGTCGATAACCGAAGGAAGGATTTGTAATTTCATGTAGGAGATCATGTTTTCTTGAAGGTATCTCCATGGAAGGGAGTTATAAGTTTCGGTAAGAAAATTAAATTGAGTCCTAGGTACATCGGACCATTCGAAATTCTTGAACGAATTGGGGTTGTAGATTACCATTTGGCAAAGCCGCCAAGTCTCTCCAAAGTTCACGATGTGTTCCACGTATCATTGTTGTGGAAATACATGCCTGAACCAATGCATGTACTCACCTATGAGGAATTAGAACTGGAACCCGATCTATTGTATTGCGAAGAGCCCGTCAGGATTCTTGATATGAGAGAAGAAGTACTGAGAAATCGGACGACTCATCTGGTAAAAGTTTTGTGGAGAAACCATAAGATGGAAGAAGCAACGTGGGAACCTGAGAAACTTATGATGAAGAACCACCCAATTCATTTCATGTAGTAGTATTCTAGAAATATCGAGGATGATATTATTTGAACGAGGGGAGAATGTAACACCCCAAGCTTCCACGGTACGCTTCTCTTTGAATAATAGAGTAGCATGTGTTGTACGCAACCTCGAGTTCTAACACACACCACAACCAATAAAACTAGCCGTTATGAATAGTAATACCCACTTTTTGAACTTTTATATATTTTATCATTTAAAATGGACTTCATTTTTGGATTAGGAATATCAAAATTAGCTTAGGGAGAATTTTTTGTACTTTTCAAAAAACATTCAATTTTTGATGAATAGTGGGAAAACACTG
Organism: Viscum album; assembly: GCA_963277665.1. Taxonomy (NCBI): domain Eukaryota; kingdom Viridiplantae; phylum Streptophyta; class Magnoliopsida; order Santalales; family Viscaceae; genus Viscum; species Viscum album. The sequence goes on along the minus strand of OY728140.1, from coordinate 1,297,041,573 downwards.
AGTTATAGTGTAAAACCGAATTTTTATTTAAATAATTATTTATTTTATTTAAATTTAATTAAGGTCAAAATAGATACATAATACCTATATAATTTTAATGTAATTCATTGGACATAGTTTAGAATAATTTTAGATATATAAAAATTTTATTGAACTTTTCACCGTCTTTTACCCACCTCCTAGGAGAATTTGAAAATTCACATAAAACATAATTTTACCACTTCTGTGAGTGGAATTTTGAAAATACAAGAGACATGGTTAATATCAAGGAGTAAAATGTGGTTTAATAAGATAAATTTTTTTGGTGAATAGTAAATTTTTACTTTTATTTACCACGGTTAAAAGTAAATAGGGTAATTAAGAGTAAAAAAGATATTAATATTACCCTAAAACATGTCCTAATTCTATTGGAAGAGTTTATCTATACCGAAAACAACCTTAGGAATAAAATATTATCATTTAGGTCCACTTGTATTAGATTAGGACATTTATTATTATTTAATTCAAAGAAGAGTTAAAAGAGTTAAAATAAAATTTTATTAACTAAAACATTTTTAATATAGGGTTTTACATAAGATAAATTCGATAATAAATATTCATTATAAATATAAAAATATTTCCTACATAATGGTATTTTATTTATAATTTTTAGACATTAAATAATTTAATTTATTTATGACACAATGATGATGTAGTAATTATCGTATTAATGAATAATTAAGATAATTGATATTATAAATACCCAAATAAATGTAATTTGATACTTTTTATAAATTTAAATAATTTTCTAGGTTAATATGACATATAAATATTGTTTATATAAATTTTTTTCGAAGTAATAATGCTGTTATGAATTTACCAAAAACAAAATACCCAATAGTGTCCAAATTGATATAAAAGAGTTTTTAAAACAAATATTATATTATTAATTGATATTAATTTTCTAAAATTATAAGGGTCAGTAAAGAGACTTATATCATGATAGGTGTATCATTAATGGACCACTTGGGGGTCTCTTAGATGTATATTGTATGTTTATTAACTATATAATATAAAAATAGAAAGTGACATGGTAAATGTAAATCTAATTAACTAAGAGTTAAAACTAAAAGATAAGGTTAATATAATGAGAAAAACATGTCTAACATCTATTGGATGAAAGTATTTAGACCCATCCCCACCTTATACATTGAATAATACACTTTGGATCCATTATAAACCGAATATTAATTTATTATAAAAGAATACTTTATGTTTTCCTAAAGAGCACCTCCTCCCCCTTATAAAAGGACACCACTTCTAACCAATTCTTCAAACCATCAAATCCTTTTGGCTCGGCCATTATCTTCCAAAATACCCTATAAAATATCCTCCCTTAATCTTAGAGGCTTTTATTTAGTCATAAAGCCAACCTAAGGATCCCTTTTGATCAAATCATAAGTAAGAACCCGAAGAAGAGGTAATGTTTTCACCACCCTCTTTCAACTTCCTTTCTTCTTCAACTTCTTCTTACTTTGTTGTTCCCATTATAAAATAATAAATCCAGTATATTCTATATACTGTGATGTTATTATAAATATGGTAACACTATATTCATTATTCTATCCATCCTTTGAATGACATGTCACCAAACATGCGTACGTACGGCTTACCGTCTCCACGTCGTGGTGTAATTGTTATTCAAAACATTATTATTTGGATGGGTGTAATAATGATGTGTAATTCATGTAAATAATAAATATAACATGATAATTATTCTGTATATATGATATACCATCCAATTATATATTATTTTAATATCAGAATAATGATATTGTCGCTCGTGCGTACGTACGGACTATCGTCTCCACGAACGCGATGAGATTCATTCCCCATCATATCCATTCAAGTCTAATTCTATTTTTATGATTAAAAATAATGTTTAAGGACTTGATATAATTCTGGATATGAATAATATACATCCCATCCATAAACAATATGGCTCACATAACAAATAATATAAAGAAAAACTAATCTGTTAACACCCGAAACGATGATAATACTAAGATATTATTAACAAATCAATGTTAAAAGATCATATATGATATCATATTAATGTATATTATTCTTGTATAATTTAATGACAATTATTTCACCATTATAAAAGAGTTTAACCTACCCTCAACCACGGAAAAGTACAAGGTAAGGGTTTATTTCACAATCTCTTCATTATCCGAGGTTGTCTATACGTAATTATCTACTGGGACCTCTTTATCATCCACATTCATGTTTCTTAAAAAAAATTCAAAACTTTCTTACTATTTACAGAATATGGGTTAAAGTCATTTATACCCTTGTTTTACTTTCTATAAAAAGTTTATAAAGGAATCTTTCTGTCATTTTCCAAACAAGGTCCTTTTTAACCTTTTCGACAAAATTAATCTAAGAATGTCTTTTTTTAACTTATACGGAAGGTGCAGCTATTTTCTGTCGTTATAAAATTGTCGAAGCTTCCATTACAAACTTATAAGAATATATTTAAAGTAAATGTTTTCTTTTATAATTATGTGACTTTTAAATGATTTCAAAAAAAGATATATTACTCTCAAAAAGTTTTGATTTCATCTATGTCAACATCCTTTGATGGATTTTAAGTTTATTTGAAGTTGATTTATTTTCATAATAAACATCCATATTTTATTGAAGGTTTTGTGATATGTTTGACTGTGGATGTGAAATTTTTATACTGTTAATGGTTTATGGAGAAATTATTGACATTTCTTATGCTAGTTTTAATACAGAAGTGTATGTTATATTTAAACCTATTCATACGAGGAATGAATTGGACTTAATAAGTGACGGGTGGAGCCCGCTATAGATCCTCGATGCATCGGTAGGTCTCATGAAACAAACTAGTGTCTTGGAACAAGGCCTTGACAAAATCATTTTTGTAGTCTTGTCACAAGGCCTTGACTACGTGGTTATGATAGTCTGGCATTATGTATTCCTTCATTATGAAAGTGGTTATTGATATTGCATGAGATTAGTCGACTAGTAGAATATCCATGTGAATAAGTAAATGGAATTATTTCATTTTATCATTTCCATATTATGATGATGTTCAAGTCTAAAGGATTTTGTTTTAGTTATACATTTCCTTAAATGTTTATTGTTATTTATGAAATTTTCTGCTATATTGATATCCTTACTAAGAATGTGAGCTCACCCCTTTCAATGTTTTATTTTTCCCAAGATGTGAAGATGTATTTTATGAATGACCTTCCGGGATATATGAGGGGATATGAAGAAAATTTGTTGTTGTTGTAGTTTTCACTTTATGATATAATGTAAACTTAATGAATGTATCAAGTTATTCCATAGATTCTAAACTAAACTGTCTTTCGAGACTTGATCTTTTATGATCATGCCAATGTTTTGTAATAATGCACCGACTCTGGGTAACTGGGGTCAGGGCATTACATATAGGGTTTTATAAAATACATTCGACATAGAGAAAGGAGGTGATGGAATCAACCAGTAGGATCGTTCCCTATGAATCCCATTTATCAAATATTCCATGGGATATATAATTTATATGCTCTTCCCCAGACCATGACAAAGTTGAGTTCCAACAACTTAAGCATGAGAGAAACTGTTTATAGTAGAAGTTCAAGCTCATCGAGATCAAGGCCCAAGCCATGTTCACTAAACAACCCTATGAAATCCCTACTATCACACATCTTACTCTTAGTGTGTATGCTGGTGTAATAAATGGATATTTATCAAGACTGAAGCATTATTATTATTTACATTATATTTGTATATAATAATGAATATACATTCATTTTTTTATTTTTTTAAAGCAAAGATAGTATCTTTGGTTAATATTCAAATTTTGATAAGATATATTTTGTGGTGAATTAATGGATTTTTGAAATAAATAAAATTTTATTAAAATAATATCATTAAATTTATTTTTAAGAAGTCAAATGTGATCATTATTAAGTCTTGAAAACTGGTTTTTGTCAAAACCCGCCAATTTTTAATCAAAGGTAGTTTTCCTTTTAAAAGTAAAAATTCACATATTTAAAAAATTATTTAGTTAAAATCAATATTATTTTTTTAATTAGGATTTAGAAATTATCCAATGGTTAGTTTTTCATAATTTTCTAACATAGTCGAATTTTTGGGTAAAAATTAAATACCATATAAATATATATTGTGTTTTATGAAATAATAATGAACCATTAGTGATGTAATAAACACTATAAAAGGTATATTCAAAAAAAATATGTCTTAACTCTAATATAATGTGATTTTATATTTGATTGACTTGTTTTATAAAGCCTTAGTGAATCCTCCAAAATGTATAATATATTTTATTATTTTAAAATAACTTCATTAATAATGTGACTCACCTCTACATAGGAAAGTATTATATTTTAATATCTTCATACCTTGGACATACAAACTAATGTTTTCCACTAATTTTTATCAAAAACCATGGTAAAATCATGGGAAGATTTATGGTTTTGTATATTTAATTATATATATTTCAAAACCTATGTTTGTAAAATATTAAAGAGTTCCCCTCTCATTTCCTATATAAACCCACCCAAAATCCCACTTATATTCACTCAAAATCATTGGATCACATCCTTAATCTGTCCGACTATCTCTATAATCCTCATAGGGCGCCCAAATATCTCAATAAGACCCTCTTAATGCTTTTGAAGTCACACAGTCAAGTAAGGGTTCCTTTCTCTTTTTATCCATGTTTCCTTGCAATGTTACACCATTTAATTTTTAATTAAAAATTATGGGGTTTATTTTAACACCTCCCCCATAATAACATTATTTTTTTAATATGAGATACTTCCTTATATCTCATAAATTCATCCCATGTACACCCATTACCATGCAGAAATATCATAAGAGTTATTCAATTTCTCCTATTTCTTCTAGTATCTTTATTATGTTACACCTTCAATTTCAAAATTCATTATGTTGAGAAAAGTATTTATATTACCATATTACTATCTATTTCATGTATATATTATTATATACCCATTTCTCTCTCATCAACCCTTATTATGAATTTTTATTTCATATTGTTAGGTTGCCGAAATTGCATTACAAATTTCCATTCCAAAACAATTATGGAGTGAATATCATACCCATTCCCCATCAAGGGTGTTCAATGTTATGAACATATACCTTTTTATTTCGGGATTTAATGTATTTATTACATAACTCTTGATCATGTAATAAATTATGATGATTAATGAATCCATGTTTTTTGATGTATGTGGCACACTTAAACATGATAATGAAGTGAAAGTGACAGGTGGACCTGGAATTATATAGTACTTAAATGTGTTAAGTAATGTATAGTATCATGATACTTCATGTTGGGATAAGGGTTTACCTTATTCCTTTATTTTACTTTTTCCACTATGATTTCTTGGCAGTTTATCCTTGACCTATGATGCAGCGTTTTAAGTTGTTTCAACATTTCCATCTTATGTATAACATGTTATCTCATGCATTATAATTCATGTTTCATTATGCCTCACAGATATGAATTTCCTAACATGTATTATTATCTTCATGTTATGAAATTTTTTAAGACTTTACTAGTCTATACAGCTTACCCATTTCTTATGTAAATCCTCAAGTTATCCCATGAAATGATATGTATAAAGTAATATTGTGGTCATGTAGAGGAAGTTTTCAATAAAGATGTTGTATTTCATTCTTTAAGTTGATAGTTAATGTACCTAATTCCCAATGAAAAAATATTTTTTTATCATTTGGGTTGTATTAAGTGGAATTTTATGTAATTAAATAATGTATTAATGTAATAAATATAATGGGGTTATTATAACCAGGATTAATTATCATTCCAGTCCTGAATTACTAAACCGAGATCATTTCCCATTCTAGCTCTATATTACTGAACTGAGATCATTTACCATTCTATTCTAGTTTATCTCAAGAGATATAAATCATTAATAAATTCATTGTAAAGAGATATAGGTCCCACCATTATGATAATTAACTACATAAATTTTTGTTCCAGAAGAACACAAATTATTCATCCTATCATAGCAAAATGGGTTTCATAAACATCATTACATGATAACATAATCCATGAAAAAAATGGATTTCAAAAATATCATTCCATAATAAACATAATAAAATAATATGAATAATAGGGATAATATACATGAAAACAGTTCCCCATTAAATCATATATAACATCAAAAAATGGATTATTAGATGGAAAATAATTTTGATATACACTTGAAAATAATGCTAGAAGAAAATATCCTTTCGTCTTGGAAAATGTTTAATTTTATTAAAATGAAACACAATTTTAAAAGAAAATAATTTATTTTAAAATAAACTTGTAATATTGTAAGGGAATATTCAAGGAAATATAGCATTATGAAAGTGTGAAATTATTTTCATGCTATATAAGTTAAAAGAATACATTCTTCTAGTACTTTTTTCAGAAATGAAAAAAAGTACCTGGTCTGGAAAATGAAAGAAAGGATCCATTACAACTATGTATAAAAAGGTAAAAATTAAATTAAATATCCATAGTATAATAGTAAAACATTATATGAAATAATTTTTATAAGACATGGACATGTATGATATATATTCCTCAATATATACTTAAAACGAAATAATTATAAATATTGAAGTGATTGTAAAATAAATACTCATCACTTTATAATAAATAGAATCATATGACACATGAAGGAAATAAAATACTGAAAATAACATAATATTCTAGATAAGACTCATAAATGAAATTCATGGGTAGTATGTACACCATGTAGAAAAAACAATTTGTGTATACGACATATGGATCATAGAAATAAAGGTGGGACTAAAAAACCCTTTACCTAAGGTCTTCTTCCATTGGTATGTATCTAAACCTCCTATATAACTGTTTAAATAATTTCATTAACTTATTCAAAAAAAATATTTATATTTAGGATACAAAATATGATCATATTATCACCCGTTTTTTAATAACATTTCATTATTACTCATTTTTTGGTATTAAATACATCATTTTCAAAGGCATGCTTTGTCGTATATGTTCTGGTTCTTCATATTAGGTTATATTTATATCCTTACTTGAATAATTTTAATTTAATATTTGTGATATTTATTCATTATATACAATTATATAATCATTATTTAATGATGATCATGCAGAATTAATCACATTGCATCTTAGAGATGGTAGGCTCTATGTACGCAGGAGAGGCGATATCATTCCCCAAATTATGGAATGAAATGGAATTGAATGATATATACATTTTTAAGGAACTTATGTACGTAGCAGAGGCGATAAAATGTTGAATGTATTTGTTCCATAATCATAATAACATATATTCATATAATTTATATTTTAGTTGTATAATTATAATAGAAACAAATCATGAATAGGAAGTAGAAGAAGAAATAAGTTTGAAAAAATCAGAAGAAAAGATTACAACTTTTTTGACTAGTTCCCTCTGTATATCCACTTAGGGACACACGATTTGGCCTTTTAAGGAGACAAAAACCTATATAAGTTTACTATAGAAGTTGATAAGGGAAATGGTCAAGTGATTCTAGATATTGAGGCTTCAATGTGAGGTGAAAAAGTGAGGGAGGAGGTACCCTTTAATAATTGAGGTGAGGGGAACTTTTGGAATCTCCAAAAAAATAATTGATAACAAAAAAACCCATAAAAACCTCCAAAATGATATATTTTATAATATTAGTTGAGATAAGGTTTCAATGACATCAACTGATAAATTTTAAATATGTTTTTTTATCAATTTAATCCTTATCATTATAATTAACCCTTAGTTATTCTATTTTTATTTTAACTAAGGTGAGAAATTATTAAATATTAAGAATGTTTACTTTTTTAATTATTTGATGTGAATTAGGAAATAAATTAAAAAATTAGAAAATTTTAGAGCATATCATATTTTATATTTTTTAGAAATATAATATGATTTTCAAATAAATTAATAAAACATTATTTTAACAAACAGCCAATAATTTCAATTTTGAAACTATTCAATTTATTGATTTTTAAAAATATGGATATAATAAAGTCACTTTTAACCAAATATTTTATTATATTACTAATAATTCAAGGTAATATATAAAATTATTTGAATTAATTGTCAAAATTTATATTTATTTATATATTATTAATAACATTTATTTTATATTTCTATTAATAAAATAATTACTACATTAGTTTTGTATAATTATTTAACATACTTATTTTTAGAAGAAAATTTAAAAATAAAATACAATGAAGATAAATCCTCTATAGTTATTAAGAATACTTATCATCAAATATAAATTCTGGAAAATCCTACATTAAAATTGTTATATTTATTAAAACATGAATGTGACAACTTTAACATTACTTTACATAAAATATTATAAGTGTCATAATATTATCCATGTAGATAGAAATAGTAAATTATTAGAACTTATGATGCTTATTTACTATAGATACTTGACCAATAATATTATTCATATTTTTTTTGTCTTTTAATAGTTATTATCATTTTAATTAAAAATATTTTGTTGTATTTTCATCAATTAAATAATTCTTGCATCATCATTCTTTAAGCCATTAAGGTAATTACTTATTTTATAAAAATTAAAAAAAGATACCATGATAAAAAAAATAGCTGTAAAATGATTATTTATATTAAAATTTATCTTCTGTATAACCTTATATTAAAAATAATATTTTTATTAAAATTTGAGTAAGACAACTTTAACTTTTCTTTAAATAAAATATATTAAATGTCATAATCTCATACAAATGGCTTAAAAAGGATAAAAGTAAGTCCCAATGATTATTTCAGTCTAAATAAGCTCATAATATGATATTAGGAAAAGTGTTATGGTTATTTTGTTAAATTAGTTTTACCCTTAATTATCCGATTTAACTTTTAACTATATTAATAAAAAATACTAAAGTTACAATTTTAATTTCCCAATAATAAAAGAAATATAGTTGAACAATTTAGACCCACTGAATCCAAATATGGAATGGATTTTTCAAAATTCAAAACACATATGTATCGGTAATTAATTTAAAATTTATCTCATGCTCAAAATGAGAAAATGGGTTTTAAAAGTTAAAACATTCCGAAGGATGAAATGTTATTACATTTAAATTCTATGTAAAATTAATTAAAATGGTCCAAATTATATTTAATGATAAAAATATAAATTATTTATACATTAAAACCATTCAAATATATAATTTTACGTTATAAGTAAATTTTATGAAGAAGTAGTTTTCAAATAGAATGCATTATTATTTTACTATGCATCAAAAAGTAGAACTTATCAAAAAAATTAAAAAAACAATTATACCAAATTAATTTTTGATATGAAAATTTCAAATAAATTGTTTATTTTCTAAAATATAATATAACATGTTTCAATAACTAAATTTAAAAAGGTTATTCCATAAAAAGGCAGCAAAACTAAATTTTTTTGAAAAACACTTCTTTTATCTGAAAAAAATGAATTTGTTCGTATATCATGTCCAGAAAACATATAACATGAATTTTATACATTATAATTAATTTATTATATATATATTTAATTAATAAAATCCATAAAACGTAATTTTATTATTTTATAAACACGCTTATTTTCATTAAAATTGTTTTTCAGAATAACATTTCCTTTTATTTTAAAAGGCATTATTTGAATTTAAATCTAATTAATTAAAAACGAATTAACTATATATACATGTGTGAATAATATTTTAATAACTCATCTAATATTGTATATACATTCCATTATAATGGATAGGTTATAAGGTGAAATAATAATATTTATTTGTTCGCTCAAATTCGGTCTTGCATGAAAAAAAATCTATTAAAATAACTCGATATTGTGTGTAAAAAAATTCAAGAATAGTGTTTCATATATCAAAAGCTAATATAGTGTTGCGTGAAGTGAAATATTATGTCGTTTTATCATAAAATAAAATACAACAATGAAATTAAAAATCAATCTCATAAAAATATCGGGGTGTTACATTCTACCCTCTTTAAAATGAATTTCTCCCTCTAAATTGATCTGGGTTATAGAAGGATTAATACTTGAATATTTCTTTCATACAAACCCACATCGTAAAAATTAATAATAATAAATACTTTTAAAAAGGAATCTTAGAGACATAACATTTACCCAAGGATGCTCATGGTTAGGTTTCTAAGTAGGAAAACATAGATAATGATTTGGGAATGGAGGAAAAGAATAAATAGTCACAGAGATTGATAAAGATCTCTAATCACAGGAAAGTGGGTGATCCATAGAAATTTATCCATCACAAAAGACTATATTAAAAGGTAGTAAATTGGTTATTGATATCATCAAAATGATGATAACATGATAGCATTTTTACATCATAACCTTTTTTCTAATGTTAAATAATTTTTATTAGAAGACAAACTTTCTTGATTTAAGTACAATGCCACCATTTTTCATGACTTTATCAACTTGAAATTCATACCATTTTCCAAGAAATGATGTTGAATTTAGAATTCATAAAATACAAACAGTTCATGATATCCATACATATATTGATAAGTCATTTCATTGGACTTTACAAAAAAAGGCTAGAACAAGATATAAAATATGAAAAAATCCACCTATTCCGATATAATACTTTAATCTCACAAACTTCCTCTAAATTTTAACTCAAAAATTCCATAAATGAATAACCTTAAAATCCATTCAAAAGATGAAAATCCAAAACTTTAGAAAGAGGTTCAATAAATCGGCTTAACATTTGTCCCCCATATATATCATAAAGTAGCTCTTATTAGTCAAATTACAAACTTATGAATGCGTTCATCATGTAATCTTTTGAATCATGGTAATAACCTGATGGTGATATAATACTTTAATATCACAAACGTCCTCTGAATTTTAACTTAAAAATCCCATAAATGTATATTCTTAGAATCCTTTTAAAAGATGAAAATCCAAATCTTTAGAAAGAGGTTCAATAAATTGGCTTAACATTTTTCCCCCATATATATCATAAAGTATCTATTATTGGTCAAATTACAAACATATGAATGCATTCATCATGTATTCTCTTGAATCATGGTAATAATATGAATTACCATAAATAATTATTGAATTCATGCATGTTTATTTAATCAAAAGTTTATTGGATATATTCATTAAGTCAAAAAATATGTAAACTTCATCCATGATAGCATAACCCACATGCCAACAAATCTTTAACAAGTATCGTACAATTAATCATATCCCATATTTATTTATCCAAGAAAAACACAATTTTCTATACATCTTGGACACATTATGTGTTACCTTCCCTTAATCAAAATATAACCTTTCCCTTAAATCACTTCAACATGTTCTATTCAATCCCTAAAGGAAAACATATACTAAAAATACATATACAAAATCCTTGAATTACAAAACATATACAATTCAGTCATATAACTTTATTATTAACCCATTACCCATGCTTAATTATTTTATTCAATCAAATAATATAAAATTTGAATCATGTATTAAGGTTCCTCAAACTTAATATAATCATGATTATTGTGTAAAAGGTATACAATATGGTTAAACAATCCCATACAATTCACATGTCCTTTTCAGTCTCTTTATCCTTATTTATATAACCAATACTCATACCACCTTCCTGATTTACTTCATGATGTTTCTACTTAGGATATATAATACCCGTAATTTACACAACTGAAACATTAAATTTTAACTATGTTCAATCTAGTTCAGATTATTAACTAATATGAGAAATAAAGTTTTTGAAATAATTATCATAGATAAAAAACACATAATTAGTTAAAATTTCTTATAATAGTTCAATATAGGATTTCTGAGCTTTAATCCTAGGTTATACATAATCGTCAACAAAATTGTAGGATTTTAACCTATAATTAGACTTATCATTTGGACATCCCTAGAGATATCCGTAGAAATATATGTAGGGAATTCACTATTGTTTTCGCATCCTACATTCCAAATATTTACTAAACCTTCACTCTTATACTAACTATAATGACCCAAGTTGAGGTACATGAATATTAAATTACCCTTTCAGAATACTTAATACATTACACAAAGAGATGCCCAAAGACTATATTAGTTTAGTGCCTTTAGAAACTTGGAACACATTATTCTAATTTGGTGAAAGACATTAAAAATTCCTTATAAAGATATTACCTTTTAGTTTTCCTATCAAAAACCTTTATTTATATCTTGGGTAAAAGAAAACATATGAAAATGGTGATTTTCTAATGCCTAGTAAGGGTAAACAAGGAAAATATCAAACCAAACATGAACATATGAATGTAAAAATATGAACACAGATTTTCAAAATCATACCACATATAACATATATCAAAATATTGAGTCATGTAATAAATATTTTAAATTTAAACAGAAAACATAATGAAGGAAAACGTGCAAGGAGAAAAATGGAATTGGAATAAAACATGTAATTGTGAAAAACACATAAGCATAAAAAATCATTTCCATATTAGCCAAGCCTCATTACCAAAACCTTCATAACAGTAATATTACTTTATTGAAGTGAGTTCACTCCATGTTTCAGCCTTGTATTGCTAAAATTTTTCTACTTGCTGTTCTAGCCCTGTATTACTAAATCGAGATCATTTCCCATTCCATCCCTGTATTACTAAACCAAGATCATTTCTCATTCTATTCTTGTCTATCACGTCAGATATAAATAATTATCCAAGGAATTGGAGGAAGATATAGGCCGAAGCCATTTCATAATAAAAACCATACATATGTGTTCCAAAAAAACATAAATCATTCATTTTATCATATCCAAATGGGTTTGATAAATATAATTGCATCATAACAAAATTAATGAATAATAAATCGATTTCATAAACAAAATTCTACAATAAACATAATAAAATAATATGAATAATATGGAAAATATCATTGAATTATTTTCCTATTAATTCACATATAACATAAAATAATATAATATCATATGGAAAATAATTTATATAGAAACATGAAAATAAATCTTTAGGAAAATATCATTTCTTCTTTAAAAAACATTCTACTTGTACATTTCCTAGAAAAGTCAAAAATTGCCTTGTTTGCAAAGTGAAGGAAATATTACTTTCAAATGAAGTAGTAAAATTTAAAAATTAATTTTAAAATCCTTATTTGAAGAGTAAAATATTTTTTGAAAAAATGGACACATATGATAAATATTCCTCAGCAAAGACTTAAAACGAACCAACTCTAAATATTGAAGAGATTATGAAATAAATATTCTTCACCTTACAATAAATAGAAAAATATTCCCCATTAAAGAAATAAAATTATGAAAATAACATAATATTCTGGATAAGACATATAAAATACATTCATGTGCATCATATATACCATATATAAGAAACAAGTAGTGTATACGACATGTGTCTCATAGATATAAAGGTGAGGAAAAAATAATCTCTTACCTTAGGTCGGATTCCCTTGGTATGTATTTGAAACACCAATAAAATGGTTTAAATAACGTAATTAACTTATTCTATAACCATAATTATATTTATGATACAAAATATGATCATCTTATCACCTTTTTGTTAATAATCTTTCATTATTACTCGTCTTTCGGGTATTAACTGCTTAATTTTTCAAGGCATGTTTTGTCGTATCAGTTTGGTTTTACTTCCTATGTAATAGTTATATCATTTACAAAATGAAATTAATGTAATATATATATATATATATCATATTTATTCATTATTTAAATTCACATAACCATTCTTTAATGAATATCTTGTATAACAAATCACACCACATCGTGGAGATGGTGGGTCATACGTACGCACGAGCGACGATATCATTCCCTAAATTATGGAATGGAATGGATGTGGATGGTATATAGTTTGTTACATTAACAATATCATGTTATTATAATGATATTTAGTTATTATTTCTATCATTATACCTATCCAAGTGTTGTGGTGGTAAAAATAGATTACAACATGGCGTGGAGTTGTTAATTTGTATGTACGCATGCATGATGATTTCGTTTATCGTAGGATGGATAAAAGGTAAAATATGGAGGTTCCATTATTTTACTAAAATATCAGAATATTAGTGATATTTTATTTAATAAATTAGAATTTAAAAAACCTATGATGAGGATGTAGAATAAGATATAAGTTTTAAATAATCTGTAAATGGGATTACCACTTTTTCGACGGGCGCCCTCTAGATCTCCTCTTAGGGACACTAGAGTTGGTATTTTAAGAAGATAAAAACCTCTAGAATTTTACTAGGGAAGTTGATATGGGAAATTGGAATTTTATGGACGATATTTAAGGCTTAAAATGAGTTTAATATGTGAGAGAGGAGGTTCTTTATTATAATTGAGGTGAGGGGAACTTTTGGAATCTCCACAAATATTAATTTATAATAAAATCAAACAACATTCAAAAATCCAAAAAATATCATATTTTTTAAAATTAAATTATATAAGGTTGTAATATCATCAATAAATAAATTCTAGAAATGTTTTTCTATCATTTAAAATCTTATAATTATAACTAACCCTTAGTTATTCTATTTTAATTTTAACTAAGGTAATAAAGTATTAAATTTTAAAATATTAAAATATTTACTTATTTTATGTCAATTAGGCCATAAATAAAAAAATTAGAACATTTTAGACCATATAATAATTATTTTATATTTTAAAAAATGTATTATGATTTTTAAATATTTTAATAAAACATTCTTCTGATAAAAAATTAATACATTCAATTTTGACACTATTTTATTTATTGATTTTTAAAAATATGAATATAACAAGTTCACTTGGAACCAAATAATTTTTCATATTCCTAAGTTGTCAAGGTAATATATTAAATTCATTTTATTAATTATCTCAAATTAAATTTAATTAAATATTTTTAATAACATTTATTTGATATTTCTATTTATAAAATAATTACTACATCAGTTGTGTGTAATTATTTAATAAACATATTCATTTAATAAAAATTAAAAATATAATATTATTAATATAAATCCTATATATTTTACAATCATATTTATATCCAAATATAACTTCTATAAAATCCTACATAAAAATGGTGTATTTATTAAAACATGAATGTGACAACTTTAATATTACTTTAGATAAAATATTATAAGTGACATAATCATTTCCATGTGGCCTCAAACGGAAAAATAATTGGACCCTCAAATTATTATGGTCGATATATACTTGACCAATAATATTTTCAAGGTTTTTGTTCTTTTAATTGTTATTATCATTTTAATTAAAATTATTTTATTGATTTTTCATCAATTAAAAGATTTCTTGCATGATCTTTGTATTTGAACATAAGGTAATTATTAATTTTATAAAAATTAAAATTAAAATACTATGACAAAGAAAAAAATTAGTATTAAAATGAGTATTTATAGTTAAATTTATCTTCTATATAACCTTATATTAATAATAATATATTTATTAAAATTTGAGTAAGACATCATTAACTTTTCGTTAAAAAAAAATTATTAAATGTCACAATCTCGTCCAAGTGGCTTCCAAAGGATACCATTTCGACCCAAGGAAGATTTTGGTCTAAAAAAATGAATGCAATGATATTAAAAAAATTGTTAGGGTAATTTTATAATATATTTATTTCCCATAATTACCTTATTTAACTTTTTACCGTATTAATTAAAATTATTGATGTTACTATTCTTATTTCCAAAAAATAAAAGAGACGTAGATAAATATTTTGGACCCAATAATTATAAATAATTAATCCATTTTTCAATATTCTAAACACAGAAGTTTAATTAATTAACTTAAAATTAATCTTGTAGTCTGAATGAGAAAATGAGTTTCAAAAGATAAAACTTGTGAAAGATTGAAATGTTTTTACATCTAAATTCAATGAAAATTTAATTAAAATGAACTGAATTATATTAAATGATAAAAAAATCTATATACACTTTTAAACCATTAAGTTATATAATTTAAAACTATAAATAAATTTTCCAAAGATGTAGTTTTCAATTAAAATGCATTCTTTATTAACTATTAATCAAAACATGAAACATATAATAAAAATAATCAAAATTCCAGAAAAGTAAATTTTGATACTCCACATCTACATAATGTGTTTTATTATCAAATAAAATATAATAATATTTTAAAAATCTATATTAGAAATGAATATTCCCTCAAAATGCGGCAAAACACCATTTTTTTAAAAATACATCATTTATCTGAAAAATTTAATTTGTTATTATATATTGTTTAAGAAATATATGAATAATTATAAATAATATATTTAATATATTACATATATATTTATTTAATAAAATCCATAAAATGCGATACTATTATATTATAAAATCACTTATTTTCTTATAAATGGTTTTTCATAAAAACGTTTCTTTTTATATATAAAGGGTCTTATTTTCATTTATAATTAACTGATCTCCAAATAATTACATATATATACATGTGTAAATATTATTTTCATAATTCATTTAATATTTTTCATACCTTCCATTATAATGGCTATGTTATAAGGTAACAAAATAATATTTAGTTATTTGCTTAAAATCGGTCCTGCTTGAAATGAAATCTATCAAAATAACTCAAACGTGTGTGTAACACAAGCTAAGAATATTTTTGTGTATAAAAAAGAAAATATTATATATTTTGTAATGTAATATTATCTTTTTGTGGTAGACAACACAAGACATCAATGAAATTTAAAAAAATGCAATCACATAAAAATATCAAGGTGTTACATATTCCCTATGAAAGAAATTACCATATATGTATAATTTAATTCCATATTATTCATAAGATGAATCATAAAATTAATTGATGATAAGTGTAGACACCATAAAAATAATAAGTTGTGAGTATGGCATGTGTCCCATAGGAAAAATGTGAGAAACAAATCCTTAATTCAAGGCTTGACTTCCCTTATACATATTTTAACCACATGTGTAATAAATATATTTTTATTATAAATATATGAAATAAAAAAATTATATATCACACACTATATTATTTACTTATAATCTTTATCACTCATTTATTAAAATTATTTATTAAAATCCCTCTTACGGGTGATAACTATTCTATTATTCAGGCATTTTTTGGTTCAATAGTTTTGTTTCTTTTATATTTTTTATCATTCCATAATATAAAAAATGTTAGATAATATATATATATATATGTATGATATATATTCAATAAATACAAATTTATAGTCATTTATAAAATTTAGAGATTGAAAAATAGATTACACCATCCATGGAAATGATAGGTCGTATATACACAACAATGATGTTTCTGTTTTTTATATAGGCAGAATGAGTGAAAGATAAATAATAATTCTACATTATAGAATACTTTTTATGTCATATATATCATGTGTTTTCATTAAATCTCTATTTTCTACCATCCTTGTAAAAATGAAATAAAAACCCTATCATATTGCTTTTTGTAGGCGATAATACACACTTACGCATGAGCGACATTATTATTTTTATAATAAAAGGAAGGTAAGAATATTGATGTGATATTATATATCAAAAATTTTGAAATATTAATAAATAATATATATATATATATATATTCAATTCATCGTTATATTCATTCATGTGAGGCAGTGATGGAAAAATAATTACATCGAATCATGTGGATGTATTCCTCCATACACATGATCGATAGTTTTGTTTCCCATTTTATTAAAGAGGATATGAATATTGTTTATTACATTAAAATAATAAAATAAAATTATATGGAATATTTTTATTATTATTTTAGTGTATTTTGCGAATATTTTAAATAGTTTGAAAATGAAATAATAATAAAAATTAGTTAAGAATGAGACCTCTTCTCAAGACAACCTTTTTGGGTTTTTAGTAAAGGTATTCCATAGAAGGGTATCTAGTAAAAAATAAATCAAGGTTGTGGGGATAAAAGTAAAGAAGTTATTGGATTAGGAATTGTTTGAAACCAATGGAATTATTTTGGTGAATTATAGAGGAGAGGGACATAATTTTATAAATGAGGTGTGTTGAACACCTGTAATACTTCAAGGTTTCAAAAATAGTCCATTTAACCTTCTTGGAAAACAAATCCACTAAAATTGACCATTATTGAAACATAGATGGTATAATGTTGAAATAATTTCATAAAATATAATTTATATACGTTTTTATGTAATTTTAATCCTTTATTATTTTCTTCAACACTCTAGTAAATAAGTTTTAACGATAACCACAACAATTGATTTTTACTAATTTTACTATTTATTAAGACAAAAAATTAACAATAATTAATTATAATCATTAATTATTCTGTCTCTAAATATTTAATCCATTTTATATAATTAACATCCTATAATTTACCTTATTTAATTTAAAAAAAATATACAGATAAATTGAAAATTATTTTTTTCAACAAAACCTATTTCATATGTATAAAAAGTATTTATACCAAAATTGAATATAAAATTTATTCCAATTACCAAGATTGGATTATCAAAAATATATTTGAACTAATTATACTCTTTCAACCATATTAAAAAAATAAACTTTTATATTATTTAAATTACAAGATAATTTTTAATAAAATACTTTGTTTTTCACTATTCATAAAAAGATTACCCTTCCCTGAAATTTTCCAAAATTCACTTTAAGATATTATTGACCATTTATTCTCAAAAATTATTTTCACTTTTTAAAATAAATTTTATATAAGTATAAATTACAATTCTTTTTCCGAAACATATTGAAAATCTTATTTGAGGAAAAAATGTATTTTTGATACATATAAATACATTATAAAAATTATGTTCTTAATTATGAATATATTTTATTTATCTAAAAAATTTATAATTGATTTTAAAAATATGGTTATTATTATTTACAATTCAATTTTTACTGTCTAGGTTTTAATGGTCATGTTTAAGTGATAATATTAATAACATTATGTGGTTTTTTAAAACTCTATGTTACATGTAACACAGGCTATCAATAAAATTATTTTAATTGAAAAAAATCATAAAATATTAGGATATAACCAAAAGAACACATGACCATGACCCCATGATATTACAATTACATGATCATCTGATGATGATAGAAATCTCTTTCTTCTTAAAATACCTCATGGTTGATGACATGAACTCCACTCTGAACTCCTTTTTAGTGTTTAACCAAAACATACCTTCGTATTTATGGTCATAATGGTACATTATAGACCACTAAGGATCTACACCTCACATATGAATAATGGATAATATATCCAGATACTCTTCCAAGGCCTATAAAAAATTAAAGGTTATCTCAAGCTCCTCCTACAAGTTCTAAAATTCTCAATTAAAGACAATTCCATCATATATTTCTAAATACATTTGCTGGATCTCATGAAAATTACTTTTCCACTTATCATCCTCTTCAATAGGATCAACCATATAGGGATCAATGGAGTTATATTTTCATACCTCACCATCATGAATTACCCATGGATGATGTCCTAGAGACACTATTAAAATAGAAATAGGGTTACCATAATCCTGGTAGAATAGAATTTTATCAAGATTCATTAAATTGATTAATTTTATCATCATACAACCACCGAATTCTTATAATAAAATTGGAAATAGTTTTTCATTTTCCACTACTATGCCTATAAACTACAAGAGGTGTCCTAAAACATCATCATTTAGAATCATCAGAGTCTTTATATCAAATCACATGGGCCCTAAAATCTTGTATAAGAGTTGGTATTTCCTAGATTTTGTCACAAACCAAGATCTTATGAGACTATTTCCCTACCAAACCGTGAAATCTATAATGTTCATAACTCCAGATCATATACAATTTCTCATCCAAAACCTATGATACCAAATTATCGTGATCATTCCCTCCAATTGTACCCCTCTTGTGCTTGTAATGAATGATGAGTGCTCATGATTCCTAAGTGCCACCCTCAGTATGACCAGGGAAAAAGACTAACATAAAGGGTATAAAAATATCACTAAAATAGAATGAATTACCCACTATAATTTAGTATTGGGATATAGAATAAATAAAATTCAAGTTACTCCATTAAATAATATAAAAATTAAACCAAAACCATTAGAAAATTAATGTATAAATTTAATAGATATTGGGTGGATGTGAATAAAATTACAAATGGATTATGATAAGGAAACGACACTTCAACAACTCTAATGTATGAGCTATAAATGTCTACCAATGTCCAAAAAGTCTTCCTGAAAACCTAAAAACTATTTTTATATACATATGGTGAGTAGATAAGTACACTTATTTGGATCAAACTCAAAGTCTCTCATAAAAACTATAATATGGCATACTAATGCACCACTAGGAAAATATAATAATAAAAAAGTACTTAAAACAGTCAACTAACTGATCCCAAAATTACCATGGAATACTCACCAATAATGAATCCAAGTATATTAGCATATTAAAAATCATATCAATAAATGGGTACCCCATAAACATTCCCAGTGGATTTCAACTCTCTCACCCCAACATCGTACGTCTGGGATCTCCCACATCATCCATATGAAAACATACCTATAAACACTAAAGCTATAAAAACACATGAAAACTCACCAATAGATTAATGGGATATTAAAAACATCATATCTCACCCAAAGATATCTGGTTTGTCACAACACATCACCTACCACTCATTGAAACCTAAGATATCAAAATATATCTCATGCATGACCACAACCATCATAGTAGTGTAGAATGAAAATTAAGTGCATAAAATTCGTACACCACTCATATCATGAATGAATCCCACTATATACCATGTCATAATCACATAAAATATCATCAAAATACAATTTTTGTCATTGTTTCATCACAACACATGCATATCAATGTAACCTAGAAGAGAGATCAAGGAAGTGGGGATCTCTGGCCATCCATCCTCATCATCAATATGTTAGAAAAAACATCTTCAAAATATTTTTTGTTCCTGAATATGTTCTCTATGTGTGAAGGACGAATATAAATATAACAAGGAATTAAAACATATGTATTTATATCATAACCTAGAAGCCCATCCTCTGGGATCATATGAATAATACCATCCTTAGTCATAACACCACCCCCATGGCCTCAAAACCTTCATTAGATTCACTACCACAACTATACTCAAAACATCACACAAGAAAACAATGATCCACATACAACATTTGAATTTCATTATACAATTAATCCATTTTATAAATTTTCTATTTCAACCATTTTCATAATTCCAGTGTTGAGTTACAGGTTTTACTTCAAACGTTAATATTCCTTTGGTTTTCTAAATCAGCAATACTTTCTTAAAACATGTTTTCTAGCCTTTTATGACCCTAGGTGTTTTAGTATGTTTTTGTAGAAAAAACTAATTTCTACCAAACATAGAAAGGGTTTTAATTTATTATGAATATACAATTTACATTAATCAATATTATTATTAGAATATTGTTGAATCAGATTATCAAAATGAATTTTTTTCAGACTAGTGGTTACACTTTTGTCCCATCTACTCGATTTAAAAAAGTAATGACCTTCAGACTAACCTGGGTACTGATACATCGAACTAACCCTCATTAAGTTCATCGTATTTATAATTAATATATAATTCCTTCAGAACCACTAATGTTTATAATTGGAAATAAATAGGACTTATTTCTATCATAAGGAATACATTTAGTAATTTAATGGTGTAAAAACAAAAAACAATTTAGGACATTTAGTTCTGCCAAAACATTGTGAGTTATCAACCTCCAGGTGTATGAGGCTATTGAAAAAAACTCAAATATATAACAGTTAAAGATTTTTCTATAAATAAATTGACATTAAATGAGTTGGGATCTGATACATTCCCAACTCAGGTCTTCAAAATATTTTCCAATGTGAAATGATCGTTATTAGTAAATATAGTGCTTTATTTAGTTTTCAGTCTAAGGAATCCTTATTCGGTTTTTTCCTGTAGATATTTTCCATTTTTATTCTACATCCGATAATTATTATGATTGAGGGACTAAGAGGATATAAATATAGTGAATCTAATTCCTCAGAATAAGGTCTTTTGGGGATAGTAAGATAGACATAGATCATCGTATCAAGGGATCTCGGGGATAGGAAGATAGAGGTATTTTGATCATCATATCAAGGGATTACCTACAAAGAAAAGATAGAATTTTTAGTAATTATAAAACCATGGATAAATTTATTCAACTATATTTACTACCTTACTCTTAGTATTAAATGAGTTGAATCATTTTAATATGGAATGAAATTCATTCTTACTATTACTAGCTATTTCTTATTTTTACAATTTTCTATTCTAATTTCTATGTTATAGAAATTTAGTCATTATACTATTCATTGTATACAATTTGTTTTATCAGTATTACTATAAATATAATAAAATATACTCTCATATTAATTGGATACATTTTGATACTGATTCTTACTATCATAATCTAATGAAGTCTATTTCTACTAAATAAACTGTAAGAGGTATGGTTTTTTGTTGCGTTTAATGGCTTTAAACTACCATTCAACCCCTCCTGTAATAATTTCCATCATAAGATACTCTTACAATCATATAGTTGGTATCATAGGAATTTTTTATTTCTTATATTCATGGAGTGTATTTTTAGTTTCTTAATATATATCATGTTGTTTATGTTTGGACATAAACATCCAATTTATAAACATTGTTACACTAATGTGTATTTATAGAAAAGAGTTTCCATTATTTTAACATGGCATAAATAAAAATTAATTTTTTGATAATCATAATAGTATTCAACCAAAAATATTTTATTGGAATGATTATGAATATTGGAGAGAAAAAATTTATTTTATTTATCAACATTGGAGTTGATAATTTCTAATGCATACTAGAAAATATAAGATTCCTGATAAGGAAGTTTCTTCTTCTAAAAATGATGACAAGAAGAAATACCAAGTAAATTAAAATGTGATAAATATTATGTTATGTTTTATGAAAAGGAATATATATAGTCAGATATCATCATGTGAAGATGAAAATAGTATTTTAATTAAATTGGAAGTTACACATTTTAGTACATTTGAATTTATTGAAAGAAGAAGGGAAGTTCTTATATCCAATTACCAAGTGTTTTATTTTATACCAGGAGAGTTGGTTGCTAGGATACACTATATATTCATGAAAATTTCATATTGTTTCCAACATCTTGGGGAAAATGACTTGACAATGAAGGTATTGTTTAAAATTCTATTGATATCATACCTAATGAGTGGGAAAAAATAGTATTTGTGGATGATACATCTAAGTTGACTAAAAATTCTCATGATTATTTTTTTAGTACTCTCATGAAATATGAGGGAATACTTAAGAGAGATTCTGAGAAAGAGAAAAATAAAAAAAGAGGAGTTTTTTTTGCTATAACATATATTATATCTTCTAATGTTCATTTAGTTTGGAAAGTTTTAAAATATTAATAAAAAATGAATGTTGTTGCGGAATAAGATTCAATTTCATCAGCTCCTTCAGAAAAAAAATAGAAAACCTGGAATGAATAATGAAAATGATAATTGGAAAGAATTATTTTTTATAAAGATATTATAAAGTTCACAAGGATATAGGTGACTAGAAATATTCTGATCTCACTTGTTTGGAATGTAAAAAAGCTGGACATATCTGAACATAACGTCCTAGGTTGAAAAGGAAAGGTAGAGAGAAAATAAACTCAGACCTAAATTCCAAGAATCACTATAAGTATAAAGTCAATAAATTGTTGAAACATTTTTAAATATGTATTTCAAATGGTGGATATTATCCTCAATGTTCTTTTGGAAATGAATGTTCAAGATAGATGATCATTGGTCTTTTTTCTAATGTACACCTAGTAAATATATACTTAATGGATAAGGTATGAATAAATGAGTCTCATAAATATTTATCATTAAATATTAATTACCATGAAAGTTATAAAGAGAAAATTAATACATCTTCTAATAAATAATATTCCTTAGCATAAGATAATCCTTTAACTAGATATAGTGACGTTTCCATATTTTTAAAAAATTTAGAAAGTGAAAATTAAATGATTTGAAAAAAAATGATAATTATAAAGAAAAACATACTAATGAAGATTCAAGGATATACATTATAACTAATGAAATATCAGATTTTTATAAACATCATGATAAAACTAATTTTGATAAAGATATTATTGTAAAATATTCTTAAAATTTTATTTCTAAGAAAAATGTTTATTGAAAAAGTGTTGTTATAAAACTAATACTAATTAAGATAAAAAATTGGTTGTAAAAATAAAATATTAAATTTCAAGTTTAAATAATAATCTTTCAAAGTTTACCAATCGTATGGAAAACTTTGATAAGGTATATAAACAAATTATACCACATGGTAATTGTTCCTAAATAAGTTTTATAAATAAAAAAACTATCTTTAGTAACAATTACATTGTTCCAAAAAGTGAACCCCTTTACACTAAGTGCCAAAGTAGAGGGCACTAGAAGAAAGGTTATTCCCTAAACAGAGTAAAATTATTTGTTTTTCATAATATATATTTTTCTAAGGAAATTTTATTTTCCAAAATTAATAATGTCATAAAAATGTGTTTACCTATTTTTTTCCAAAAATACTACACCCAAGATGTTTTGGGTTAAAAAATTCTAATTTTTTTCTAATAAAATAGAGAAATTAAGAATATATAAATATATATATGTGGTAGATTTCTATTAAATGTTCCTGTAAAATGATTGGAATAAAATATTTATTTAAGATGATAATCAGAATGAAATGTGGTAAAAAAACATTCAAAGATATTTCTCAAGGAGAGATCATCAGAATAGGTAACATTGTTCTTCATGGAAAATATCTTATTTAAAATGTACTATTTATTGTATGTCATGAAAAAAATATTATTATCATAATTCAATTATGTAATTATGTTTACATTGTGATATTTAGGAATGATAAAATTTTACTAAACAGTTCCAAGAATTAATTTATTTTTTCTACAAATCAACGTGAGATTATTTATACACTATACTTAAAAGACCATAGGATCCAAGACTTACCTTGCCACAGTGAAATAGAAGATCAATCATAGTTATGGAATAGAATGTTAGAACACTATAACATTAGAAATATATCTAAATTGACTATGAAAGTACATTTTAAGGTTCTACTGAAAGTTCGTTTAGATTCATAAAAAATATGAGACCCTTGTCAATATGGTTGGAAACATAATTCTTGTTTTAAATCTATTAGTGATGTCTCGGATTCTGATACATTACAGTTATTACACATGGACATATTCAATCCTATAAAAATATTAATTAATGGGGGAAAATAATATGTATATGTATTATTTGATTATTGTACTAGATACGCATTAGTTTATTTTCTTGCAAAAAAATATGAAGAATTTTGTTATTTTAAATCATTTTTTGCCAAAGATTAAAATAAGAAAAACTTCTCCCTTATAATTATTCATAGTGATCAGGGTAGAGAATTTTTAAATTTGGATTTTGAAACTTTTATTAGTATTAAAATAAATGAATATAAATTTTTATCAAATATAACTCCCTAGGAAAATGTTAGTTTAAAGAAGAAATAAACTTCTTTATGAAATTACTATAACCATACTGAGTGAATACTCTGTTACAAAGATTTTTTGTGTTGAATTAGTCTACCTACTATAATATAAATCATGTTTTAATTAGAGATTTTCTTAATAAAAACCTTATGATTTTTGGACAGGAAAAACCCAAATGTTTCAAACATCAATGTTTTTGGTTGCGAAGTATTCATCTTGAATACTAAAGATAATTTACAAAAAAATCACTCAAATATGATAAAGGAATATTTTTAGGTTATTCCAATACTTATATAGATTATAAAGTTTTTAATAAAAATTATTGTACTTTTATGATAAAGTACATGTTATGTTTGATGAAACTGGTCCTTATTCTAGAACAACCTCAACCTACATCTTCAGATGTTATTTCTAAAACTGATTTTCAACTTTTTTTAGAAATTTATTTCCTTTAGAAAATAACTCAAGAATTAGTTTCTGACATTTTTCATTATATATATTATCTACATATTACTGAAGAACATATTTTTGAGGACCAAATAAGTCATTTATTTCCTAGGAATTGACTTAGTGAAAGTATCATTGATGATGTAGATCAACTAGTTAGGAATATAAGTTTTATAATAAATGAAATTGAATAGATATCTTTATTATACCAATTTAAACCTAATAATCTCAATGAGGGTTTAGGTGAATAGTGTTGGATTAAGTTCATTCAAAATGAACTCAAGGAGTTTTAATGGAAAAATGTTCATAAATTAATTGAACAACATAATGATACTTTTATAATTACAATAAAATTGTAATTTCCTAATAAGTGTGATGAAAATGTAATGATAGTTAGAAATAAATACAGAATTGATGCTACATAATTTAACCAAAAATCGGTAATAAATTGTAAAAAAAATTATTCTATAGTATCAGTACATGAAGATATTAGAATAATTTTATCCATTGTATAACTCTTTAATTTTAAACTCTTTCAAATGATTTTGAAGTGTTTTTTTCATAATAGATATGTTCAGTAGGATTATTAGGTCAAACAACCACCTGATTTTGAGAATAAAAAAACCTTCTTACATTTTTTACAATTACCAAGGATTTATATGAACTTAAAAAATATCCTAGATCTTGGAATTATAAGTTAACTACATTTTTGATACAAAATAATTTTAATTGAGATGCAGTTCCAAATATTTTTTATACAATAAGTAAATAAAGACATTATGATTATACACATTAATATTTATGAAATTATATTTGGTTTAATTCAAAATTCATTAGTAGGTTACTTTTTATATTTATTGATATCAGAGTTTGAAATGAGTATGATGGGTAAGTTGAAATATTTTTTTGTTTTTCAAATTTTAGAAAAACAATAATGAAATTTTAGATTAAATTATAAGTATATAGAATATAATATTAATATAATTAGATATGAAAATAAGAAATCTATTAATACTTTTATTGGAACCTCCAATACTTTAGATCTTTATGAGGCTAGAAAACTAGTTGCTCAAAATATTTTTACAGGTATAATAGGATGTTTACTTTACTTAATATCTAGTCTTATAGATTTAATGTTTTTAGTATAAATTTTGAGATATACCAATAAAATATAAAATAATCTCATATTAATGATGTAAAATTAAATTTTTATTACTTTAAGTGAACTATGGATTTTGTCCTATTTTATAATTTTAGAAATATTTTTGAATTAAAAGTTTTTTCAGATTCTGACTTTGGTGGATTTAGAATGGATTGAAAAAATTAAATCTCTAACATGTAATTTAATATGATTTTATTTAGTTTCTTGGCCATTTATGAAACTCCCAATTGCAATTTCCACTATAGAAGCCGAATATGTGGAAGCTGGATGTTTTTGTGCCCAAGTGTTGTGGATGTAACACATACCCACGGACTATGGCATGATTTTTACTAAAACACAAATAGTTTTTTATAATACATGTGCCATTATATTATGTAGAATCATAGAAAACACTCACATATTTATAATGTAGATTTAATGAACCATTTATCTCTAGATCACACACTTAAAGGAGATATGATTTTATAGTTCATCTGAACACAATATCAACTTGAAGATATTTTTGAGAAGCCCCTCAGTTCCGATATATTAGAAAATATTAAACAAAACCTAGGAATGGTCAATGTAATTTGATTATTCATATTTACTTCTTATTTACCCATCTCAGTACATTATTATACTCATTTTCATAGGGGTAGTATATATGTTCTATCAATTTAAAAAAACATTTTTTCTTTCATTAAAACTTTTAGTTTTTAAAATTGTTAGTCTTTCAAAAATAATTATCATAATAATCTTCTCTAGAATCAAGATATTTATAGTATTTTCAGATTGAGAATTATAATTTTTTTCCAGACTCATAAATTGTTATAAAATTTCATGACTGAAAATTAAATAAAAACATTTCTATATTTAAAAGGTCTTCATATTTTTTTTATTTTTAAAACATTCAAAATCAATTTTCAGAAAAAAAACTATCGTAATGAGTTTATATTTCAAAAATATAAAAATATATTTATTTTTAAAAAACCAAAAGATCATTTAAGTGATACTAATAAATATTTCCACTACTAAAGATAATTTTCTATTGTTTTATCTGATTCACTTATTCATTACATTAAATTATAATATTTTTTATTATATTATTAGTTTTAAAATTTATTTTTTTTCATAATTTTAAAACATATCCTAATTAGAATGATCCTCACTCTGATAAAAGTATCAAAACATTGAATGATTAAATATACTTCTAAAATATTATTTATATAAATATAATCTATGGGATCAGAAGGTTTTCGATGTCAATTATCATTTTTCTTATGGAAGTTGAATCGTTGCCCCCATCGTCTATATAAGAGTGCTTTACCATGTTTCCCACATTAGTTCTTTATAGATTTCTCACCTGAGCTTTTATACCCTTCAAATCTACTAGTCCATTAATCTTCCTCTTCATCCATTCACTAGTTCCATTTTCCAGTTCTAAAGGATTCAAAGGAATACTATGAATAGTGGTTTGTTTTTAGGTAAAGGAAGATTGAGAGGCTATGGGTATAACAGTATAATTCAAAACTCAAGAAGATTCAATATTTTAATGGTTGGGAGTCCTTTTATATTGAAAATTATGATTAATATTTTGATCATTATTATCATGAATATGTATTTGAATTATATTTTTTAGTCCTGTTTGTGAAGGAATATGGTACGGAAAAATTTTCCTTCCCAATTTTTGGTAAAAGGTATAAGTTTTATTATAGGAGAGTAGTATACCGAGTTGGAATTCCTTCAGAAGTAGAATTATATTTATCTTCTCATAATATTCCTAATAGAATTGTAACCATTGAAAAGAATAAATGGGAGGATTATCTATTTTCTTAATATGATAAAATTAGTATGGTTTCACAACTTACTATAGACAACATATTCATAGCTCTGTGGATACAACGGTACCATATTCCTAGTAAAGGTGATAGAGATACTATGATTATTTTATATGTTTTAATTTTTGATTACCTTGTGAGCATGAGTAAGATTGATCTTGTAAATTTCATCTTCATTACGGTGGAGGACATCAAAAAATCATGTATCAAGTCAAAGATTATTGTATTTCTATATTTCATCAGTAAATTGGTAGTGATGTGTATGGATATTTTTAATGTTGAGAAAAACTCAGATCCAGTCCAGGAGAGGGTTTCCATTATCAATGATGATATGATGTCCAAAGTGAAATTAGTTTTTTATTATATGACAAATAATTTTTCTGAAAAAGTTAATGGAGCTATGTCTAAAGCTCAAATAATCATTGAATGTCATGAAATTTTAATACATGAAAAAATTAAAAAAAATGAGACTTTCGCATCAATGATGAAAAATAAAAAGAATAAAATTCTAGATGAAGTATTTAAAATAATAATGGATCATAAACCTTATAAAAATCATAAGGATAGAGTGTTTTTAATTGACATTATAGAGTAAAAATCTTTGAGGATTCATGTTGTATAGAACTTAGGTGAATAATGGATGAAAAAAAAAGAAAACAAAATAATGCAAGAATATCAAATTGGTGAAACTCTTCTAAGAAGTGTAGAAAAATATTCTAAAAATAAAGTTCTACCCATATCTCATGCCAATCATATAACTCATAAATCATGACTATTTTGTGAAGAAACATCTATTATTCCACATGTAATTCCTTTCGAGAGAGATATGGGAAAATCAGTGGATGGTGAGGAAGAATCGGTTAAAAATATTTCTGGGAAAAAATTGAAACCAGAGACTATAAGAGAGGGAGCTTCAAGAATGGAAAGGCAGTTAGGAGTAGATCTTGAAAAAAAATTGATATGGAATATGAATACAGATATGTGTAAGAATATAATGAATTTGAAGAAGAAGAATAAGTTTATGTAGATGAAGAATAAGAGAAACAAAAAAATAAAAGGATGATGATGAAGAAACTAAGTCAGACAAGGAATTATCAAAATCATCCTCATCCTCATCATGTTTACCTTTAAAATATAATAAGGATGAGAAATAAAAAAGTTCTCTAGAATAAGGCTCCTCATCATGAAATGATTCATAACCATCCTCAAATAACGAACAAGAAGATCAACAATCAATGACAAGACTAGGTGAAAGTATGAAATTCATAAGGATGTAAAATTTATAGAACATTCGGATGAAAAGAAAATTTCAAATGAATTAGAAAATATTGTTTCAAACAAATATGAATATAAAGGAAACTAATTTCATACCCTAAAAAGATAAGTTAAACCTCCCAAACCTTCTTTAGGATCTCAACAAATTATGAAGAGATAATTTCTAAGAATGGTTTTGATTTTATTTTTCAATCCTTGAGGAGGTTAGAAGCTAAAATTCCAAAATTTCCTAACCATGAAGAAATATGTAAGCTCATATATAATAATTATAGTGAAAAATTGTAGTCAATAAAATTTTTAACAGAAACCTATGATTCAAATTGAATGGTAAAAAATCTTTTTCATGAAAATTTTCATACTCAAAATATATCATGAAGTAAAATTATGCAACAATCCAAATAAGTGGATTTCAATATTCAGATGAATGATGATCCGTATATTGAAGTAAAAAAAACATATATTATAATTATATTATTATTTAACAATTTATCCTTATATAGGTATGATAGAGTATCTTTGTTAATGAATTCATAGATTCAACTAATGAACAGATTGAGGATGTAAATTTTTTGAAGTAAAAGATGCGAGATATAGAGTTAGAGATGAGTAGGATCAGATCATGTAAAGATGAGCTAATCAAAATGAGGGATCTCAATAAATAGTTATCTATGGATTTAAAAAGGATAAAGACTCAATACTGGAATAAAGAAGAAATAATTGAAAATATATAAAAATATCAGTCCGAGTTCTAGAAGATGATGGATTTTTTCATGAATTTGATGAAGAAAAAATGATTTATTTCATCAAATTCCTGATTTTTTTTAAAAAATCATTTTAATTACTAATGATTTAATTAATTTTCATCCATTTATACTATGTTTGAATGTTTTATAATTCTGATTTTTTATATATTTATTCATATTTTCAGTGATGATTATTTTATTCAACATTGGTTTTTATATATTTTTCCAATATTTTTTGAAGCTTTGGATTCTACCCCATTCCTTTTTTAAAATCTCAATGGGGGGGTTTATCAAAATGAGAGTATGGTTTAAAAATGGGCAGAGTTTTTTACACACTGGAATAATTTTTTATGTAAGGGGAGTTTGTTTCACCATGTGAGAGATGTTATACCATGCGGTAGAAGTTTATTCATTAATATGAATTATTTTAATTCTTTCCATCATAATAAAAAGAATTACAAACTCAATAAATGTTCATTTGAAAAGAGTATCTCCAATGTTCTTAAAAGAAAAAAATAACAATATGTTTTTCAATCTATATTTTCATTTAATTATTGGGGTTTGTGTTTTCCAAAAAAGGGGGAGACTATTGGGTCATAATTTTTACTTATTTCATTTCCATTCCTTTAGTTTTTGAAATCAAAAACACTTTCCTAAATCATTTTTCCTAAATTTTTATATCCGAGTGTGTTTTAGTATTTTTTATAGAAAACACTAATTTCTAAAATAAATTGACAAGTTATATTATATTACAAATATAAACATTACATTACTCAATTTGATTATCAGAATAAAGGAGAGTTAAACTGTCAGAATGAATTTTTTTAGACTAGTGGTTAATCTTATGTCCCATCTACATGAATGAAAAAAATAATAATAACCATCATAATGACCTTGGTATCAATATATCAGACAAACTGTCATTATGTTCATCATATTTACAATAAATAAGGAAGTCGATCATACTGAATTATTTTTATAACATAATCCACATAACAGTTATCTCTATCATAACGAATACATTTAGCATTTTAATGGTGTGAGAACAAAAATGATGTCAGAAATTCCGTTACATCAGAACATTATGATATATCATGCACCATGTGTCCAAAGTAGTTGTAACTAACTAGGAAATATGATAATTAGTGATTTTCCAATAAATAGATAGTTATTATAAGAGTTAGAAGCTAATAAATTCCACAACTCTTATCCTATAAATATTTCACTATGTTAACTACTCTTTCTTAGTCATTGTAATTATTTTGTGAGTTTTCGGTCTATGGGATACTTGTCTGGTTGTTTCCTTTATATATTTTTCATTTTTATTCTATGTCTGATCATTATTACGATCAAGGGCTTCCAGGTATAGGAAGATAGTGAATCTGATCCATCGTATTGAGGGCTTATTGGTACAGGAATACAGATGATGATTATAATATATAGGGCTTCCGAGGATACGAAGATAGAGATATTCTGATCATCGTATCAAGGGTATTTTTAGTAAGGAGAGATAGACTTTTCTGTAAGCAAAAAACTTGGATACCTTCAGTCAAGGTTATTGACTACATTACAAATAATGTTAAAATAGTTTAATCTTTTTAATATACCATGTATGTCATTCTTACTATTAATAGATTTTGATACTTTTACATGTTTTCATTCCCTTACGCATGTTTTAGAAAGTTAGACTTTATGTTATTCTTTATATACAATTTGTTTCATTGGCATTACCATGAATTTTATAACACATACTCTAAAATTAATCATATCCATTTTGAGTATGCTCCTTACTCTAATAACCATATAAAGTATGAGTATGATAAGTTTCCATTCAGAGGTGTTTTTTTTTAAGTTTATAGGTTTTTATACTATAATTCAACCCTTATTGTAAATATATCCATCATAAGATACTCTTATGATCATACAGTCAGCCATCCATTTGATTATTTCAACCAGTTTATTTCTCATTTAACAATAAAAATTTAATCTACACTTCCATTATTATATCTATAGTTCATTAACCTTTCAATCACAAATCATAGCTAATTAATTATTTTGAAAACTTATTCCATTACTACTAAGAATCTTCAAAAATATGTCACAAAAAAACAACCCATAATTACCATAAAAATATTCACCAAATTACTACCACTTCAAATCACACCCACATTGCATTACAACACCTACACACCAAAAACAAAATTGTTCATAACTACTACATATCACAACCATATATCATCAAAACCACAACATCACAACCACTTCCCAATAAAACATCCACACCAAAACAAAAACCACAACAACGAAACCCAACCACACATCACAATCACACAGGAAAACCACAAAACACATTTAAATATTTTTATATTCATTCCATATTTATCAAGGGGATTTTCATCACATTCATTTATTTATTTAAAGGAAATTACCACAAAAGAAAAAAAATTAATTATATAATAAATTCATTATCCTGATAAAATTTCTTAACCAATTTTATTCATGGTGTTAAAAAGGTCTAAAAATAATTGTTCTCTAGTCATGTTAACTACAAAATAATCATATACCACAATGGTAGTGATTTTCATCAAGGCATCATGAATCTATATTCTCAATAACTATAATAAAAAATAGATAAACTATGTGGTTCATTCCCCATCACTCAAATTAAATTCGTCGAAATCATTATCATCATTAGGATAGTTCATACTGTCATAAAAATGGATTATAAAATTCATAATCCCTCTAGTGTGATATAGCTAAATGAGACACAAAGGATCTCTTACTACAAAGATTAATTTTCAACCACTTCTAAATATTTTAATTGGAGTTATTTGACTTCCATGCACTGTAATAAAAGAAAATCCCCTCAAGAAAAAAAAATAAGTTTTATTATTTTTCTTGACATCAGACTTCCATGTATGAATAATTGGAAGAATGAAAGAATAAAGGAAGAGTGAAACCCACATAAAACCAACAAATATTAATGTACCGTAGCCTAGGTTGAATGATATTGAATGTGTGATGTAATTACTCCTTATGATTAACATGGGTTGCCTAATATATGTAAGAAAATAACAAAATTGGTAGTTTTTTAAAATTTATGATATTTTATAGGTAGTTTCAAAAACACAACACCACGATGAAACACATAAAACCTTGGCACAATATTAATGAAAAAGTAAGGGACCACAATGAAAGGTAAGTGTGTACACCATAGAATGGTTAGTCAAAGCAATGACTTTGAAACACTAATATATCCATGCCATATATATAATAATAATAAGAGATGTTACCATAGTTTATTGTAATAACCAAACTATATAACTCATTCACCATGAAGAGGCATTTCTATACCCTTACTCTATTATGTTACTATGCCTAAACATACAAAATCTTAGGAATATCCCCTTATGTATTAAATGTTGTATCTATTGTATACACTATATCCATTACAAAAATGATATAACAACCAAAAAACACCTCCGTACTCCATAATGAATTCGAATTAAAACACTAAAATGACACCAAAAATGGAATAATGAATGAAAATAAACAGAGGGACTCCACACCATAGCTCAGTTACCATGTCTTAGCTATGAAAGAAATTATAGAACCACCAAAATCATTATTCTAGACTCCATGTCATAGTATTGTTACCATGTTACAACCATATAGATTTTAGATGAATCTTGAAATCATTACCATGAGACACTATGCCTTTGAAGGCCTCGCCATGTCACAACTTATCTCCTCTATGGATAACCCAATCCTCCACATCACATAATTCCTCTTAGATAGGTTCTAAGAAAAATAAAGCATCCCATATGATAACCAATTTCCTTGGTATATCATTAGACACCACACACTCTAAAAATCCCACAATGTAATGTGATAGAAATGTCTAGACTAGTACAATGTGATAAAAAGTGGAGAAATTTTCAAAAGGTTTCTCTAAAAATGATATAAGTTTCATTGATTTTGTCCTAGTGCCTTTCAATATCAATTATAAAATATTGTTCATAAATTTTCATATCATATAAGTTCCTAAAAATCATATAGAATTATCTTGACCAGGACATCAATAACCTATCTTGGAAATACTGGTATGATCATCTAGACCCTAATTTTAATGTTTTTTATTATCTTTTTATTTGATTATGCCTGTATTGGGAGTTATTTTTCTTTAGAAATTTATTTTTTATATGTTGTTAACTATTTTTTTAATAATAATTATGGGTTACCAAAAAACATAAAATAGTTTTTTTCTTCCAAAAAAGAAAATAAATAATAATTTTTTGAAGGATATATAGAAATAGTTCTTAAAAAAATTCAAACATTATTGTGACAAAAATAAGAAACTTTCTGAATTATCATATCGTAATATTTCATACTATAGAATTAAAATGGATCTACATAAGTATCTATATAGGAATAGATATTTATTTAAAACATAGAAAGATGAATTTGATGATTTAAATCTAATGGTTTTGGGGAATTCTCATGAAATGATAGAAAGTACTCAAACCATTTTGTTTTATATCAATTACACATAATGTTAATAAATGTTACATGATGAAAAATGCCAATGGCATGTTAATTTTTGATGGTCTAGAAAAGTAAAGCCATTGAATATTACCATAGAAGGGGGTTGTGAGATTCTAGAAAATGAGAATATTGATCCATTTATATACCAACCCCTTCATGATTATAGATCACATGGGTATGGTAGTATATTATCTATAACTTAGAACAAACCTCTCACTAGTGAATGTATTCATATATATATATATATATTAAATAACTACATGAATAATCTATATGATGTACATAACTCAATGGTTTTACATCAATAATATTATATACCTTTTATGGAAAACATAGTGGTGATCAAGGAATTTTATGATAAAGTATCAGGAAAAATACCCCTCACCTGGTTTACAATCTTGTACTAAGTCACTTGTTTTAAGAAGATACCAAAGAACTAGAATAAGTAAATAGAAAAATGAAATGTTATTTATTTATATATTTCCTAGGACATGTTAATAGTGAATTTTTTATGTGGGTAGAATGTATCACTAGACATTTTGGTAAAATGTTTCCTTTAATGTGTAGAATAAATTATTTCAAACACAATAAAAACTAAAATAAAAAAATTATTTTATTAGGGTCAAATATTTTTGGAAATTTCTTATATAATCATTTATATTACATGAAATTGTATGGAACATGATCATGTTAATTTATAGGGAAATATAACCACATGAAAATAATGAAATTTCTTGCCTAAAGTAATCATCCATGTGATCTCCCATGAAAATCATACCACTGAGTATAACAATAGAAAGAATTAAAAAAATTAAAATATGGTAAGTATTTTATGAAATATATAAATTAGTTAGATTATTTATTTCTAGATAATTATGATGGGTTGTATAATATAATGGAAAATAATTATATGATTGAAATATAGTCATCGGAAATTTATAAATCCTTTAGATATACATATATATATGTAATGTGTTTGATGGAATATTTATAATAAGTATGAAATCATTTTTTTGAAATGGATAACTTATTTTAGGTTATACATTTAAAATCCACAAAGAAATTGTTTCTTTAAATTAATTAAAAGTGAAAACAAAGTAAAATGAAATTATTCATTACAAATAAAAAATATTCAAAAATAGTTTATTGATTAATTATTAAATTTTTTATATAAAAATTATGTTATAATTTTTATAAATTCAATTGATGAAAACACATTTCATATTTTTAATCATGAAATTAACTTTTTTTAAGAGCATCTAATTATATTTTTGATATAAGATAATTTACTAAGTGTAAATAATGAATAAAGCAAGAAAATAGAAGAAACTATATAATACTATATTAGATAAAAGGGACGTATACATTATAATTAATGAGGGAATCATCTGAATCCTTGGGTTTTTCCCCTTACAGGGAAATTCAAATTCTAAAACGGCACTCTATAAGATTTTACATAAATACATTTACCAATATGTCACTCAAACTCATCGATGATAAGACCACAACAATTCAAATTTGAGGCAAAATATGTTTTTCCGTTTTATCAATAATATCTACCCAAATTTCAACTTCAAATGACTTTACTCACATTTGAAAACTTTTTATCACAAGAATTACACCGAAATTCATCATTATAAATAGAATTTTGCATGGAAATAAGTGGTCTCTGTCATATAAAAAATCTAGTAATCCTAATAATTTTCATTTATCATATAATATTTTGTCTTCTTGAATTAAATATAACACTCTATTAATTTATTTATTTCATCATTATTCATATATAAAAATGAAATCAAAATCATTTAATATAAAACACATACTATTTCATTATTTATTTAAAGTTCTTATATAGGTTTACTAAACAACCTAAATGAACGATGTTATACTATATTATTATTTTTAAATATATATGAGTATCAACGCATAAATACTATTAATATATGATATTAATTTGATAGATAATAGATATATTTTTTTCTACAATGGTGAAACCAAAATGGGTGATCAATATAAAATTACATATTTATACAGGTAAATCTACCCAATATACCTTCATTGTGAACTAGATTCATATTAAATCTTCACATAACTTCAATAAATAACAATAAAAATTTATAAATAATTATAAAATCTTAATTATACTACATTAAAAGTTATTAGGACGAGTAAAATATTAAAAATTAACAGTAATTGAAATTTTCATACAAAAAAACTATGAAATAATAAAAAATGTAAACATCAAATTGTCAAAAAAGACTATGAAAAAAAATATGTTTCTTTTGTAATAAGGGAATGTAACATATTAATATTAGTGATAATAAATTTAAATAAACTTATAAAGTATATGATTAAAATTTCTATATATATATTATAGATGGAGTTATAGTGTGTAGATGAAATTCAATTGTAGTGGTAAGTGGATTTCTCTAAATTATGTATTTTATTGGTGATTCTCGTTTAATAATATTATATAAATGTTTTTATATATTTTTCATCTAAAATACCTCAATATTTTTCCTTCCTACCAATTTTGTATTTAACTTATTTGTTATTAGTGTTCAATAATTGATTCATAATTCATTATTGATTTATGTTTTCTATGGATAATGTTCCATATCAAATATTTTAGTCGAATGTTTTTATAAAAACTCTTTTTTTAACATGTAAGACTTTATAATATTACAAGGAATATATTTGGATCCATGAAGTAATATGGAGTGAGATACCAAGGACAGGTGAGTATGATATTGATATAATAAAAAAATAAAATATATTATGTCTTGAGTGAATAATTTTTATGACATTTTGGAATATCTCTCAAACAGTGTATCAATTTTGAAATTCGAGACCACAATTGATTTTGAATCATGGGGCTTTCCCTAGGGATAACATAATTTTTTCGGCGTCAGACATAGGATTGATGTTTATGTGGGAGGGTATATTATGTGATTTAATTAATTCATACAATTAATTAATCTAAATAAATCTAAATATAGATACCATATTTAAATACCATGTTATTGGAAATATCTAGGTTCAAACACATAATCCTAGGTATATTGGAGGAGAGCCTTGTTTTCTTTGGAGAATCAAGACTATGGATCAATGAAAAATTGATCAAGTATAATTGCGACATAATGGATGAATGTAGTGGGATCCTCACATTCATTTATAGTAGATTAATTCTACCCAAAATATCAATCCAAATAATATGTATGAGTTTTTATTTTATTTTATCATAATTTTAATTCTGAGACCAATGTGAATTAGTCCACTTTAAAATTAGTTCATAGATAGGTGTCTGTTGGTAGTCCAACATGTGTTCTCTCTTCCTAGATTTTGGAATTTGATATTTTTTATTATTTGGATATATATAATATTATAATCAATATTAATTGATTCAGATAATTATGTTCAAATGAACATTGCCTTCATCCAAGGAAAACTTTGTGGGTTCTTCCTTTCTCTCTCGGTTCATGGTGTTTATCATTGGTAATTAGTTGGTTAGTGAAGAAATGAAATATAAGAAATATGATCATTGTGTGTTAATTATTTTAAATAAAGGATCATGGCCATGAGTTCATATTTGAGTTTTGGAGACATGATATAGGCATGGTGGCAATAATGGGAACCTAAATTTATATCTGATATCAGTGGTTTGCAAGAAGGATAGAGATGATATCTCTGGAGGAGAATCAATTGATGTTTCTGAGAAATGGGTTGATGGAATATAGCCACCAGGGACTATGTCATCTGGTGTTGGTGCAGATATTGGGGTTCCCATTATGTGGGCTATTTTAATTCTATTGATAGAGATTATGGATAAATTTATAGTGAGTAATAGATGGAATCATGTTTCCATTTAGCCACAGTTGGTAGTGGGTGTTATTTTTATTGATAATAATAATAAAATTATAAATAATTAGTCATGATATTAATTTCTATTAATTTTAAAAAAAATTGAAGAATGTGGGAGGTGATTCATGAAGAGTGTAAGAGCTGAAATACTGGAATTTCCTACCCCTTCCAATTCTTTCAATAATAATAATAATAATAATATTGAAAATAATAATAAGAATTGAATTAAATTTATGAGAGGATTTAGGGGTGCCAAGTTTAGGGAGGATAAGACTAATGTGCTTGTGTGACCTTATAAATGTAAGGGGCATGAACTCTCATACCCCTTTTATCACCTCATGTATAATAACAATACTATTATTATTATTATTATTATTATTGTTTTTGTTGTTGTTATTATTTAATCTTGATTCAATAATAACTTCTTCTTCTGATTTTAGAGTAGTGTTCCGTACATGAAATCATGATTATGGTATTGAGGAAGATGATTAAAGTCCAATGTTGGATATTAAATTTGAAAGCATGAATAAGTCCCATGAAGTGACATTATTGCATGATTCATTGAAATTCATTTTTTTCCTGAGTCTCTATTTTGGTAAAATGAATATATTATCTCAAGTATTTTTCACTGAGAATCACAATTAAATTATCCATTCTCCAATTCAAGTCTATTTGCAGTGGACTATAGGGGGAATTATTTTTTATCATCATCGAACTAATGAGAATCCTCATGCATTTGTCAGGTTTTTCTAGACTCAGTTTTGGGAAAGGAATTTGTCCATCCCATGATACATTCCATGTAAAACATTATCATTTCCTTAATTTTGGAATCATAAGTACCATAATACCTATTAAAAGTTTGATTTTTCCTTAAAATATGTTTGATTGATGATAGTGATCTGATGTTATCATCAGAGAGATGATGCGGTCGGTACTCCAATGTTGATCTAGGGTGAAAG
This sequence comes from Viscum album, assembly GCA_963277665.1. Lineage (NCBI taxonomy): Eukaryota > Viridiplantae > Streptophyta > Magnoliopsida > Santalales > Viscaceae > Viscum > Viscum album. Next base: position 1,297,001,019 of record OY728140.1, on the reverse strand, counting down.
TCACCCATATTTTTTACACATGTAGAGTCAGTAATCAATTCCATTATACATGGAAGACGTTTTCTATCTATGTAGTGGTAATCCTTCGTATTCATGTTCCGCTCTTGTGAAGGTCTTCCAGGAAGCATGGCTCCCTCTATTGTGGAATATAACAAAGAGGTAAAGGACCCTCCACATAGATTCAATTAAGGATGTATGGAATGATTTATTGGAGTTATGGATCCCTTTAATGTGGAGTGATGTGGTGAGGTGTGGATCCTTGTACATGGATTCATGTATGGTTTCACATGATATTGGGAATCATAGATAGACCTTTAGAGCTGTAGGATAACTCATTCAAGTTATCTGGAATATAGAGATGGAGATCCCCTTTATCTCTCAATTGGGATTCTGGTTAAGCATACAAGGTTAATGTTATGGTTTTTGTATCATATTATAATTGAAATGCATTCATTCTATTGAGATGACTACTCTCTCATGCTGATAATTTCTTGGCAATTTCATTGTATCTAACGTGGTGGGTTTGTACTCACACTTACATGGAATTTTCCCTCATGTGTGTGTGACTTATGTCATTGATAAAATGATTAACATTGACTATTGTTGGTATGGTCTTGTACAGCTTTGAAATACTTGGTGGAACTAACCATATTCATCAGTTAGACTATCAGATCTAGAATTGGGACCTCCCTTATTATACTATTTTAAATTATTTTCAGTATGGGTTTCACCTCAGTATTTCTACTTGAGTATGAATACTTACACATTAATTAATTTTTATTATATTATTATACTATGATATATTTTTATTAGAGGTTATTTCATTCATTTTTTGTAATGACCCACCAATTATCATTGGAATGAGAGTTCAACGAGTCATTACTATGACTTAAGTGACATCCCTAAGATGCCAAAGGCAGGCAATAACTGCCGAAGGGTTTCAAATACAAGTGGGGGTGATTTACCCTTTATTAAATAAACCAATAAACCTATCAACCATAACCAACATTCACAATATGATGCATAAACTAAAAAAAGACAACTAAACAACTTTATATATCTCAAAACCACATCAAAGTTAGCAATAGCATAAGAATAACCAAGTATCAAAGTACACAGTGGAAAAAAAGACCATATTCTCTCAAGACTCCATGTTTCACAAGCTCCAACATCCAAAATCTCCCAACAGTCCAAACATCACGAGGTAGTGATAAACAATTTTGAAACATTACCTTTTCCCTTGTCTCAGAAGATAGCATCTGCAAAAGCACCAAAGTGCCAAAGCAGGGGTGAGTATAAAACTCAGTATGTTTTCCCCCAATGACTTCCCTACTCACGCCACTAGGATATAATAGTTAGCAACAATTATATAAAATAGTTTATATATAAAAATTTCTCAAAAATAGTTTATAACTAAATATAATCAAGATTCCAAAACCATTCATTACCAATGCATACAAGTTCAATTGAAACCAATTTTTCCCATCATGATATTTTTATAGAAAAATGGATAATTTTTTTTAAAACCATTCCAAAATATCCCTTTATTGGCATAATCAACCATTCCTCAAAACCCTGCAACCATCCATGCATGCTACATTATGACAGTTCCATACTCATGAGTGGTTACTCATCGATATATCAAGTCGTCACAAGGTAATTGTTTCCCATGTTCTATTAACCCTTTGGCACCAAGCACAAGGTCATATTTCAACCAAGCCCCATGTATGAAATTACCATGTTCCATTAAACCTTTGGCACTGAGGACAAGGTCACATTTCAACCAAGCCCCGTATATGCAACCTGAACACACACCACATATTTCCAACAATCATGCCAAAACAACCCTTTCAATAAAAACACCTTTCTATTGAAAACTATTTCATTGCCAAACCATTTCAATTCCAAACTATTTCTATAAAACTACATATTTCATTGAGAAAAAATTATATTGAAAATATCTTTTCTATAAACCATTTAACAATTCCATAAAATCCATTATTTGAAATCATCATTTTAAATTCATGAAACTAATCCCCCTTTTGCACAACTATACACCAAGATCACACAATTTTACAAAAACCATAAATCATCACAAATGAAGATTTTTCCATTAATTTCACAATCAATAAACCAATTTAAATCTAATAAAAAAATTCTATCAAGAAGAGTTGAGAGAGAATCCACCTACCTCGATGGTTTTGACGAAACTTTGACAACAGATGAAAAACACAAAAGAAAACGGGTCGATTCTCCAATAATGGACTTAGTTCTCTTATCCTAGAAATATCATGACTCAAAATTGAATTATTTGTCATACAAAAACATAGATCTACCCACTATTGGTTCATATTTGAGATATAATGGTGATCGGATAAGTAGATCTAAGAAGATCTAAGAAAACATGACAAATCTGTAAACAATGGTGATATACCTCAAGGATCAGACTCAAAATCACCAAGGGAGGGCTCTGGGTTTGCTCCATCTAGTGTGGGGAGGGTTATCTAGACTTATAGGGAGAGTAGTCTCGAAATAGGGGTGTTTTAAATCCAAACCAAAATATATACAACAAAAATGTGTAAGCTTTTAGAAAATAGGATCTAGATTTGACCTCTGCACAAGGTTTGACCACACGGTTTGGGCCAACCATGTATGGATCGTGCGACCTTCCTTTTGGTCCCAACACTCCTTATAAAACCCTAAAAATATCCCATCCTTCACCATTATCCTTTTTATGGGAACACATTTTTTTGGAAACATCCCACTTTATGGAAACACCCCATATTATGGAAACAATTTAACTTTATGGAAACACCCACTTTATGGAAACACTCCACTTTATGGAAACGACCCACTTTATAGAAACAACCAAAATTATGGAAACACCCATAATAATGGAAACTCTCTATATTATAGAAACACTCTATTTTATGGAAACTCCCGATTTTATGGAAACTCTCTATTTTATGGAAACTCCCTATTTTATGGAAACTCCCTATTTGATGAAACTCGCTATTTTATAGTCACTAATTTAAAAAACATTAGGAAAAGGGTTATGTAACCAAAACCAGGGGTACTACATTCCCCCCACCATTGGTCTTTCCATCCTCGAAAAGCAGAAAACCCTCACTGGCCAAAAAGAGTTCCAACCACTACTCTTTCACTTCCTTCTCACGTTCCCAAGTCTCTTCCTAAATCTGACCATGTTTCCATAAAACCCGCACTATGTCGATGCTTTTCCCATTCTAGACTTTATATTTTCTATAAATGATCTCCATTGGTATATGTATTAGTGATGCATCTGGTTCTAGTTCAACATGATCCCATATGATCACATAGTCAGGATTAGGGAGATACTTTTCAACTGTGAAACATAGAACACATTATGCACCAAACTAAACTGTGGTGGTAATTCCAACTGATATGACACCTCTCCAACCCATTATAGTATGTCAAAAAGAGCCAATGTACCTTGGAGATAACTATCCCTACTTCCAGAAAATATGATGTTCAAGCCTTGGAGAGATCCTCAAGAAGACATGATCACCCAAAACGCATGACAACCGTCTTTGATGGTGATCTGCATAAGATTTCTGATGAATCTGAGTCATCTCCATCCTATTTCTAATCAACTGGGTCTTCTGTGTTGTTTCTTGGACAAGGATTGGCCCGACCAGTTATGTTTCTCTTGTTTCCACCCAGCATAGTGAAGAATGACAAGGACGCCCATACAATGCTTCAAACAGAGCCATGTGTATTGAGGCTTGATAGTTTCTATTGTATGAGAACTCTACTAAGGGTATATTATCCTCCCATGAGCCTCTAAAATCCATTACAAAAGTCCTCAACATGTATTCCAGCATTTGTATCATCCACTCGGATTTCCCATCCGTATGTGGATGATACGCCATGCTCATAGTCAACTGAGTCCCAAGGGGTTACTGTAAGGATTTACAGAAATGAGACATGAACCTCGGATCTCTATCTTAAACTATTGATACTAGTACACCATTAATCTTTACCAATTCTCAGATATAGATTTTTGAAATATCCTCTACCACATGAGTTTCATGAATAGGGATTAATTTGGCCGACTTGGTTAGACAGTCCACTATTACCCAAATGGAATCGTGTTTCTGGACCGTTCTTGGAAGACCTGTAACAAAATCCATTACTATCTAATTCCATTTCCACACTAGGATGGGAAAATATTGTAACATAACAGTTGGTCTCTGATGCTCTACTTTAACTTTTTGACAAGTTAAGCACCACAAGACGAACTTGGCCACCTTTCTTTTTACGTCGCTCCACCAAAATTGTGCCTTCAACGCCTTATATATCTTATGTGTACCTGGATGTACCACCCATCTCGAATGGTGTTAAGTATGAAGGAGTTGTTCCTAAAAATCCATAGGTACAACCATCTGATCTTTGAAACACAAAACTAAACCCCCATCAATTTTCCAGCCCTCAATGGTCTCCCCACTATTGAGTTTTAAACTTAGAACCAAACATTCTGCATTAGATGTTTGTGCCTCTTTGATCATTTTTACTAAATCGGGAACAAGCGTAGCTGAAAAGAAAACCACAACATCAACTCAGTCTTCACATTCCACATGAATTTCATCTAAGACCAATATCAACTTCCATTCATCAGAAGCTTCTTTCACCAACTAAGCATATGACTTTCTACTCACTGCATCCGCCACAGAATTTCCTTTCCCCGGTGTGTACATCAAGTCAATGTCAAACATTTGGAGATACTCCATTTATATCCTTTGCCTCAGATTTAAATCTCACTATGAGAAAATGTTTTTCAAGCTTTTGTGATTTGTAAACACAGTAAATTTCTCACCAAAGAGATAATGTCTCCTTGTTTTCAAAGCATGGATGACTGCAGCTAACTCAAAATCATGTATTGGGTAATTATTCTCATGAACCCTCAACTTCCTTGAACCATAACCAACAACATGATATATTTTCATGAGAACATAGCCCATCATTGATCCTAAAGCATCACAATACACCACATACCTCTATCCTGATTCTGGAAAGATCAAGATAGGTGCCAATGTAATCCAAACCTTCAGTTCCTAGAAAAACCTCTAACATTCCTCCATCAATTGGAATGGATCATTCTTCTTTGTCATGGTTTTCATTGGTGATGTTAGTCATGAGAAATCACGCACAAAGAATCAATATAAACCATCTATACCAAGAAAACTTTGTATCTCGAAAACAATCTTTGGTGGTTGCCAAGAGATAATAGCTTATATCTTTTCAAGATCAACAGAAATGATTATCTCAAAAATGAAATGTCCAATAAAACATACTTCTTGTATCCAAAAATCACACTTTGATAATTTTTCATACAAATGATGATCTCTCAGGATTTGTAACACTGTTCCTAGGTGCAGCTCATGATCAGCCCTTGTCTTTGAATAGGTAAAAATTTCATCCACAAACACCACAACAAAAGAATCCAGATATTGTTGAAATATCTGATTCATCAATTCCATGAAGACCACTAGTGCATTCATTTGACCGAAAGGCATTGCTATATATTCATAGTGGCCATATTTACTTCTGAAAGATGTCTTCAAAATATCCCATTTCCGAACTCCCGATTGGTGATATCATGATCACAAGTCAATCTTGGAGATCCTCTAACCTCCTCTTAATTGATCGAATAGATCATCAATGCATGGAAGTGTATATTTTTTCTTTATCATAACTTGGTTAATCTTACAATAATCAACACATATCCAAAGAGTTCCATCTGCCTTTTTCATGAACAAAACTGGTGCTACCCATGGAGATGTACTTGGTCAAATGAAACCCTTGGTTTCCAGCTCCTCTAATGTCACATTCAATTCCCGTAATTATGTTGGTTCCATATTATAAGATGAAAGGGAAATAGGACTGGTCCCCGGAAGGAGATCAATCATAAACTCCACTTCCCTTAGAGGTGGTAAAACTAAGAAGTTCTTGGGAAAGACATCTGGAAATTGATCCAAAATAGCTGGAAAACTATTTTCCTCGATCTCTTCCATTGATGCCAAAGTCAATGCTTCCAATTGGTAAGATATCATTCCCACTATTAGTTCCAACAAACTCTTTTTCACCCTTCTTTACAATCCTCTCACCACTAAAGAGATGCTCAATTCTTTCCTTAGTTATGAAACTAGTTGTTCTCCTATAATAGTAGATTTGAGCCTTGAATGTGATCAGCCAATCCATAAATAGGATTACATCATAGACATCCATATCCAACATTGAGACGTCCCATTTTATCATAGCTCCATAAATAGTTATGGAACTTTATCTACACACAAATTCTTGACATTATCTTTCACCGAGAGGAGTTTTCAGTTTCAAAATAGAAGACATCATTTTCAGTTTTAAACATAGAAAGTCAACAATATGAGAATAAATTAAGGAATGTGATGCACCAGTATCAAACAACACTTGAATAAAGGTATAATTCAAAAGAATCATTCCTCTCAGTGTAGATGGCCCATCCTGATCATCAACAATCATCTACTCAGCTCCATAAAATTATTTATTTACTACACTATTCTCCTTATTTCCTTGTTGAGGTTTCCCTAGTTGATGAGTCATGGTATTTCTGGAATCACTATGGCTAGCTCTTCTTTGCTGATGAGACTGATTATGTTGTCCTCATCCAGTCGAAGCATGCGATGTTTGCAACACCTGAGAAGTGTCTTGAGCACCTAACCTTGGAGCACTGCAACAATAGCTCTAAAGATGTCTCATATTGTTACAATTATGACATGATCTAGGTTGTACCATACAATAACACTTTATGTGGTCAAGAGAACTACATTGAAAACAACCTTGTTTGCTCTAGGGTCATTGAGAAAGGTTTATTGATCCAGTCATCTGGGTATGATTTCAACTTGCACCTTGGAAATAGGTGTCCCTTTTCTGCTTGTTCCCAGTGGTTGATTTCCCACTGTTTCCTATAGGTATCATCATTTCTCCTCCCATAGATCATGAGATATCACGTTTAGCCAAAGTCTCTATGTTCACCATCTCTGTATAATCTGTAATACAATGTACTATAATCTTTGATTGAATATCCTATCGTAGCACTGATTCAAAGATGCATTCCTTCAAAGAGGCACTTTCCACAACTTCTTGTTCCAAGCATACTAAGTTCATGAACATTGTTGCATACTCTATAAAAGAGAGACACTCTTGTTTCTGGTTGAAGAAGTATTTCATTTTTTGGATCTTGAACGTGTGAGGATATAATTGTTTGTTGAACAATTCTTCAAAATCCTCCATTGTATGTCCTTCAACCAATTTATCATTCACCGTAAAACCCCACCACTGACGTGCAATATACTTAAGCATATACGTCACCAGTTTGACCTTTAGCTCTACCGGAGTGCGGATGAAGTCGAAGATATGATTCATCCTATATAGCCACACCTCCAACTTCTTGGGTTCGTAATCACCTTGGAAATTATGTGGATTCTATTTCATTAATTGGATGGTATGATCCACATGTTGTGGCTCAGTCCTCTGGTTCCCTGTGTCCAAAGCTTGAAAATATTGGACAATACTCTGAACCAGCTCTTGGTTAACATGTGGTTCAAGTGCAACCACATTCTCTATAGCTTCTTTAGGTTGGTTTTGACGATGCCTACATGGAGCCATTTTCTAAACTAACAACAAACTCGGTTAATCTCACTCTCTAGCAACTGTTGTCTTAGAATTTAAAATTCTATCACATCAACTATCACAATATTGTTTTAAAAAATAAAATTTTTCCCATGATCAGCTATTTTTTAAACCACTTTACATGCTTTTGAAAATTAAACCATTTTCAAAATATGATAAGAATTCAATTTTTCAAAATATTTCATATAAAAACCAATTCCATACTTTTTCAAAAATTAACACTTTTTTCACAAAATGAATCATTCCTAGAAATGATGAATGCACTCTTAGTGGGAATTCATTCCTCTAAAATGCATTTCATGCTCATATTATTGGCTAATCCCATGACAAGGAGATTTCAGAATCATAGAAGTGTCTCCAAAAAATTATTTACCCAACTCCCTAATAACATGAAGTTCATCAAAAAATGGTTAGCTATGTGCTTTTCTGCTATAAATTTCAAGTTCCAACAATCATACTCCTTTCTAAGATTCCCACCCAAGGAATATACAAAAAGGTATTTCATATCCAAAACTAGGAACATCGATGACTGCTTGTTAGGAAAGGACCGAACAAGTTGTTACCATTTGTAATGACCTGCCAATTCCCATTGGCTTGAGAGTTCAATGAGTCATTACTAGGCCTTAAGCGACATCCCCAAGATACAAAGGCTGATAATAAAAGCCAAAGGGTTTAAAATACAAGTGGGGGACGATTTACCCATTATGATATAAACCAATAAACCTACCAACCATAACCAACATTCACTATATGATGAATGAACAAACGAATGACAACTCAACAAATTCATGTATCTCAAAACCACATCAAAGTAAGCAATATCAGAATAATAACCAAGTATCAAAGTACAAAGCTGAAAAACAACACAACACTCTATCAAGACTCCATGCCCCACAAGCTCCAAGATCCAAAATCTCCAAACAACCCAAACATCATGAGGTAGTTCTAAACACATGTGAAACATTACCTTTTCCCTTTTCCTAGAAGATAGAATCTGCAAAAGCACCAAAGTGCCAAAGCAGGGGTGAGTATAAAACTCAGTAGGTTTTCCCCAATTACTTCCCTACTCACACCACTAGGATAGAAGAGTTAGCAATAATTAGATAAAATAGTATATATAAAAAAAATTTCTCAAAAATAGTTTATAACTAAATATAAACAAGTTTCCAAAACCATTAATTACCAATACATACAAGTGCAATCGAAACCAATTTTTTCCATCAAGATATTTTTCCAGAAAAATAACTAAACAATATTTACAACCATTCCAAAATATCCCTTTATCATCATACCCAAAAATTCTTCAAACCCATGCAACCAACCATGCATTCTACATTATGACAGTTCCATACTCATGAATGGTTTCTCGTCGATCTACCGTGTTGTCACAAGGTAATTGTTTCCCATGTCCCATTAACCCTTTGGCACCGAGCACAAGGTCATATTTCAACCAAGCCCCATGTATGAAATTACCATGTGCCATTAAACCTTTGGCACTGAGCACAAGGTCATATTTCGACCAAGACTTATATATACAACATGAAAACACACCACATATTCCCAACAACCATGTCAAAACAACCCTTTCAATAAAAACACCTTTTAATTAAAATCATTTTCGTCAAAACCATTTCAATGAAAAACCATTTCAATTCCAATAAATTATAATAAAACAACATTTTTTATTGAAAACCATTATATTGAAAATATCTTTTCCATCAACCATTTAGAAATTCCAGAAAATCCATAATTTAAAGTCATCATTTTAAATTTCTGAAACTAAACCCCCTTTTTCCCAACTATTCACCAGGATCAAGAAATTTCACAAAAACCATAAATCATCAAAAATGAAGATATTTCCATGAATTCCACAATCACTAAACCAATTTTAATATAATTAAAACAATTCTATCAAGAGGAGTTGAGAGAGAATCCACCTACCTCAAAGGTTTTGATGAAACATTGACAACAAAAGAAAAACACATAAGAAAACAGGTCGATTCTCTAATAACGGAAATAGTTCCATTATCCTAGAAAGATCACGACTCAAAATTGAATTATTTGGCATCCAAAAAATGGAGATCAACCCACTATAGGTTCAGATATGAGAAATAATGGGGATCAGTGAATTATATCTAAGAAGATCTAAGAAAACATGACAAAGCTGGAGAGAATTGTGACATACCTCAAGAATCAGACTTGAAATCACCATAGGAAGGCTCTAGGTTGGATCCAACTCATTTAGGGAGGGTTCTCCAGCCTTCTTGGGAGACTAATCTCGAAATAGTGTCATTTTGAAGAAAAACCGTAATATATAGAGCAAAAATGAGTAATATTTTAGAAAATATGATCTAGATTTGACCTCTGCGCATGGTTCGACTACACAGTTTCGGCCAACTATGTATGGATCATGCAACGTTCATTTTGGTCCCAATACTCCTTATAAAACCCCCAAAATCTACCATCCTTCACTTTTATCCTTTTTATGGAAACATGTTTTTTATGGAAACATCCCACTTTATGGAAACATCCCACTTTATGGAAACAACCCACTTTATAGAAACACCCACATTATGGAAACACCCAAATTTATGGAAACAACCCACTTTATAGAAACAACCAACATTATGGAAACACTCAACTTAATGTAAACTCTCTATAATATGGAAACTCCCTATTTTATGGAAACACCCTATTTTATGGAAACTCTCTATTTTATGGAAACTCTATATTTTATGTAAACTCTTTATTTTATACAAACCAATTTTAAAAAAATGAGGAAAGAGGTTATGAACCCGAAATGGGGGGTTCTACATTTTTTACATTCTAGATGTTTATTATTTTATCATTCCTCTACACACTTTTGTGGAGACAGTTGAGTGTGCATATACAGTTAAATTATTCAAATCCTCCCATTTAAGTATATTCAACCATGGAACTTATTTTTGAATCCTAGCATATTGAAGGTATTAATGGGGTTTTGATGAAACTTAAATTTATTGGCTAGGAGGACCCTGGTGGGTTGAGTCACTAAAAATAGTATAATATTTGGTTCTTCCAGAGGTCAATGTAGAGACAAACCCGTTGTGTGGATTGGTTCGAAACATGGGGAAATGATGTTAGAGGGTCTTGAGTGCATATTTTGGGCTAGTAATCGTAGGATTGATATGACTACCAACATATCGATATAGTATGACTCTAAAAAAATTCTTATTGACTTTAAATATGGGGAAATTGGTTATAGGAAAAAATGTACAATCATCGTATAGGATTGTGTCATTTGACTATACTTCTTGATCCATCTCTCCAGATATTCTCTTTGACACTGGTGCATCTTGATAATTTTAAAAATGTATATGAAATGGTAACCCATTAGTATTTTGAGATAGTGTCGTGATAATGAATATTTTTGTGATTATGCATTAGTTTAGGGACCCATTCAATAGTTTTTTCTTACAGGCGAGCATCAAGAAGTGTTACAGCTTGTTATGTAGCGTATGGACCCTCATATAGTTGTCCAGGAATATGATCATCTTCATGTTAATTAATTTATGTATCAGGAAATACATGATTATGGTGCATATATGATTAGATTGTTTCCAAAGATACAAAAATAAATAATTATGATATTTTTTTATGAACTAAAACTTTAGGTAGTGGAGGATTGAATCTAGGAAATGGTCTAGGTTTTCCAGCTTGTGTACACACCGACCAATGAGATTGATGAACTTGCGACCAATTTATTCATTAATTATAATGTAATTATTTTGATACCATCGGATGATGAACCTATATTTATTGGGCATTAGAGGATATGGAGATAGAGACCACCCATGTTTCATGTTGGGCTAAGACCTACCTTCTCATGTACTAGAGGTATGGAAAGGGAATATGGATAGATAGTACCACTTGGATATGACCCCTCTTGATGGTGGTCCCAGTAAATGGAATTATCTAGGATGAACCAGAGCATCAGTGGAGAACTTTTATTTAGATGTTTGATGTGGATTCAAGCATGTAAAAAAGAGGTGAACTTCCCCCTTTGAGAGCATTCATTTTAACATAATTTAAAATTGTGAGGGGAATTCAGTTCAACCCAAAGAGTTTATTTTTGTGGTGTGGTTTATGAGTTCCTTCAACTTGTATTTTTTAAAGATTTTTGATGTTATTAAATATTTGGGTGGGCCTTGGTTGTGGACGATAGTGGGAAAGATGAGAGATCAATTTATGTAGTAGGGTCTTGTAAATCTGAGACTTCTAGTGTGTTCATGGTACGAATTATGTCTTATAAGATCCAGTTTTAGTTATGGTACACAGCCTCAAGACACATTTCCATTTATATAGATCCTATTTTAGGTGTATCAATACTAGCAGATCTAGTTTCCTCGACCCTTGGGTTTGGAGTCTCATGTTGGTAGGACCATTGATTGAAAAACATTGATAGTGAGACCTGACTCTTGGAAGAGAGAGAGATACCAACATTGTATCATTTTATAGTAGAAAGTGAGGCCTTAGGTCCTTTTTCCTCAGTATAGACTGATTTTCAACTGTCCATTCCCATATGACTTTCACCAATGGGGGTTAAAATATAACTAAGGTAGTGGTATGATATTTTCCTTCTTGAGTGAAAAGGAATATCAGGAAGAGAAGGATGAGTTCATTTATAAGAGGATAAAAATTATATTATTAATTGGAAGATATGACCCCTTAAAAATGTAATTCCATGAGATTTAAATTTTTTACAGTGTTGGAGGAATACATGGATTCCTTCTCAGATGATGTTTCGTTATTCAAAGCTAAAAAAAATTCCCTGCACAGACATAAACCTAGGGATTACTCATTTTTTTCTACCATAGAATATTCCCACATAGGGTTGAGACATCTAACATTATATTTATAGGATCAACATATGTGGGGATCCTTAATACCTTGTGATCTTTATAGGGAATTAATGTGTTATTCATCAAGGTGGATGATGTGATCTTGAGGTTATGTATAGTTTGGCATCACTAGAACCATGTGACAACAAGGGAGGAGTATTCACCACTAAGAATATTTGAATTCATCGATCAATAGTTTGGTGGGAATTGGTTATCAGAGTTTGAAATCAGAACAGGTTATCACAATCTTCATGTTTGAGGGGTGGATGTATCGAGCATTTCTTTGAAGAATCAGTACACTTTCATTGAGTTCTTGGTGATACCCTTAATTATGTTAAATTACATAGTAGAGTTCATGAGACTTATAAATCAGATCCAAAATACATATTGGATTAGATAATGGTAGTATTCTATAATGAAATCCTTGTGTAAATAGTGTGATAGTTGAAGCACATTATACACTTGAGGATAATTCATGACATGATATGAGTGTACCAAATTTATGAAGATATTTCATGTTAATGTCTTAGATTTGGGAGGTCAAAAAATTTATTTGTATTCTTGGACATGGGATTGATAGTATACAAATTAAAGGATAAAAAAATACTATCTATATAAAAACCAAAGGGTGAGGGAATAGTAGTAGTTATTCACAAAATATTTTTCCATCCACTATTGTTGTTAAATATGATGATGTAGTTGAACTATTTCTTCTATCCCTTGAGGTTAAGGATGGTTCAACATATATCCAGTCAGTGGTTGTTAACCCTCAGATTTTTTAGTGAATTCAGAAGGTAAAACAAAGTAAAAATGATTATGAGATATTTCATAATAAGATAACCACTGGACATGTTCCTGATTGAATTTCTTAAGGTGGTGATAATGTCGTCCTTCTATATATCAATGATGACACAAATCACCTTGTGAAATGAGGTGACAAGGAGGTTGGTTTCTTTTAGAATTACATCTAGGTGTGGTGAGGGTGTACCAAAATCTTTTGGAATTAGTTTTCTGGCCAATGATTATGTAGCATGTTACTAATCATATTCGAGAGTTGGGATTTCCATTTCATGAAAGAGGTAGTCTGGCTATATGGTTTTCCCTTGAAAATAAATTGAAAACATGATGCATGAATCACATCATGATATTGGAGAGGATAAAGGAGGCACATGGGGATCATTTTTAATTGAGAAGTACTTCTATCCCTAAGATATATTTCATCTTAAGGTGGAACATTTAGTTTCTAGTTAACATGATTCAATTTTTTCACCAAAGCCTGGGTACATGGCCTAGATGATCATCAACCATTAGTATAGTTTCTGTATCATAATATTAACCATTCCACCATCGATGTGTCACTAGTAGAGGATGTGTTTGGGGACCCAATAGGTTTCAATTGTACAACTCAGATCTTGTAGGATATAGAGATTGTGGGACAATAATTTCTTTTAGTGATGGTTGTAAAATGTGTAGTTCATCTAGAAATAGATGAGGACTAACTACTGATGATGGTAGTTAATACAATTAAATGAGGAGATCATGTGTTCTAATAGATCTCACATCACTTAGGATTTCAGTGGTTTCATTGAGGCGGTAGGAAACCTCTAGGTTTTATAGACCATTTTATCCATCACTATATTGGGTTAGTGATGTGGCATACTTATTGACCTTAGGACATTAGTTATACTAGGTTTATTGGGTTTCTCACATGTCACAACTGATGAGGAATGTGAAAAACTATTTCATGATGTCAACTAGGATTTGCTAGATAGTGACAGTGGAGATCCTTTTTTCTAGGGAATGTTTTCTCCTTGAGTACATGATTTCTACACCAGAAGAACCATTAAAAGATCTCTTGGTAGTGGGAGACCTAGTTTAGATATTGTATTATTCATCTTTATGTATGGTTTCTCTTTTCTAGATGATAATACTAGATGTTGGGGAGATTCTAATGGATATATTTTTCAGGTAAGACATTGTAAATTTGATTAAATATTTTTAGATCAAATAATTGAGATGGTGTGAGATTTTATAGCCCAGGGAGCCTGGTATTGATATAATAAAAGTATTAATTATATTATATCATGTATGTTAAGTTTTTTAAAATTTTAAAGTATTTCTTTAACGGTTCCTTGTTTTAGAAATTTGAGACCTTGGTTGATTCTAGAACATGTGTATTACCATAGTTGTGACTTAAAGATGGCCTACATCGAACATGTAGTTTGGAAATTCATTAGGAGGTATCTTAAGTGAAGTATTTTGTTTATTTTATTAACTAATTTAAATAACCATAATCCTAGAAACCATTTTTATATAAAATGTTATGGACAATATCTAGGTTCTTACTAATAACCCTTGTTGAATTATATGAGATCCTCATTGTCATTTTAGGATTTGGACAAAGAATCTATGATAAAGGGATTGAGGATAATCATGAGATGAATGATAAACATAGTGGGATTATCACATTCATTTCTAATAGATTCATTATTTTCTAAAAATTGAACCAAATCGTGGTTGGATATTTTTATTTAGTTTGTATCACTATTTAATGTTTTAAATGATCATGAATAAACACTCTTGAATACTAATTCATGGATAGATCTCTACTGGTTTTCAAAAGATTTATTTCTATTTATGGATCTAGAAATCATTGATTTGTTCCTCCTTGGTTTTTTATATTTTTATAATCCACCATTCATTGATTTTGATGATGATGTCCCATTGAACACGACCTTTATTTGGGTTTATCTATCACCTATACCTTTATACCTATATTATTTATGTTCTACATCATTAATAAGTTGTCAAGTGGTACAAGGATATTTGATATTACGTATCATTATAAGTTCATTCTTCATTACAATAGATTATGATCATTTGACTAGATTTTGATTTTGGAGACATGATGGATGTGTGGTGGTTATAATGAAAAATTGACTTTGGATTGGATATTGGTGGTTTTTGAGTATGATTTAGTGGATCTCTCTTGAGGAGAATTGGTTGATGATTGCGATCTATGGGTGGGTAAAATATAGCCACCAGTGGTGATAGCTTCTAGTGGTAGTGTGTATGGAAGAATTTTTGTAACCTGTGATGTGTTGTTGCTATGGATGTTAATGATGGATTTTTTTCTGACTAAAAACTACTGTTATCTAATTTCTATCCAAACATGGAGAAATTCATACGTTATTTTCATTTCTAATAAAAAACCATTATAAAAAAGTGTGACTTATGATATTAGTTTTTTTAATAATAATATACCTTGATGAAAGGGGGATGTGGGGGGCTACATATCGTAAGTGTGTAAATTGGATAATTCCCTACCCATTTAAATTCTTATTATTTTTATTTTTATAATTTTAATAATATTATTAATGGAATTAATATGAAGAGAGGAGTCAGGGGTGCTAAATTGAGGTATGAGATGTTTTATATATGGGAACAACCTCGGAAATGGAGTGGATTGAAGTACCTACCCCCATTTTATCACCTCAATAATATTAATTATAATATTATTATAATCATTATTACTATTACTATTGTTATTAAACCTTTATTTTTTCATAACTTCTTCATGCAACATCATATTGGTTGTTCATCTACTAAATCATGATATCAGTATTAAGGCATATGATTCAAGAATTGTGTTATACATTTATTTTGGAATTAGGGTTTTGTCCCCTCATGTGTTGTTCATATGCGATGTGGGAAAATATTTTTTTTAAACGGTATTTATTATGGGAATGTGAATACCCTATCCTAAGTGTTTTTTCACAATAATTTCATTAGAAAAATATACTTGTCAATTTAGGGATTTTTTTGTTACATATCATGAGAATTATGTTTGAGAATCATCAATATGGTGAATAAACTCATTCATTCATCAGGAATTTACACAATAAATTTTTGGCACATAGGTAGTCCATCCTGAGTTGTGTTCCACATAGAACCTGATAGAGGCTTTCCTTTTAGAGTCATAGGTATGATGTGAGGGGTCACAATTGTGATGTTTAATTTATAAATACTTCATAGATGATAGTGTTCATGTTTGTTTATTATAGAGATGATGTGTTTGTTTCTACTCTATCACACTAGGGAATGGGTCCCCTATATTATTTACATGGGTAGAGACAGTACTCCCTTACACTACATAGGGAAAAATTCATCTTTATTTGGAGTGTTACTCCCCAATCATCAAGCTTTGATGGTGTGAAGGTTCTTCATGGAGTGTGGATCACATGACAGTGGTGAAAAATGGTGAGGTGTAAGCCCCTGCATAAATATAATTGCGATTTTTTGCAGAACATGTGACTGGATTTACAAATCCCACATCTATGGAGTGAAGAAGTGTGGTACAGGCCCCTCGACATATATTCTTGAATGGTTTCTCATGATGTTGGGAATCAAAGATGGTCCTTTAGTAGTGTATACTATCAAATTGCTCTCAAATATGATATTAAGATGGATACCTCCATAATCACTCATTTGGGATTCATATTGAGCATATCGGGTTATTGTTATGGGTTTTGTATCATATTCTGATAGAAATTCCTTCTTTCTGTTGAGCTCACTACTCTATAATGAGGCTTTATTCTTTGTAATTCCAGGGTATCCTATAGGGTGTATTTATATTAATCCCTGCATGGGACTTCTATACATGTTTTGTGACTTATGTAGTCGATTGATAGATTATAATTGACTATAGTGGACATGGTTTATTGGATCATAGTAGTATATGGTAGTGATTACCATGTTTGGTGTTCAAACTCTAGTATCTAGATCATGGCTCTATTATTCTTTTCTCTTTATAGCTATTGTATGTTTTTCCCCCCCTGTATTTATTTTTGGGGTTTATTTTCCCTTTTATATCATTTTAATTACACTATTATACTCTGATATGTATTCTATAGAGTTTATAGTATATATTATTTACACTTATGTTTTCATTAATTTATCATTCATATGCACATTTCCATGGACATGTTTGTGTTTGTGTATAGGTTCATTATCAATGGCCTCCCATTTTATTATATTCCTACTTGGCACTTATCTCTATCCCCAATCCTATTAGATGTGGGTTTGGGGTGGTGATGTTTTGGCCTCCCACTGGCTAGGAAGGCCCAAGTGGGTCATCTCATTATAATTATCTTCCATGTTATATTCATTAAATAATTTTATAGATGTATTATATATATTTACTATATTTATTAGATTTTATAAGGTCATGTTAAATTGTTTTTTACTTACATACAAATATTTTAAGGTGACATTTTTATCTCTCTTCTTTTTAATTTCATTCTTGATCACATTCTTCAACTTCCTTATACAATTTTCATTAAGAAATATTCTATATAAAGGTTTCATATTCCATGATTTTTTAGTATTATGTTAATTTCACTTCAGATTTCATTTTTATATGACTTGTAGAAAATATATTTAATATAGGTGAAAATATAAAAAAAATCAATGATATTTAATGTTAGTTTTTATAAAAATTCATATCATATTATGAAGGGGTTTTCATTTACAAAAATATCAAATTAAGTAATACCTCTTCAATATTTTATAAACTTAACCATTGATATTCATTAATAAAATAAACCACTTTACTTATGTATATAATTAATGTTATTGTATTTTGAAAATTGATATCTAACCCATTTTATTTTAAAAAGTTAATTATGTTATGATCTTTTTATGATTATTTTTCTATCATTGTGGAATACATATGTATTGTATTATCATTATGAAAAGGGTATACCCTAAATTATAATGCCCTAGAATGAATTGAGTAAATATTTATATCACATTAGATGATAATTTTATGAATATAAATTATATAGTTCACTTTTTACTAATTCATATAATATTTTTGGGAGAGTGATGTGATATATGTTTCGATTCTCCATACTTATAAAAATTTTATATTCCACTACTATTACAAATCATTATGGTGTGAATCATGTCATGTTATATAATTTATATTCCCTTTTAAATTATATTATGATTATAAAATCATACTAAGATGTTTATTTTTTATCACCCCTTTATGATCTCAATTATAATGAACTATATGAACTTAATTAATATATCATGTGTTTTAATTATTACTAATCATCTGATGTAACATTTTCTTTAATTTCAATTTCTGCAGGCAATGAAGGAGGCTAATATGTATGATTTTTTCAGAAAGGAATCAAGTGTTCTGTATTTTTATAGTGAAATATAAACTGTATTATTATGTATGATTAAATATGTAGATAATAACTAATTATGATAAAACATTTGGTTATAGGGATTGTGATATAACTTTTAGGATAAATTTTAAATTATATAAAATTTTATGAAATATATATATATATATGTGGTTGTGGGTTTATCAAAATTAATGAGACTTATTTTTGATGAATGATGATTCTAAAATCATCTCAATTTGTTTAATATTATAATTAAATCCCTCACTGCTCCAATTTAGATCACTTTTAGTGGATTCTAGATCATTAATTTAATTTGTTAAGACTCACCTTAATTATAAAAATATAGTGAAATCAATTATATATTTATTAAACCACTATATATTTATTACACTTTCAAAGTGAATGAATATATTAAGAAATAAATATTTTTTTGAATCATTAAAATTTTATTTATGATCATATTGGTGATGTAGGATTCATTGAAAGTCAATTTTATAAAAAAATGCAACATCATGTTTCTATTTGGTGAAAAGAATTATAATTTTTTAAATATTACCTCACAAATGAATCACAATTTTAATTTGAGTATGTTTTAAACTAAAATGTTCATGGAAAACAATTTATTCATTAATATGTAAATAAGGAACTGTAGAGAGGATACAAAATTAAAAAAAAATTAACAATCCCAAATGAAAATATATTATTAAGGATAGTAAATTTCACCTTGTTGATAATGTAGCTAGAGATTTAAAATAATTAAAAGTTAATATTCATAGATCTTCTATATGATGTTAAATTGAAATTATAAATAATAGATAATTGTGAATCATTTAGACTAAATCCAATGTGGTTGGATGCTTTAGCTCATGTCCATTCATACCTTTTAAAAAGTCATAGACAAGAAAGCCCCCAAGTAAGATTTATGATATAATCTTAAGAGAGTTAAAATGATATATGATATATTTGATGAGGGTATCTAGTAATTTTTAACAAAAATATCTTGAATTTGTAATCAATATAATCAATAAAAAAATAT
The DNA here is from genome assembly GCA_963277665.1 of Viscum album. Taxonomy (NCBI): domain Eukaryota; kingdom Viridiplantae; phylum Streptophyta; class Magnoliopsida; order Santalales; family Viscaceae; genus Viscum; species Viscum album. The sequence continues at coordinate 1,296,981,193 of OY728140.1, read as the reverse complement.
AGAATTTAAAAATAATTAACTAGACTTATACATGAAAATGACTTATCTAGTGCTTATTTTTTGGATTTAATTTTGAATTTGTTTAATTTTTTAGTTTTAGTATTTATTTTATTATATTGAAATATATTTAAATTTATCCCTAGTATATGATTTGAAAAGTATTTCAGAAACTATCATTTTTATAAACATGGGCCTACATAAAAGAAATGTAACATAATATTTCTCAAGGAAAAATGTTTCTTTGTCTATATTTTTTAATATTTATATGATTCAGAACAATAAGGAGCCTCTTTTTTTAAATGTATATGGATTATCACAACCTCCAAACTCATAATTCAATAATGAGTCAAGGAGAATTAAAATAAATAAGAAAAGGGATCATCATTCATCCACCGTCAAGATGGATTATTGATCATCGTTCATTCATTTTACCTTTCATACGTAACATTATAGTTTTTTTTTATGATATCATCTCGTTATTATAATTTCATTATTAAATTCAATATAATATTTATATCAACCATAAATTTTCATAGGGTCTCTCGTGTTTGGATACCACAATTTTGTAGGATATAATCAAACCACCAAATTATCACTCCCAAATGAGTTCAGTGATGGGGGTTGTTTTGTAGTTGGTTGACATGGAATCCTAGAGATACAATAGTGTGTGTGAAAGATGAATATAGTAGTTGAATAAATATTACTATATGTTAATGTAGAGATGTCTTTGTTAACTATGGTTATAAATTCAAGGAGGTGGATAGGGTTCTTAAGGTAGTCTTGGGATACATAATTTTGGGATGATATAACAATAGATTTTGTATTTGTAAAGATTTATATTGGATTCATATTTATTTAATAGTGATGGTTATAAAATAATCCATTAATATAAAACCATGGTAGATGATGATTGGTAAACCTAAAGGGACCACAAGATTTCAATATGATTATAAATTCATTTTTGGAGGGTATATTAGAGTGGGTCAATAGCCCAGATCACATAATATAAAGAGTAGAGGAACTCCTCGTTCCAAATATTCCATGTCTGTTATAATGAAAAAGAAAAATGGGCCCCAAATACTTTCCATGTATGCCCCTAATATAAATATATGAAATTAAATATAAATATACAACTCTAATTCCATTTATAATATAGTAATATTTAATTTAAACTATTATTACATATTTATGATAGTAGTGAGGTTTTAAATTAAATTTTATACATTTTAATCTATTATTTGAACTCTAATTATTTGGGAATTTGGGTTTGGAGATAATTCATTCTTTAAAACATCTAAGATTATAATTATGTTCATTTTGTTTAGAAGAACATAGTAGTATCAAAGGATAGATAATTTGGGGAACATATAAAGTTGTTTCTACCAAATATAAAAATTTGAAATTAACATGTTCTCATGTATTATAACAATTATTTGAATATATACTACTCATAATAAGATCTAGTTATTACCCATTATCTTTAGTGTGACTACGATTATTAATTCATATTAGTCTTTTTGTATGAAATGTGTTTTATGATTTTTAGTAAAATGATTTATTTCGAATTTTGAAGGGTTCGATGATTTAAGAATATTAATTGTATTTCATTATTTAAAAAATTAAAATTGTAAACATAAATGATTAATGAAATGATTTTATGCTTCAAATTGATAATTGGAATCCCAAGATAATCCTATATGGTCTCATATGGGTGGTTAGGGTGTATTTATTTAGAGTCTTATTACATAGCACAAAGTTTATATATTATGAAATTCTATGAAATTATGTTAGGATAATTTCTTTTTGAATTCCTCTCATTATAAGATTAATTTATGTGACCATCCAGTATGATTTTAGGTAATAGCCTAGTGAGTATCATTAACTATCACATTAATCGTGATGTATAATTACCTAACAAAAAATATGGAGGATCTATGTTCATTTATTTATTGAATTATTTTTTATGTATGACATTAAATATATGATGGAATTTTAACTTGAATAGGAGAAACTAATAGATGATGTCATGAGATAATTTCTCCTAGTGATGACTTCATGAAAAGATTTATGTTTCATTACTTTTATTTCATTTTATTTTTTTATAACACAATGATGGAGTACTAAATTGAGTTATTCTTAGCCTGACCTTCATATCAACATAAGAGAATAATGGTTATGAGTGAGTATAAAGTACATTAGTGAGTTTTTTAACCCTATCCTTATTATATATGTATAAAAGGTGTTTGATTTATACTAGAAGTGGAGTTTTTAACCCTATTTCTAGTATTTATATCAAAGGATATGCATTACTCAATATTTGAAGTGATTTAACTTCATAATATTTTATATTTTAGTAAGGAATGATTTTTTAATCAAAACATTTAACCAATTTAATTCTATTTGTACATCATAATGCATTAACAATATATTAAGACTAGATAATTATGATATATATCCCAATACATCCTATGTGGATTAGATAAATAAAGAGCTAAACCATTCCAATATTTTTTCAAAATTAATTTGTAACCATAACCCATTTCTAATCATTCTCCCTTGTAAGAAGGAAAAAATATTCATACTATATCTCCCTCATTAGAACTGACTAAAAATATCTAAATAAATACAACATTCAAATCACATATTTAGACAATTTTTTCTATATTCAAATAATCTAAAGAACTTCCAAAGATCAGAAAAATTTTTCTTTAATGGTTTATTAAAAATGAAAATATGTATAATTTAATTATGTTCATGGTTTTAGTTATAGTCTGACTAAAAATTAAATTTTTATTATCAGACACTTTTAAGGAAAATGTGAGAAACAAACGAGTTCAAACAAAAAAGGAAATGACAAAGCCATTTAAAACTACTTAATCCTACAAGATTTAATCTCCCTAAATAGTTTCTAAGAGATAGTGTTTACCTGAGAGTCTAGTTTATCCATTAAAAGATCAACGAACTAAAACACCAACTTGTCCTTGGACTGGATGAACGTCATGAGGATGATCTTCCCATTATTGATTCCCCTTATTAAAATCTTATCCTGCTTGTCAATCCAGGTACACTTCTCCTGGTTGGGATTCACCGATAATGAGTTTCCCATCATTCCATCAACTTCTTCTTAATTAGGATTGATTTTTTGATCATATTCAACCTTATCTTACTCTGAGATCATGTGAAATTCGATGTATTGATCAATCCAAACACCTAACTCTTACTACTAAAAATCACCCATGTGAGAATGTTGGGAATCATTGTGCGTCTTCTTAGCTTTCAATTTATTCACTGATCATGTCTCTATTAGTAGTGGAAAATATGTGAAATCCTTTCCCTCTTTATAGTTTCCCATCTGGATCCAAATTCTCCTTGGGCTTAGAAGTCTACTACCCTAAACCACATCCTCTGTATCACCTAAAAAACTCATCACTAGACTCATCCCCAAGAATAATATATTGATAGATAGAGGGACCTATCATATTTCCCTCAAAATACTAAACAAGATCATCATTATTCAATCATTCAAAATGGTTTCCCTTATATCATCCCTCCTTTTTATAACATAAACTTTCATTACATTACACAAAACTAAGTATCTTTAAGGTTTAGTGTCTTGGAAACTAGGAACATAATACATGAAAAAAAACATAAAACATTCCTCTTAAACACTTGGAAGGCTTCTCCTTATGTTCATCCTAGGTTAATTACTGCATCTCATAACCTGGGGACATACATCAAAAGAAAGGGTGAGAAAAAGGCCTAGTAAGGGAAAAAAGATGAACATTTTACATGTGAACTTGAGATACTTCAATAAGGACATGAAAAGAACTTTAAGGCATGAGAAAGAAATCATGAGGCATTTCATAATAAAAATAACATTTTTCATAACTTGAAGATGTGGCTGCAACATTTAATATTGACAATCGTTTCGTTTCACCAAGGTCCATCCCTAAGGTGTCATTAAAAATTACCATGGTTATTCACCAAGGCGTCGTTAAAAATGGTCATCTCTAGAGATTAAGTCTTTACCCAATGCATTGGAGCGCTATCAGGGCACAACCTTAAATTTGCCTTTATTATCATGTGATCCACATATATCATCATCAAACATTTCATAAATAACCCATGTAGGATAAAATAAATGGGTTTCATTTCATAATCATAATGTTTCAAAAACTGCTTTAAAGAAATGATCTTTACGTCACTTTAAACCCACGGAATGGGAGAGCGGGATTCATGTATGTAAATCCCAGAATTTAAAATAGAAAATTTTGGTATATATGTTAATACCCCTATAGAAATAAGAGCTTTTAGTATTCACTTTATAACATAAAATAATTTTGAGAAAAAAGAGAGGCATTTTGAGACGAAAATTTTGCAGCATAACGGCTATGTTACAAGGTTTTTAGAAAACATTGAAAAGAGAGGGGACATGGGTCAAACATTCATAAATGACCCATAAAACAGTAGAGGGATAGAATATAAGGGATTTAGGAACATGGAAATGAAATTTTAAAATATACCATATGAAATGAAGAACATGAAAGGAAGACAAAAATAAGATTTCTCTTATGAAAATTCGGCAGCCTAACGACGTTACATAAACTTCAACAAAAAATGAATTGATGAGATCAAATAGGGTCTCTCATAATACGAACATAAATGATCAGTGTGGTATATATAGAGATAATACCCCAACATAATTAAAATAAACTTTCGAGACTTGACATGGAATTAGAACTTTGAAAAAGGAGAAAGGTGCAAGGACCACTTTAAAATTCAGCAGCCCAACGATGCCACTTAAACTTCAAAATACTGAATTGAAGAGATCAAATGGGGTCTCTCATCATATGGTCATAAACGATCAGTATGATAGATATAGATATAATACCCCAACATAACAAAAATGAACTTGAAAGAATTGACATGAAAGTAGAACTTCAAAATGAGAAGAGTGAAGAACCACTTAAAAATTCGGCAGCCTAACGGCGCCACTTAAAACATCAAAATACTGAATTGAAGAGATAAAATGGGGTATCTCATCATATGGTCATAAAATATCAGTATGATAGATATATATATCATACCCCAACATAACAAAAAGGAACATCAAATAATTGACATGAAAGTAGAACTTCAAAACGAGAAGGGTGAAGAACCACTTAAAAATTCGGCAGCCTAACGGCGCGACTTAAAACATCAAAATACTGAATTGAAGAGATCAAATGGGGTCTCTCATAATATGGTCATAAAATATAAGTATGATAGATATATAGATCATAACCCAACATAACAAAAAGGAACTTGAAAGAATTGACATGAAAGTAGAACTTCAAAACGAGAAGGGTGAAGAACCACTTAAAAATTCGGCAGCCTAACGACGCCACTTAAAACTTCAAAATACTGAATTGAAGAGATCAAATAGGGTCTCTCATCATATGATCATAAACTATCAGTATGATAAATTTATAGATCATACCCCAACATAATAAAAATTAACTTGAAAGACTTGATAAGAAAATAGAACTTGAAAATGAGAAGGGTGAAGGAACCACTTAAAAATTCGGCAGCCTAACGGCGCCACTTAAAACATCAAAATACTGAATTGAAGAGATCAAATGGGGTCTCTCATCATATTATCATAAAATATCAGTATGATAAATATAGATATCATACCCAAACATAATAAAAAGGAACTTGAAAGACTTGACTTGAAAGTAGAACTTTGAAAAAAATGAGAAAAGTGAACGAATCCCTTGAAAATTCGGCAGCCTAACGGGGCCACATAAACATTCTATAAACGAAATGATGAGAGTAAGAGGGGGTCTCTCATCATATGAACATAAAAAGGACAGTATAATTAATATAAAAGAACCTCCTCCAACATAAGAACATGGGGCATAAAATAATGACATAGAAGAGATTACTTGAAAAGAAAGAGAGGGGTCGGATCCCTTACCTTAAAACGCGACTCTTGAAACTAAAAGTTTTGGACCTTGAGGGCTTGAGGGAACCTTGGGAGGACTCCTTGGGAGGTAAGGAGACCATAAATTCGTTGGGGGAGAGTTGGGAGTGAAAAAAAAGGAGGAATGGGTGGGTATTTATAGGGAAAGTGAGGGGACAAGGCATTAATGGCCAAGGGACACCTCATTAGTGGTTTTGGCAAAACCATGGGCTTGCCCATGGTATTTGCCCATGGTATTGGCCACTTGGGACACCTCATACCTTATCTTACTATTCAAAATTCGACCATATTGAATATATACTTAATACATCATTTAATGATGTCATTAGACACCCGTAACTTAAAAACTGTATTTTCACTATTCATCGAAAATTCAACTTTCTCAGAATAATCCCAAAATTTCACCTTAACCAAATATCAACGCTCTGATTACAAATATGAACTCCATTTTATAAAAATAATTTTCTAAATATTTTTAATTTAATTTTTAAATAAAAACACTATTCACCGAAAAATCATTTTTTCAGAAAAAACCCCAAAAATTACCATAGCATAATATCGGTGCTCTGAGTTCAAAAAATGAAATCCGTTTTATAAAAATAATTTTCTAAATATTTTTAATTAAATTTTTAATTAAAAAACACTATTCACCGAAAAAAAACTAATACTTGAATAATAATTTATGAAACCGTTATTTAACCATTTTATTGAATCACATTACTTAATCAAGGTGCCTAGATTATATAAATACTTTCTTTAAGTGAGATTACTAATCCATTTGGTCACATTACTAATCCTAAGCGTAAACTCACTATTCATAATTTACTATTCACCAAAAATCAAGTTGATCTTATTAGACTCTAAATTTCGTAGTGAACATAATTGTAGAAGACCATTTTTTGAAAATCATTACACATTTTTATTTATTTAAGGTTTACATAAACATTTTTAAAATATCCTTTCTCTAAAATTTATCTAAAATATACATACTATATTTATCTGGACATTTGAAAATTCATAAACGTCATCATAAGAAGAAATCCAAATTTTTATTTAAAACAAAGGATTACACAAGGCAATTACGGTCTCCTTACATAGCCCCTTATCACACCAACATAGGACCTAAGTGTAAGGTGTGCTAAGGTGAGAGAATCTGAGGGAGGCTCAGCCAACATCGCACGAGTCGTAATTTCTATTAGTTTGAACTTCTCGCGAAGGCGATCCCGTTCTAGCTTCACACGATGAAGTTCAGCTTGGGTTTGGTCCAGAGCAAAGCCCAGTGGTGCTACCTCCTTCCCAAGTTCTGTTAGATGGGCTTCGATCGGTCCAAGACTACTGGGTGAGGCCATCGAATCTTCTTTCTATATTAATTAACCACGATTGCTTGTATTTAGAGATAGTAATCAAAACATTTAGTTTCCAGCGGTCATATTGACCAATGGTCAAATAATAGTCAAAACCCAACAGTCTCATTTTAATTATACTCATGTTATCAAATGAAACGTTTTTGTTGAGTATAAAAATAAAATAAAATAACACATAAAATTAGGAAATAAGATTTATTCAAAATTTCGGGTCGTTACAATCTTCCCCCCTTAAGAAATTGTGTCCTCGCAATTTTTAAAATTGGGTTTTGAAATTTCATTGAAAGTCCCACATCGGAAAAGGAGTCAGTAAAACTATTACTTTAAAAGAAATAAAGGTAAGTACAAACGTCACCCGAGTTAACCCATACTAGGATTCCATGGAGGAAAACATGGACATGGAAGAAAAACAAAGGGTCAATTTCTGGGGGAGAGTGATAGAGAACATGATTAGGAGAAATTTAACCATAAGAAAATCCCAAAATTATGATGTGTGTAAACGGTCTTTGATTACCAAGTAGGAAACGTAAACCAACAACATTTTTGTTTCACGTTCCTTTTCATAATTTTTAGGAATTCATTTACAACATAAAACAAAAACATAAGAAAATATACCTATCTTCATGTAGAGTTTCATCCTTTAATATGTTTCTACCCAAAACTAATCTTTTCTCCAAATTATGAGAATTCAAAACTACTTGGTCTCATCAAAACACAAGAATCATCTTCATAATCCACAAAAGATTAACTATCTATTTCTTCTATCTTTAAAATTTATCCCAAAAACAGAAAGGGTAAGGTAAAACAACTCTTCAAAAAGAAATAATCCCATAGGAATGAAAACTACTTTTAAATATTCAAAGTTCCATGGTACTACCCAAAGTTCATCATAGTCCATTCCATAAATAAATGTCCTTAAAAAATCCTCAAAATAAACCAAACTAAGATTGAAACCCAAATACAAGAAGGATTTGATAACATAGTCTTCCAAGGTAAACTTTATCATTCATCTCCAAACAACATCAACCACTCCTAACATCTTATAAAAAAGTAACTAACCTAAACATATTTACCCCAAGATAGGTTAATAATTTCCATAAGTAACCTAAATTACTATAATTCCACCTTAAATTCATCGATTCTTCAAAATATAAGTCAACCCTACTCTTCAATGAAAATACCGTAGTAATCTATTTACCTCGATCATATAGGGTCCCCAAAATAGTGAAAATCTTCCAAAATAATAATCATATTTTAATCCCCTAATCATCCCTGTCATATTAATACGACAATTGTCGCATTTCCTATCACATTGGTTGTTTGGACATGTTCTTCCATTTCCCACCATTAACTATGAAGAGAAAGCATAATTAGGGGCTTAAGTACTTAGCCAATAATCATGAAAAGGAACTGAAAGCATATAAGGATAACTTTTAGAAGAAAAGTATACCCTAACTTGTGATCCCCTAGGTTACCATCTAGGTTATACATGATCATATATTCTTATGTGAATCTTTATTTTATTTTATCTTTGTTCCTTTAACAATGGTTCATACTAAGCTTATGAATTTACCAAAGCATATCCCCCGGGAGTGTCGTAACCAAGAGTGCAGCAAGGCCCGTTGTCGTGTACCAGTTCCCGTTCGAGTCTAGCTCAAAGCGGTGTTTTTGGGTTTTACCCCTATGTACATCTGTGCCAGATCCACCTCTACCTGCTCGTATCCAGACAGGGATGTATTTGCTTGGCAACCCCTTACTCAATACTCACCAAAATACCAGGAAGATATCATATTTTTTTAACTTTTCTATAGGGTTATTCCTAGAGTTTTCATATCCTAATTTTCACAAATAACTAAACCATCCTTTGATACCAACTATAGCATCCTGCCTTTTTATACCATAAACTTTCATTACATTACACAAAACTGAGGATCTTTAAGGTTTAGTGTCTTGGAAACTAGGAACATAATACATGAAAAAAACATAAAACATTCCTCTTAAACACTTGAAAGGCTTCTTCTTATGTTCATCCTAGGTTCATTACTGCATCTCATAACCTGGGGACATACATCAAAAGAAAGGGTGAGCAAAAGTCCTAGTAAGGGAAAAAATATGAACATTTTACATGTGAACTTGAGATACTTCAATAAGGACATGAAAATAACTTTAAGGCATGAGAAAGAAATCATGAGGCATTTCATAATAAAAATAACATTTTTCATAACTTGAAGATGTGGCTGCAACATTTAATATTGACAATCATTTCGTTTCACCAAGGTCCATCCCCAAGGTGTCATTAAAAATTACCAAGGTTATTCACCAAGGCGTCGTTAAAAATGGTCATCTCTATAGATTAAGTCTTTACCCAATGCATTGGAGCGCTATCAGGGCGCAACCTTAAATTTGCCTTTATTATCATGTGAGCCACATATATAATCATAAAACATTTCATAAATAACCCATGTAGCATAAAATAAATGGGTTTCATTTCATAATCATAACGTTTTAAAAACTGCTTTAAAGAAATGATCTTTACGTCACTTTAAACCCACGGAAGGGGAGAGCGTGTTTCATGTATGTAAATCCCAGAATTTAAAATAGAAAATTTTGGTATATATGTGAATACACCTGTATAAATAAGAGCTTTTAGTATTCACTTTATAACATAAAATAATTTTGAGAAAAAAGAGAGGCATTTTGAGACGAAAATTTTGCAGCATAACGACTATGTTACAAGGTTTTTAAAAAACATTGAAAAGAGAGGGGAAATGGGTCAAACATTCATAAATGGACCATAAAACAGTAGAGGGATAGAATATAAGGGATTTAAGAACATGTAAATGAAATTTGAAAATATACCATATGAAATGAAGAACATGAAAGGAAGACAAAAATAAGATTTCTCTTATGAAAATTCAGCAGCCTAACGACGTTACATAAACTTCAACAAAAAATGAATTGATGAAATAAAATAGGGTATCTCATCATATGAACATAAATGATCAGTGTGTTATATATAGAGATCATACCCCAACATAATAAAAAGAAACTTTCAAGACTTGACATGGAATTAGAACTTTGAAAAGGGAGAAAGGTGCAAGGACCACTTTAAAATTCTGCAGCCTAACGACGCCACTTAAACTTCAAAATAATGAATTGAAGAGATCAAATGGAGTCTCTCATCATATGGTCATAAACGATCAGTATGATAGATATAGAGATAATACCCCAACATAACAAAAAGGAACTTTAAAGAATTGACATGAAAGTAGAACTTCAAAATGAGAAGGGTGAAGAACCACTTAAAAATTCGGCAGCCTAACGACGCCACTTAAAACATCAAAATAATGAATTGAAGAGATAAAATGGGGTCTCTCATCATATGGTCATATAATATCAGTATGATAGATATAGAGATCATACCCCAACATAACAAAAAGGAACTTCAAATAATTGACATGAAAGTAGAACTTCAAAACGAGAAGGGTGAAGAACCACTTAAAAATTCGGTAGCCTAACGGCGCCACTTAAAACATCAAAATACTGAATTGAAGAGATAAAATGGGGTCTCTCATCATATGGCCATAAAAGATCAGTATGATAGATATAGAGATCATACCCCAACATAAAAAAAGGAACTTGAAAGGATTTACATGAAAGTAGAACTTCAAAACGAGAAGGGTGAAGAACCACTTAAAAATTCGGCAGCCTAACGGCGCCACTTAAAACATCAAAATACTGAATTGAAGAGATCAAATAGGGTCTCTCACCATATGATCATAAAATATCAGTATGATAAATTTAGAGATCATACCCCAACATAATAAAAATGAACTTGAAAGACTTGATAAAAAAATAGAACTTGAAAATGAGAAGGGTGAAGGAACCACTTAAAAATTCGTCAGCCTAACGGCGCCACTTAAAACTTCAAAATATTGAATTGAAGAGATAAAATGGGGTCTCTCATCATATTATCATAAAATATCAGTATGATAAATATAGAGATCATACCCCAACATAATAAAAAGGAACTTGAAAGACTTGACATGAAAGTAGAACTTTGAAAAAAATGAGAAAGGTGAACGAATCCCTTGAAAATTCGGCAGCCTAACGGCGCCACTTAAACATTCTAAAAACGAAATGATGAGAGTAAGAGGGGGTCTCTCATCATATGAACATAAAAAGGACAGTTTAATGAATATTAAAGAACCTCCTCCAACATAAGAACATGGGGCATAAAATAATGACATAAAAGAGATCACTTGAAAAGAAAGAGAGGGGTCGGATCCCTTACCTTAAAACGTGACTCTTGAAACTCAAAGTTTTGGATCTTGAGGGATTGGGGGAACCTTGGGAGGACTCCTTGGGAGGTAAGGATACCAGAAATTCGTTGGGGGAGAGTTGGTAGTGAGAACCAAAGGAGGAATGGGTGGGTATTTATAGGGAAAGTGAGGGGACAAGGCATTAATGGCCAAGGGACTCCTCATTAGTGGTTTTCGCAAAACCATGGGCTTGCCCATGGTATTGGACACTTGGGACACCTCATACCTTATCTTACTATTCACAATTCAACGATATTGAATATATACTTAATACATCATTTAATGATGTCATTAGACACCCGTAACTTAAAAACTGTATTTTCACTATTCATCGAAAATTCAACTTTCTCAGAATAATCCCAAAATTTCACCTTAACCAAATATCAACGCTCTGATTACAAATATGAACTCTATTTTATAAAAATAATTTTCTAAATATTTTTAATTTAATTTTTAAATAAAAACACTATTCACCGAAAATTCATTTTTTTAGAAAAAACCCCAAAAATTACCATAGCATAATATCGGTGCTCTGAGTTCAAAAATGAAATCCATTTTATAAAAATATTTTTCTAAAAATTTTTAATTAAATTTTTAATTAAAAACACTATTCACCCGAAAAAACTAATACTTGAATAATAATTTATGAAACCGTTATTTAACCATTTTATTGAATCACATTACTTAATCAAGGTGCCTAGATTATATTAATACTTTCTTTAAGTGAGATTACTAATCCATTTGGTCACATTACTAATCCTAAGCGTAAAATCACTATTCGTAATTTACTATTCATCAAAAATCAAGTTGTTCTTATTAGACTCTAAATTTCGTAGTGAACATAATTGTAAAAGACCATTTTTTGAAAATCATTACACATTTTTATTTATTTAAGGTTTACATAAACATTTTTAAAATATCCTTTCTCTAAAATTTATCAAAAATATACATACTATATTTATCTGGACATTTGAAAATTCATAAACTTCATCATAAGAAGAAATCCAAATTTTTATTTAAAACAAAGGATTACACAAGGCAATTACGGTCTCCTTACATAGCCCCTTATCACACCAGCATAGGACCTAAGTGTAAGGTGTGCTAAGGTGAGAGAATCCGAGGGAGGCTCAGCCAACATCGCACGAGTCGTAATTTCTATTAGTTTGAACTTCTCGCGAAGGCGATCCCGTTCTAGCTTCACACGATGAAGTTCATCTTGGGTTTGGTCCAGAGCAAAGCCTAGTGGTGCTACCTCCTTCCCAAGTTCTGTTAGATGGGCTTCGATCGGTCCAAGACTACTGGGTGAGGCCATCGAATCTTCTTTCTATATTAATTAACCAAGATTGCTTGTATTTAGAGATAGTAATCAAAACATTTAGTTTCCAACGGTCATATTGACCAATGGTCAAATAATAGTCAAAACCCAACAGTATCATTTTAATTATACTCATGTTATCAAATGAAACGTTTTTTTTTAGTATAAAAATAAAATAAAATAACACATAAAATTAGGAAATGAGATTTATTCAAAATTCCAGGTCTTACATCCCTGCTCAAAACTTACCACATCCCTTCTTAAACATATCCTATTCAAATCCTCACCCCATAAGACTTGGCCCAAAATGTTTCAACCTATTAGAAATTTCTATTTTTTACTATGTTTGAAACTCTCTTATTTAATGATCACAAAACATGATTCTTTTAGTACTAATGATTCACATGATGTTTGATAAAATTTTATATATTAATACATTTTCTATGGTAATTCTACTATATTTTATGGAGAGTTACCATAATTTGGGAGTCACCACTAAGACAATCTATCACTAGAATCTGAGTCACTATTACCGCCAATATGAGATACTGCTAGAGGAGCTATCGTGACATGTTGAGTCGCAAAAATCTTCTTGTTAACTTTGATGTCTGAGTACTTTGTTTTGAATGGCCCAACTACTATTTCTTTATATAGATTATTTCGACCATTTATTCATGAAATAGTCAAATACAGATACTAGGATTTTGGATCTAATGATTCTATATATACACGAAGGATATATCTCTTCTGACACCAGTTAAAAAACAAAATAAAACAAGTTACAAGGATACAATTAAATTTACTTAAAGATACTTTTTCAATTGAATATGTGAATTATAATGAGATTACTGATTCATGTTATGTGAAAATAAAACAATAGGGAATCATATAATTCATTATCGTGATTGATTGAGGTGATGATATAGATAAACTAAAACATTAATAAAGATTTTCTATGATCTTATGTCTACTACAAATTTTCAAAATGAAGTGTGATATTCTCAGCAATTATGATTTGAGGACAAAGAACATTCAAAAAATATCAAACTGCATTTTCTATATTATTTATTAATCTAAAAGTTTTATTTTGAGGAGTGTGTTATTACTATGATATCAAACACACATTGTCTCCCACACCTACCTAGAGAATAATTTTTATTCTCTCCTTTATCAACATCAATTTTCCCACTATGTTTCTGGAAGTGGTCCTTGTGTGAATTGTACTATTCTTACATCACAAGAATAACTATGGAAGATGATTCTTAACCTAGACATCGTGTATCTATTAATTGTTTAACTAATCTTGGTTCTAAATTTATTTTATTACAATTATAATCCTCCTGGTATTAGGTCATTCCCAAGTGGAGGGTATTAAGTCTCATCTTTAGACTAAGCCTCTTGTTTATTTATCTGTGTAATTGTGTTATTATGTTTTTACATCTCTATCTTAGATTACTTGTTATTTATAAAAAACTATTACTTTGATAAATAATCTTATATAGTTGTTATATTTTTATTTGTATATGTAAATTGATGTCAATAGTTAAATTATTTCTGAACATTATTTTAACTGAGACATAATCACTCTTTAAAATAAATGTTAAAAGGAAAAAATCTTATATCGATTTGATATTTTGATTAATTGTAAAGTTTAGTTTTATTAGTGGGTTTCCATTTTTAGCCTAGTATTTAATAGAAATATTTTATTGTGTACTTAATTTACTCCCCTCATGAGTTACTCACTCCGACCAACATTTGTTATCAAAAGGAAGAATTAAATTAACCTTTTCAACAATGATTTTAGTGTATTCTAAAGATATCAAATTTATTCAAATTCTAAATTTTTTCTCTATATCGGTAACAAAAAATAATGATCTGATATTAATAGACCTCCTTATTTTAATGGTTCAAATTATGCTCAATGGAAAATAAAAAAAAATAGAATGTATGGGTTTTAACATTTAAACTATAATAAAAGATCAATATGAAATACCACAAACTGTAATAATTTCTTGGATCATTGCTAAAAAACCTTCTTACAAAAATAATTGTAACGATTTGAATGCTTTGTTATGTGTCTTGGGTGATAAAGAATTTAGTAGAATATCTAATTGAATGTATTATTTTGAAATAAGGGATATTGTATCTTTTTCAAATGAAGGAACATAAAATGTCAAAGAAATGATATTTAATACATACACAATCAAGTATGATACTTTTAAAATTAAATATGATGGATCTTTTTTTGATATGAATCTCAAGTTCAATGAAATATTAAATACCATGAAATCACATAGAAAACAAGTGATAGACAAAGATCAAGTGATGGGATTTCTCATATGCTACCAGATAGATGGAGATGAATATCTGTATCAATAGAGACTCGTGTGATGTGAGTAAATTACCCGTAAATCAATTTATTGGAAAACATATGATGTATTAATAAGAGATTAAAGTCAAAAAAGGGATCGATTAATATGAATCAAAAAAAATTTAATATCTTTTAATACTATAATGTACAACCAAAGATAAAAGGTACAAACTAAAGATACCAGTGGAGAAGAATCTCCTGATGAAATTGATGAAGAGATGGACCACATGGTCAGAAGATTCAAAAAATTCTCTCAGAAAAATAAGTTCCTCAAAAAATATAATTTCAAAGTAAATTATGAGAAAAAGTTAAATTGTAAAAAATATTGAAAAAATGATGACACTCAAAATGAAATCACATTCTATGAATGTAAGAGGAAAGAACACATAAAAGACGACTGTACAAAATTGAAATATAAAAAAAGTATGAGGATAAAGATAAAAGATAAAAAATAGTAATAAAATAAACGTGTTGTGACTCCAAATATTTCTCAAGTGATTTAGACACTAATAAATTAGATAATTTTGATAGGGAAAATAGGTGATATGTGGAAATCACATCCAAGGTACATAATATTCTTCAACCTTGTCCTAATTATATTTGAAACATTTCTAAAAATGAAGAAATTGATTATAATGTGGATGGAATTTCGAATAATGATCTATATGATTACTGTATCTTGATGGAAGATATATTTCAAGAGATGAAAGATAAATATATCTCTCTTAATAAACATCATTCTTTAACAGTAAATGTTAAAACAAATCTTACTATTAAAAAAAAGAAAAATGATCAAATCTTTAAAGAAAACAATGAATTAAAATTTTAAAATGAACAGTTAAAGAAATACATAGAATTTTTTACCAATTGTATTAATACATTAACACAAATACTAGGAAAAATGCTTATCTCTAGTATAAAAGTGGCATAGTTTCCCAATCGTGATAGAGAAAAATTAAAAAACCCAGATTTACATCAAGTAACAATCCTAAAAATTCATATACTACCAATACATTCTCAGCTAGACCTAATAATGTATTTATTTCAAGAAAATTTCAATCTATTTATAAGAAACCCCTTCAACAAATATGGATGCCAAAATATCTTATTACTAACACAACTAGACCCAAGAGGAATTGGATACCGAAATAATTTTTCCATAAACTTTCTATTGTAGAAAACCAGTTTGAAAACCTCCAGCAAAAGCCTGTTGTATATGGATAGTGGATGTTCCAGACATATGTCTGGTGAGTATTCAAACATCAAGAATTTGATCAATGTTCATGGTGGTCATGTCACCTATGGTGACAATGCAAAAGGTAAAATCAACAGACATAACAAAATTCCTAATAATAATTCTGTATTAATTTAAAAATTTGTATATGTATGTGGTCTTAGATATAATCTTCTTAGAATATCATAGTTATGTGATGATAGATATTATGTATAATTTGAAAAAAATGCGTATCATGATTTTAATGATAAAAATATTTAAATTTTTACTACTTTAAGAATTGATAATATTTATTATACTGATGTAAATTCATTATATTCTAAATATATATCTTTCCTATTTTCCTTTCATAAAGAATCTTGTATTTGGAATATGAGACTAGGCCATTGAAATATTCATTCACATAGAAAGATAACTAGGAATGTGTTAATTTGAGACACACCAAAACATAAATTCTAAAATGATAGAGTTTGTGATCCCTATGAAAAAAGAAAACTTCATAAGATTTCTTTTAAATCTAAGAAAGATATTTCAACATCTTAGCCTCTAGAGTTAATTCATATGGACTTATTTGGACCTTTTAGAGTCTCTATTCTAAATATAAAACATTATGTCTATGTCCTTGTAGATTAATTCTCAAGAGACACTTGGGTATTCTTTCTAGCTAAAAAAATGAATCTTGTTCTTACATTATTAAGTATTTCAAATCTGCAGAAAACCATAGTGGACATAGAATTAATACCTTAAGAATTGATAATGTTCTAGAATTTTATAGTCATACTTTGAGTCATTTTTTTTTCAAAAATGGTTATAATCACAATTTTTCTATAATTAGAACACCACATCAAAATGGTGTGGTAAAAAGAAGAAATAGGTCACTCTTTATGAGATAGCCTAGACTATACTAAATGATTATGACCAACCTATATACTTCTTGGTTAAATTCATTAGTATAACCTATTACATTATAAATAAAGTTCTGATTAGACCTCTCCTATAAAGAAAACCTTATGAGTTATGGAGTAATAGAAATCCAAAGGTTATTTAAATTACTGTTTTTGGTTGAAATGTTTTTATTCTTAATAAAAAGGATAATCTATAAAAATGTTATTCCATGACTGATAGAGGGATTTTAATTGGATATTCAAATTATAGTAATTATTATAGAATGTTTAATAAGAGATCCAGAATTATGGAAGAATTTTTTCACATAAAATTTGATGAAACCAATCCCAATGAACCTAAGAATATCTTAGAAATCCTTGAATATGATCTTTCAACATTAAATCTCAATACTAAACCTTCTTAAAGTTCTATTAAACATGCATATAGTTCACCCTGTAAACTTCGAGAACCTGAGCAGGAAGATTATCATTAGATATCCAACCCTTCTATTCAAATATCTATTAAGACTCATAGAAACCACCCTTTAGATGATGTTATAATAAACCTAGATAAAGTAATCAAACTAGATCTTCTCTTATGTAACAAATTGAACACCAAGCCTTCTAATACCTTTTTAAACTTAAGAACGTTAATGATTCCATAAATGATTAATTCTAAGTAATAACGATGAAAGATTAACTTAATCAATTTTAGAGTAATATTGTTTGGGAACTTTTTGTTATACCAAATCGTACCATAACTATTGGTACTAAGTGGGTATTTAGAAATAATGTTGATGATTCAATGAATATTGTAAGAAACAAAGATAGTCTAGCTTCACAAGTTTATAATCAAGAAGAAGTTATGGATTATAAAGAAACTTTTTCACTAGTATTAAGACATGAATCCATTAAGATATTGAACTCCTATGCATAACATTTGGATTTCAAACTATATAAAATGGATGTTAAAAAGGGATTGTAAAAGGGATTTATAATTGAGTAATGTTTTGATGAACAACCCCCCAGATTTCAAAATCCACATTTTCTAAATCATGTTTTTAAATTAACAAAAGATTTATATAGTTTAAAACAGGCTCATAGTTCTTGGTATGAAAGGATTACCTCTTTAATTATTTCAAAAAAAAATAAAAAGGTATTCCGGATCCATCTATTTTTATAAAAATAATTTCAAATGATGTTTTAACAGTAAAAATTTATATAGATGATAGTATTTTTGGATCTACTAATGATTAACTATGTACTAATTTTTCAAAACTAATAAAAAATTAATTTGGAATGATTTTGATGGGTGAACTCAAATTATTTCCTGGATTTTAGATTTTTTAGAATAAATAAGGAATTATCTTAAATAAAAGTAAATATACTAAAAATCTACTAAAACGTTTTGTCCTAGAAATTACCAAATATAGTTATACTCTCATGATTACAACCTATAAACTAAATATTGATGATGCTGAGAAATTAGTAGATCAAACTAGTTTTAGAGGTATGATTGACTATCTTTTGTACATAACTAACAGTTGGCCTAATATTATGTTTAGTGTGAGTATCTATGCTAACATCCAATAAAATCCAAAAGTGTAACATTTATTATCTATCAATTTAATTTTTAAATGCCTAAAGTATACAACCAATTGAGGATCATTCTATCCAAGAGGAAATGATTTTGATTTTGTAAGTTATTTATATTTTGATCTTGGTGGCTATAATCTTCATAGAAAAAGCACATCAAGAACATGTCATCATTTAGGAAAATATCTAGTATCATGGTGTAGTTAGAAACAAAATTTTATTGTATTTTCATCTAATGAAGCAGAATATATAGGTGCAGGAAGTTGTTGTGCACAAATCGCATGGATAAAACAAACTTTACTAGACTTTGGATTCAAATTTACACGTATACCTATAAATTGTGATAACACAAGTGTGATTAAATTTTCCAAAAATTCAGTATCTTTCTCTAGACAAAACACATATATGTAAAACATCACTTTTTAAGAGATCATTATCAAAAGGGGGATTTCAATTTAAAATTTATTGGGACTACACATCAGCTAACTAATATCATCACAAAGCCATTGAATTTTGAGAGATTTAACTACATAAAACATGAATTAGTAATGATAAATTTTGGTTGATAAGTCACGCTTAATGAGTCACCATTGATAAGTCACCTTTTCTAATCCACCATTGATAATCCACCATTGGTATGTCACTATGGAAGTGTCACTATTGATGAGTCACTGTTGATAAGTCAACATTGATAAGTCACCATTGGTGAGTCACCATTGATAAGTCACTATTAATAAGTTACCATTGATGAGTCATTGTTTATGAATCATCATTGATAAGTCACTATTGAAGAGTCACCATTGAACATGTCATTGTTCATTTTAGTTAAAATTGTTCTATTACTCCTTCAATTTTATTTTATAGAATTTTTTTTATTTTTTAATATCTGTTATTTTTTATTTAGGACTCTTAAATGATATAACTATCAGGATAAATATAATCGATTCACTTCCCTTAAAATATTTATTATCTCGAACCTTTTTTTCATTCCTCTCAAAACAATAATAATTTTTTCTTGTTCCACCTAAGCTTTCAACTGATTTTAATGGACCATGTGAAGCGATTAGTATAATCAAATCCAGATGAGATGAGGCCATCTTATAAAAGAAAATTTTTTACAAGAATCTTGGATTTTGTTTCAAAAAACCTATATATGGAAATGTTGGTTGTTGAAGCCAAAAAAAGATATTGATGCACAGTGGCTCCCAACTTACATTATGATAGTATTAAATGTTATAGAAAAACAAAAATGGATGAACTAGTTCACATCAAATCACAGAGTTTATTATTCATGTTTAATCATTGATTTTTATCAGAATGCTGAGTTTATTTTTGAAAAGAGAGTGGATAAGATTTGAAGTCCCATTGTTAGAGAAGAGATTTATTTATATTAAAAGGAATATGTGTGATTCTTAAAACTACCTCATAAAGGAGTATGTAAGGATTCTCATGGTATTATACCAAGTGATAGTGAAATTTTCAAATATGAAGAGTCTCACCTTCAGTTAACTGGAGATGGTACCCTGAGGTGACCTAATAATGCAGAAAATTATGGTTAATATAAGATATTATTCACATTTGTAAAACATTTTTTGTTTCCTATGAATGGATATTTCGATACTAGGTGATATCAAGACGTTTTCTTCCTATTTATAATGGAAAAATGGAAAATAATCAATCTATGAAAATTTTCTATGGTTTATATATATGAGACTTGAAAGAAGAGCTCAAGATAAAACATATTTAAATTCCCTAATATGATATCTACCATATTAGATGATAATGAATATGTTAAAGAAGGAGAAGAATATAAAGATAAGTTTGGTGGTTTTTCCTATCAAAGACAATTTGTAAAAGGTTTAAAGTAAGAAGGAATCCATGGAATAAATACTGGTTAAGAGACAATGAAAAACTGTATGATGATTTCAACCCTAATGATCATTCATAATGACCTAAGGACATGGTATATCCTGATATCAAGCCTAATGAGTTGGTTGAGTACTCTGATGTGGATAGTGTCAATGTTAAACTAGAAGTTGAAGAGGAAGAAGAAGATGCTTTTTTAGTGGAAGTGGGGAGTGATCTGAAAAATCCTAAATCTCCTCCAAAGGTTACTAATAAATCTGTATGTTCACTAGATTATCTACCTACCCAATAATCTCTTTTAAATGAAAATGAGGAGTCAGAAATTAAATTATCTGGAGATTCTTAGTTTAAGTTATCCTCTTCTAAAACATCAAGGGACTATAATTCTAATGGTAACGGTAGTAATGAAAATGATTATAAGGAAGTTGATGGTGATCGTGATAATGAACAAGAAGATGGAAATGATGGTAAAGATGATTATGATCATGATGATGGAGATAATGATAATATATATAATCATGGAGATGCTCATGAAAATAATCATAATGAAAACAATGATAAGAATGAATATGATCCTACTAATCTTGATCATGGAATAGTTTAAATACTTCCTTCATCATTATTGGTATCATGTTCTAATAGAAATTAGACCCAAGCTAAAGGCACTGAGATGGATGATTTAATTTCTATTCATGAATATGTTTTGGAAGATGCAAGTGATGGGGATAAGACTCCAAATATTGTTGATTAGTCAGCACAAATGAATCAATTAGAAACAGTGGATAACATTTCAACCAATCTTACATAACCTACCCCTTATGTACCAAAAGTTTTTTAATCCTATAAAGTATCCAAAGAATCACCAATTCTTCTATATATTACACCTGAATTTTGTTCATTTGAAGGATAGGAAATATATCCTGGTTTTGTTAGAATTGGTTTAGATTATAGACACTCAGATGATGAGCTTGAAAATATTGTTATAAAAAAAGGATCCCTAATAGATAAAATTGTTCAAGATGGGGAGTTACAGCCTTTTACTCACAAGGAGACCGATAGATCAGCTACGGTTGAAGTTCCTCATGAGAAACAAATATTTCTCCCACTCAACATATTCTACCTCCCGATGTAGTAACCCAAGATTATTTGGATTTTTTTCAATAGAAAGTGAATTCTGAATAGACCCCTTGAGAAAGAATTTAGTTTTAGATTTCACAACTGTCTTAATTTCTCAACATTCTCCTTTTACCATCTTAATGAAGAAAGCACTCGACATTTGGGTGAATTGTATATATTTCATATACATCCAAGAGTAATATTTCATATTAAATAATTGGAAGTAGAGAATAGAATATTTTTAATTGAGGTTGAATGTTATCAAACTTTAGTAGAGGTTCTGACATCCTATTTTTTGGACTATATGAAATCTATTTCCCAGAAGTTGGAAAGAATGATTGTTGCTGCCTATACTTCAACTACACCTCCTCCTTCACTAGTGAAAATTGATACATATCTTCTCGAATAGGTTCTTAGGGGATAAATAATAAATTTTAATGGAAATTTGACCTCTCATGAGAAACAAATTCATCATATATAACATCATGGAGATCATGTCTATATGATGATAGTAGAATATCTCATTGATCTCTGGAATGATAAGGTCATCATCAAGAATGTGATAATGTATTATCCTTCAAGGATTTATACTATGAATGAAATTTATAATAATTTTAAATTTCTTATATAGAATTTGAGATTTCCACCAGTGATAAGAGCATTCAAAGAACATGTGAGTCAACTGAAGGTTCTCACATATGCTTTGTAAAGATTCATGGATGAGAAAAGTAACTTATTTTGTGCAATGAAAAGATGAGGTAATATAATTATGGATTTTATCAACCTAATGAACCCATTAATCCATTTTCATCATACGAATATTATTTCTATAGAATAAATTCCTATCAAAATTGTTCTTTCAATAACAACTATAATGCCAGTTTTCTATAGACCTATAGGAATAACTTAGTTAGATGGTCTTATGTCTCCACAGTTTTAGCCTATGAATTTTCCACCAATAGATTCAACATAAAACCTCACACTAGTTTTTTTATGAGAGCCACTTCCTCCTACTAACACAATACCTTATATTATATCAATTTCTCTAACTAACACTTCAATTTTTTCTCCCAAGAGAGAGATAGAGACAAATGGAATGCCAAACGGAAATAAAACAGTTGACCAGCCACCACCCTCTAACCCCGTAATCTAATTTGATAAATTATTTTAATAGGTATATGATGTTTGTTTTTCAATAATTATATTTCTATACTCAACAAATTTTAGGTACCTATTCACTATAATATCATTATGTTCTTTTACTTTCATTTTTTGTACTATTGTTATTTTTTTATATTCTCAAAGGGGGAGATAAATGGGAATTTATTTTTATATAAGGAAATAACCTAAAAAAATTTATAAATTTTTTGTAAGTTTTTTTACATCACTCATATATCTTCCGAAATGATAAGAATTTTGTATTTAAAATAAAATGCATCTTTTATTATTTATGATTACTCATTTAGTGTATGATTTATAAAATTTCATGTTTTATGATCATCTAAAAGGGAGATAATGTTGGAACCACCTTGTGCGGAGTATGTTTTACACTATATTATTTTAATGATCAAAAACCATGATGAGCTACCGCTAGACTTTGAGTCATTTTTACCTCTGTTATGAGATACCGCCAGAGGGGCTACTACCAGATGTTGAGTCACCATCAACTTCTTGTCACTGTTGTTGTCCAAGGACTTTATCATGAATGGATCAACAACTATTTCTTTATAGAGATATTTTCAACCAAGTTTTCATGTCAATGTCAAAGATTGATATGTGGATTGTGGATCTACTACTGATATATAGACATGAATGATATATCTCTTTTGATATGGGTTACGAAACAAAATACAACAAGTTATAAGGCCAAAATGACATTTAATTAGAGAGAATTGTGTCACTGAATCTTTGAATTCTTACAAGATTACTAATTGAGGTTCTGTTAAGTTCAAATGACATAGAATCATAGAATTAATCATCAAGATTGATTGAGACACTAATAGTGATCAACTGAAACACACCTTTCAATTTTTTACGATCTTATGTCTACTATAAATTTCCCAAATGAAATGAGAACTTCTCACTAATGTTGATTAGAGGACTATGAACATTCAGAACAAATCAGATTAAGCTTTTCTATATTCTTTATTATTATGTCTATTTTATTTTTAGAAGTGTGTTGTTACTATGTTATCAAATACACACTGTCTAATATACCGAACTAGAGAATAATTGTTATTCTCTTCTTTCTCTACATCTATTTTCCAACTATGTTTGTGGAAGAGGTCCCTATGTGACCTGTACTATTCTTACATCCCATGAATTACTATGGAAGATTATTTTTTGACTAGATAGATTGTAACTAATTATTTTTTACTTCATCTAGGTTATGGATTTATATGATTATAATTATAATATTATTGGCAGCAGATGATTTCTATGTCGAGGTTATTGAGTCTCATCATGATACAGAACCTCTTGTTCATTTCCCTTCTTCATTATATTATTAGGTTTTATTTTGCTAATATATTATAGATTACATTTTATTTATAAATAAAAATATTAATTTGATATTTAATTTTAAATAGTAATTATATTTTTATTTTTCTATGTAAATTGAATTAAAAAGTTAATGTATTTCTAAACATTATTTTAACTAAGCATAAATCATTATTTAAGAAATCATTTAAAAGGATATATCATATATCAATATGATATTTTCATTAATTTGGATGTTTATTTTTATTAAAGGGTTTTTATTTTTATCCTAACCTTTAATAGAAATTATTTATTGGGAACTCAATTCACCCCCCCCCCCTCTTGTGTTACTCACTCTAACCAACGCAAACTAAAGGATTACCCTCCTGGGTTCCTTAGGAATCTCTGACTGACCTCTATCATTGATAACATTATCTGAGCACACTGCCTTAGTATATGAATCTCCCATAGGAGTCATGGGACCTCCCTCATCCCCCAATTGAGGTTACACATAAAGGGTCCAAAACACTAGGGACCTTATCCACCTCTGTAGTCATTTTCTCTAGGTAAGCTTGCAATAAAGGTTGAGGATCAATCAATTCCATTATCAACTAGCTGAATATGTTTGTTATGAATGGGTTACCTTCCCATTCTCTAATATGAACATCAATTAGCATGATCTTCACACCCACTTCCCCTATCCAGATGAATCATCCACATCTCTAGACTTAGGGGACTTTTCTCTACCTTCTATGCCCACACCCTTATTTTTACCATGATTTCTATACCCATTCATGTATTCCACCGTCAAATGACCCATTATCATATTAACGGTACAAAAACTGAACCATTATTCATAATCAAAATGGTTTCTAAAACAAAAATCTTCACTAATAGTAATATAAATGTAATCTTGAAGGGATTCTTGAGGTATCTACTTCCACACAAACTCCAGGACTTACAGGGTGGAAAACAGATTTAGTAAAGCTTTCAGAACACAAGTACCTACCTATGAGGTTCCAAAACATTCTAATAGTTTAAGGGTTTTGAAAGGGTAATGGTAGATTTGGGAAACTTACATAAATCTCCACTGAAGGAGAGTCCCATTTCATATGAAAATTGTAGGTCCATTTGAAGAGGTAGAATTGGAATATTTTGTAGCTTCAGGGATCACTAGACCTAGCTTTGATCAAGTATTCCTTAGAGGAGAATCATATCATAATGTTATTATTGGTGAGAAAACCCACTATGGCCATATCTTGTAAGTCCCAAGCACCGAAAAAAACATATCAAATATGACCACTGAAGGTCTTCTCTGTGATAATCGATAAATCAATGTTTGGTTGAGGAGGGATAAAGCTTCATTAAACTTTTTAATCAAAATAGGAATGTTAGGGAATCCATCGTATAGATATGGAACCTTAGGGAAGATAGATATTTAAGAAAATTAGGGGAGAATGCTCAAGGTTGAGAAGGGAAAATGAGGACTCCGCTCACTTGAAGGTAATCATAGGTCCCTCCCCCACTGAAGGGGGAGGGAGTGGATCATTAGATTTCGCCTTCATGGAGTGGGAGAACACATCATATCCCCCCCTAGGAGGAACCCCCCTAACCCAAATAGTTATGATCTAATGAAAATATCAAGATGTTATCAATAGTCAATAACCTTTAAGGATCATTACATTTTGAATGGATTTATGGATAGTGAAAAACCCTTCAATTGTCAGTCCCTGATCATTCTACTCTATTCATTAATTTAGGGATGTCTTCCATAGTTTTTAAATATTGTGGTATCTCTATGATATTAAATCAAACTAATATATTTTATAATGTAATACATATAATTTAATTCCCTACAAACCTCAAAATATTTGATTTTATTCCCTAAGGCCTGCTATGATCAGTTTCTAAATGGGAGATTATATTTGATGTCATCTGAATGTTATTTACAAAAAAATAACAACTTCTTTACAAATGAATGATTCTATCATATGAATTCTCATTTTTCAACACCATCTTCTTCTATAATGAGTATGATATGATCCATGTAAGTTAATAAATGATGATCTATCCATAAAAAATATGTATTGATCAATTACTTGTTAATAATCACTCATATATATATTAAAGTATGATCTTTTAATAATACTCATCTTCAATACTTTACAGATATAATAATAGATATTTTATAACTCTCTCAAACCTCAATGTCCTTTGATCAATAGTTTCAATAGATTTCTATTTAATAAATCCATTAAGATCATTAAATATCGACCAAATGTTTTAATGTGTTAAAAAACAAATTAACTTGATTCAACCAACTCATATTTCATCTGTATTTCCTTTATTTTGGAATAAAATAGAATCAAAAAAATATTGGTATTAAAGAAATAATGACATGGAGTCCATTATTGCAATGTGATTTTATTTAAAATTTAGAAATTTTGGTTTATAATATTTCATTATGTATTAATAATATAAAAAAATATAGAAATTATAGATCTAATAAAATATAAAAATCCATTGTAATATTATTATAATCCAAATAATCTATATAGGTCTCATCCTTACTACAATTTGAAGAATAGAATTGATGTATAAACACTTATTCTAGTACAAAACCATTTTTCCATGGATCTATATTATAGAGTCTCCAAAATGTCTCATATCAAGGAAATATAATTTTTGAAGACAGATAAAAAAATATGTAACTAGATTCTAAAGAAAATAGACTAATATTTTTTAATAAAGGTGAATAATAAATAGAATATTTTCCTGATATTGTATGACACCTTCATTGTTTCATAATCCATACATTTTCCAAAATCCTATTTTTAGATTAAATATATCTTTATTAACCATGGTGTAATACCCATCCATTATAGCACAATTCATCAACCACAACCAAATAAATTCTAACTATCTTTTCACAAACCTACAAAACACCTGTTGTAGTGTAGTTTTTATTACATGTCAAGAATTACCTCAATATAACCCCAATCTTCTCCAATAATCTCAAATATCACCACAAGCCACAATATACCAAAATAAACATTATAAACCACTTATATAATCATTCACATGTAGATAGTTATTCTTCATTGTTTAATAAAACCTCATCTCTTATCTCTTCCTTCACCTTGCCATGCTATGATACATTCAAATAAAATTTTCCATGTATTTCATTCTATTTTATCCTTCATACTACTCTTTCTATAATCCCATAGTATCACTATAGCTACATCAATATTTGCATTGTTTATCTAAAAAGTAAAACAATTATCTTTTTAAATATCTTATTCTATATATTTCAATGTTGTGAATCCCTCACAATGTTTGGTTTCTATGATCAATATCCACCATAAATCATAGGACCATTGAGTTAACAAATTTATCCCCAAATTTAAGTTCTAGATGTTACTATTATGATCATCATAACATAATGTTTTAACAAAAAAATTATATTCTAAGATATTCCATCAAATAACCTATAAAAAATAATAGATTATATATAGACATTTTCCTTAAGCCTTTTATTTCTTTAACATTGTATAAAATATTTTCAACCCATATTTTTTACCAAAATAACATTGGTAACATTGATTATTTTCAAATCCATTATTCATCCCCTTTTTGGAAATATTTCCATCCACTATATTATTTAATAATACTTCTATAAATCCATGAATCCAGTTGACGTAAATATATTCATCCACTTTTTATAAACATGTATCCACTTTGATAGTATAATATTTTCTAAAAACATTCATTTGGGTCACATGTAGGGTATTGGTACATCATATAAAGAATTTAGTTACAACTCAACCCTTATATATGTAAAATCAATTAATGTTTATACTATATTTGAAAAAATAGGAAACCAATAAATATAAATTAATATTCAGTATAATATATTTAGAAGACACTAAAAAAATATTATATCATAATGGTTTTTTTCTATGTATTAGGTATTACCCTATTGAAACAAACTCTACATGATATAATCTATGATAAAAATAAATTCTTTCATTTTTATCCTATGAATTAATGGGAATGTAGATTTTATCCTATTGAGTATATATAGACTAAATTAATCATGTGTACAATTCATTTATATATACTAAAATGAATAAAATATTCTAGTTCAATTATGAATTCTCGTATTTGGGTGTGGGTATAATATATTGAGTAACCTAGGTATACCTATATAATCTAATGTATCCTACATAAATGGCCTCATTACATATAACCATATATAAGATCAATTTTTCCATTCCATTTATATTGAATAATTTTTATATTATATATATATATATTCTTCATCCGCTTAACATCTATATGAAATTTTTTACTACTTCCTAAAATAAGAATTAATTTTAAGTTGTATCATTTATAACTCATAATATATAATATCACACAATGTAATTAATGAACTATAAATCAATATTAAAAAAAATATCTTGTTATAAGAAAAAAAATAAACAAAAAACCTAATATTTTACCTAAGTATCATAGTAACTCTTTCCACAATTAACTATATCCAGTTATAATATGTGGCATTGGAAGGACCAACTAGTTGTTATCCTAATGATATTTTCATATAGAAGATAGTCAAAGATGATTTTTCCTTCCATCAAGGATTTGATCAACTCAGAATAGGGTAATCCTCTATAAATTATTAAAATATAAAACAAAAGGGATGTAATAGTTTTACCTATGATTGAACAATATGAAATATATATGTTGGATATAAGAAATTAAAATAGAAGATATTGGTGGAGATAAAAATAATAATAATAAGACAATTATAGAATTATTTAATTCCTTAACCATAGATGGAATTATAAAAAAATTGAAGTCACCCAACCTTATATTCACTAATGGATAGCTCCTATGATAACCCAAATTCAATATAAATCAACCTAGAATCCTGGACCACTTAGAGAGAAAGGAATGATTATGATGATGAAGGATCATAGTGTAGAGCCACATGAGGTAAAATGAGCTACAAACCATATGTAATAACAACAAAGAGTTAAATTGTTTTTTTAAAATGATAATTATATAGTAACACCCCATTATTTTAATTTATAATTACATTTAAAAAAATTCACTATGTTTGATAAAAAAATCTATAAGAAACACAGAACTAAAATAAAACCCTTATAAAATTTATATATTAATGTATGAACATTAAAAACTATCGATTAAATTTTTAGGAAATAATATGAGTGAAAATTGATTAAATATATGATACTTTTGATAATAATGAAATTCAACTAGTTCACCTTAAATTAATAATAAAATAACATATTATTTAGAAGATAATTTTTCTAAAAATTTAACTTTTATATTATATGTATTCCTATTACATGAAATGTATGATTAATATTAATAATTTTTTAAATAAATTATAGTATAAAATAAATATATGTGGAAAATGATATGAAATAATAATAATAACATTTAATATTTTAAAATTTCATTTTCCAATAGAAACGGTTTTTCATTATATTTTAAAATTTTAAGAAAAAAAATTAAATTATAATATTTATATTCATATTTTAACAACATGAAAATAATTTTTGGTTTTATAATAACCATTTCATATAAATATTAATTTTTGGTATTTTTCTGAAATAATTTCCTTTTTTAGGGAATAGTGTAAAATATTGATTTTGTAAAAAAAACTATTTTATGACATTATCATAATATATAAATTGCCAAAAAAAATAGAAACCATATTATATAAAATAAATATATATATATATAGCTATAATAAGTCAATTTAATTTTTTTATAAAACCCATGAATATTATTATGTAAATATAAGAAATATTCTTCACTATGAATTCATTTTTTCAGTTATATTAAAAGTTAATTTTCATCAATTTTAGATATTAAATCTATATAAATGGTGTTAATAGTTTATTTAAATATTATCATATAATGTAATAATATAAATTTTAATTTTGGGTATAAATGTTTGATTATTATAACTTATGTTAATGAAAATGATAATTCTAAAACTATTATTTTCAATGAATGTTTTTATTAATATTAGGTAATTATTATATGATAAATAGAAAACCAATTTTAAATAATGAATATAAATTTATTTTTATTCAAAAATATAATTATATTAACATGCTTTAATTGGTAACCTAGGGTATATTATATTTTGAACACATAATGGTTACAAAAACATTTTTCTATTAAAAATATATTTCATATATATAAAATATTTAAAGTTAAAAGTTAATTTTTTTTCATATTTATAAGTTCAATTACATAAAATATAAAAACAATTAGGTTTATAAAATGAAAATTTGGTAAGGTTTATTTTATATTTTTACCAAAACATAAATTACTTATTTCAAAATACTATTTTCTATGATAAAAATTGTATAAATTAAATTACATAATACCTATTTAGACCATATGTGGAAATACATTGTTCATGTTTACTAAAACAAATAGAACCCCACACTCTATTATTTATAAATTTTGGAGTCTTTGACTATAATAACTTGGTTTCTAGTGGGTTGTTAAAGTAAGTCCTAAGAATTATCTTGAGGTGTTCTGGAATAATGTGATCGTTTAGAATGGGTTATGTTTGAATTGGATTTTTTTGGGTTCTTAATTTTGTGTTTTATTATTTTTCTTTAAAAAAGAACCTTCTACGAGCATGTAATGGGTTTCCCCTTAACTATTTTAAAAGGGGTTTTTTGTCTTTTTGTTTTTTAATAAAGGGGATTGACCTCAACCTTTTTTGATTTTTTCTAAAAAGTATCCATCACCAATTCTCTATTGTTCACTATAGTGGTATCGAACATGTCTTGGTGAAAAAAATGGAGGGATAAAATCTATGGCCAAGTCAAGGACTAGTGGTTGTCACTGTGTAAGGATATTATTGGACATGATGTAGGAAACAACATCACACCCATTTTACAGGTCAAGGTGGAGGGAAAAATTACATGATTATAGTGACACTCCATATTCCAAACCATTTCATGATGGGTATTCATAAACACCATGGGTAATTTTTCCTTTCACCATCTCATCCTCAGATAGTTTCAGTGGAAATAATTTTAGTAGTATGATCAATAAAAGTCTCATCATAGATGAGTGGGCTATGAAACTCTAGTCAAAAGAAATTTCTAACAATAATATTATTTTGGTTTAGTAGATAAGTAATTAAGTGATAACAATGAATCAGAATGTGCAGAGGAATAGTGTGGTATTGGCCTCCTACTTCTATTGCTATACTAGACCTAATTCAAAATCTTCATTGAATTTAGTTAATAAGAATGAATGGGAGAGAGGGATTTTCAACTTCATGGGATAGGTTTTGAACATTAACAGTGGTGGTGAAACCATTTAGGAGGTCCTCGAATCTTGTTTCTAGGGTTATGGTAAGCAAGGGGTGGAGTTTAAAATCTATAGTATGATTTTTTTGGCTATTTTCAAAACTCCTTGGAAGAAATGAACAAGGAATGTAATGGTCAATGAAACTATTACATATATTTTTAAGATTGAGTGAAACTTCTTTTGGTAGAGTAGGGGATTCATATAAATGGAGGAACACATTCTATTACTCTGAGAATGCTTCTTCCAAGGATATTCATGAACATAGAAACGGATAAGGTAGCCATGGTAGATTGTTCAGATGAAAGATTATTGATTTTAGGATGAAATTGAATTTGGGTAGATAATATACTAATAGGGAGATGAGATTTGAAAATTTGATTCATAACAAAAGGTTCATTATGCACCTAGGTTTCAGTGTTTTTTATTAATCGGTACCTCCATTGGGACGGAGGTGAAAGCAATGTACATGAGAGTTTTCTTATGAAAACTCTTCAGACATCCATATTGCAGATGTCAAATTTGATTCATCTCTTCTTTTTCAAAAAATACATGAGAAACCCATTATATCATGGAATTTAGTTTTTTTTAATTAGGAACTACATGATTTTTATTAGTGAAAGAGTGTGGGTTGGACATTGCTAGAGATAAGGGAATTTTTCAGCTGATGCCTTAGCTAGGAAAGGGATTCCATCAAATAGAATAATTTTTTACATGTTTTTGGGGTCTCTTCCCAATTAATGTAAGATTATTCTTCGAGGTTATACTATCAGGATTTAAAACTTCTTCCCCCTGGGCTGGTGTGGCCTTTATTGTTTTACCTTTTTCCTATTTTTTACCTTTTTATGTTTTCTTTGAACATTTATTATTTTTATTTTCATCTATAAAAAATAATTTTTAGTTTGTAAAATTCCCTAAATCTATAACCTTAATCTAAAATCCATATAAATTTAAAGGGAAAATTTTTTTGTCTCAAATATTGTGTTTTTAATTTGTAATTAACTCATTTAAAGCTTTATTAATAAATTCCACCCCTTCCCCTTGAATAATCCTTAACTTTTGTGAATTACATAATGTTTGGAAGGATTAGGTGTTGACCATGTGTTAATTCCATTCGAGCTTAGGAACCTCTCTAGTTAAGATCAATCATACCTCCCCATGGTTGATCCATGGTCTTAGTTCTTATTCCTCACATGTTATTTTTATTTTTGGTGATCAGGAGAATATCATGGTTTAGTCATTCTTCATTTTGGGTGAATTATTTTTCCCCACACGACTCCATTTATAGAAACCTCATTCAGTATAGTTCAAATTATTTTTACAAAATAATTGAAAATGTGATTGAGTTAGTTGATGTGAGATGGTTGTTTGGGTGATGATTTTGTTACAAAATCATGACATCAAGAAAAATGACATTGAGGTTGGAAGATTTTGACTTTAGAATATATTTTATATGGTTTTATGGTAGTTTTGATAGAATTCATGTTTAACACAGTGAGACCTATGTTTGATGCTAGATCACATGAGTTGTGACTATGTAGGAATGTTGAGACTTATACATGACGTTTTCTTATACAAGGCTTATTATGTCTTATTATTCATTCTTGATCAGATACGATTTTATTCATTTATTTTTATCTTGTATAATATGTGATGTTCTCTACCATCTTTATATATGCATACAGTTAGATCCAATTTTGAATATCAATAGAGATAGATGTTTCATATATTGGTCAACATGTACTTGGGAAATCCCAACAAGAATGTTTCATCCCACATGTTTCTAGGGTATATTCTGATGGGGGATGTGTTAGGGGACGAACAATGTTTCTACTGATATGGATCAAAAGTATGTAGATATGATCATTGATGACCCGACATAGGTTTTTTACTTATGAGATATATTTATGATTATATATAAATATATATTCCTTATTTACTTCAATGGAATTCACTTTCATATCATACACACTGATTTTAGGGGTCCTTAGTGGTTTCCTATTGAGTCTTATACTCGTAGTGTACTCGGGAATTTTATTGTGCTTGTACATTTCATGACCAGAGACCCAGTGAAGGTAAAGGTCCATATTGTGTATAATTAATCATATTAGTGGGAGGATAAAAATGTTACTAGATGTAGTTAAGGATGTTATTTTTTTATTCAATATTTTCTAGAATTATATCTTACATAAAATCATTTTTTTAATCTTTTCCTATTTATATGAAATTATATACTACTACCACATGGTTTATATTATTTTTTTGCAACACTAATTAATTGATAATTTTTTTAACATTTTGTGGGTTTTATTTCTATCAAATCCATTATTGTCACACTTATGCTTACATAGTGTTGAGGGTATTGTAACATCCCAGATAAATAAGGAATAAAACACTTTTTATATTTATTAATATTTGTTAATTAAATATTAATTTTACATTAAATTGGATGCTATGTTCTATGGAGTACCCGATATGCAACAACAGGTTTCTTTGAAATCTTATGTTGCACACTAATAATATAATATTATTACTTTAAAAGGTAGTTAATGCCTAGCCATTTTATTGGCATGAATGAGTAGAACTAACTAAAATATGATTATATATGTTTTTTAAATGTTTTTACAATTATCCAATAAGAGTTAGGGGCTTAAAATATGAATTAATCTAATTTTAAGCTTGAATACTCTAATATTTAGTAAAAGGTCGATTTACCACCTTTTGATGGTGAACCCTCTTTAAATATAGTTTTGGTCATTTTTATATGTTCTATTTGAAAAAATAAAATTCTTCTTTACATTTGGGACATCAAAATTTACTTTGAGTAAATTTTTGGTATTGTTCTGATAGAGTTCATTTTTTGATGAATAGTGAAAAATATTGTATTTTAATTCAAATGTGCCTTTTAATCTAATTTATTTATATGGTTATATTAACTTTTTAATTAGATTTAAAGTTTAATTATATTATAATTTTACCATTTAATCCAATGTTTGTCATTATAATTAATTTCACTTTGAAATTGGACGTAAACAAGTACCAATCTTTTGATAGTTATTATTTCTTAAAAACACGCTATTTGTTTTGAAAACAGGAATTAATTTTAAATTAATTAATGATATTTCTATGTCTTTAATTTGTTAAAATATACATTATTTTTTAATTTGGAATATCAAAGATGTATTAGGCTGAATTTTCGGTATTTTTTTGAAAAACTTCAATTTTTGATGAATAGTGAAACCACTTAGTAGTAATTAAAAAAACTGACCATTTCATTTAAATGAAATTTTACTACTTTTGTGAATTTAATTTTGAAAATCCGAAATACATGGTTGTTTTTATTAAGTAAAATTGGTTCAATAAGATAAAAATAATGTTTTTGTGAAAAGTAACTTTTGACTTTTATTTACCGCGGTTAAAGGTAAATGGGGCAATTCAAGGTAAAACAAATATTATAATAATTCAAAATCACCTTAACAATTGTCATGTCTTTATTGTATTAGTAATTTCTGACCATGATCATCCTTTTCCCTATTTGGGAACCCCATGGAGCCATTTATGAATGATAGTTACACTTTAGATTAATTAATTTAATGTAAAGGAAAAAATGAGATAAAATATCTTTTAGTAAATTAATTTTTATATTGTGTTATATATGTAATATTTTTTACTATAAATATTATTTGGAAATAAAAAAAGATATCACACATCATGGTATTTTTTTTATAATTTTTATACATCTAATAAATTAAATTATTTATGACACAATAATGATGCATTGTTTACCTCTTTAATAAATCATATAAATAAATAAGATTATAAATATTAAAATAACATCCAAAACCTATCCATTTCTTATTTCCTGATTTTAGTTCGACCATTAGTCATCTTAATATCGACTAAAATTATTTTTGGACCTTTATAAACTGAATATCATTATATAATAAAATAATATTTTCATACTTTCCTAAAGAGCCCCTCCCCCCACCCCGTATAAAAGAAGACTGTTTATAACTAATTCCTCACACCTCTAAAGCCGTTTGGCTCATCCAGAATATGCCCAATTAATCTCCCTACATCCCTCTCCTCCTCCTATAATCATTACCTTAGGCATACGGCACTTCAACAAGTCATTTTTGTTCAAACCAAAAAAAAGTTACCCAAATTAAAGGTAACAGTTTCTCTTAACTTATTTTATTTTATTTTACTTCTCCAACCCCTAAATTCTTTTTACTCATTTATTTTATAACAAAACCAGTATTCTCAATATACTAGTATTTTTTTATGAGAAGTATCTGAACTACACTTACACACACCTCCATCTAATGGGTTAAGAACATAATGTTTCTGTGGATAGAAAACTAACGCCTCACAAAATGATGATTGTTCAATTATCTCCTACAGCCTCTCATGGTGGCCATTAAGATGGAACTATATTTATATATAATATATATAAAATTTTTATGTTTTATTAATTCATCTATATTATTCTTTTACAGCATACCTTTATGGTTTCCATTATGGGTAAACGTGATAATTTCATTTGACAAAGTGCGGACTATCGCCCCCTCAAAGTGATATGACTCGTTAATGCCATATGTGGGATTTATAAAGGATGGATTTAATGATATTATATAAGATATTATACTGGAATTATAATATACCTATGTATCATTATGTTTTAATTCTATTATAATAATAAATAGAAATGAAAGTAGCGTTCATGCGTATGTACGGCTAACCGTCACCATGAATAGTGCATTTCATTTCTTACATCCAAATGATATTTACTATTATAAATATATATATATATATATATATATATACTTGATATATATGATATATATGATATCTAAATAATGAATATGAAGAAAAACATATTTGGATGGCGAGGCGGGCTGCGCGTACGACTTCCAGCGGCGGCGATGGCGTTTAGGGTTTCGTCATGGCTCTTCCGAACTTCCTCGGTTTCAAGCTTCTTCTCCCCGGTGGGTCTGTGTTGGTGTCTTCACCTGCTCGTGATCCTTGGAAGCCAGCTGGTTCTTTCAACCCGACGGATGTGCTGGTGACCCGCGGTTTGGATTCGTCTCGGCTTGCCTCAGACTTCCGTAGATCTGCGGATGTGGCGCTTGAATTGTGGTTTGCTGCTGACTCCCGCAGGCGGTCGGTGACAGAAATCCCTTCCCGGCCTAATGATGTGCGGCACATCTGCCCTCAGCCGAATAAAGATCTATGTGCTAGATCTGAAAATTTGCACTGGACTGCGGATGGAGTGGAGGTAAGCCGTGGTGAGGTGCGGATGGTGCCTGACCTAAAGGGGAAGCCGGATAGGCTGGCTTCTATGCCGGGTGGTAATTCCCCAAATTCTTATGCTGATGTTTTAAGGAATTTAGATTCAAGGCCGATGTTGAATGGTTTTACTTCCTTGAGTATGTTTAAAGACTCATGTCATGGTAGGATCCTCCGCAAAGGCGCCTCTGCTCATGTTGAAGCTGACCCCGTAGCTCTTGCTGAGCGGTTGGAAATTGGAAAACACTCTTTGATTGCACGCATTGCTCTACCTAAAGGTCAAAAACCATGGAGACTTCAGGATTTGAGTAACCGAATTTTAATGTTATGGGGTTTCTCCAATTGGAAATGTGTCTCTCTTGGTCAGGGTTTTTTCCATTGTCTGTTTCCTTCGGATGATTTGAAACTTTGTGCTTGGAGTATTGGAACCCTACTTTTAAAACCTGGTTGTCTTTACTTACATGAATGTTCCTTAGATTTTAACGTTTCGCGTGCAAGAAATTCCTTCTCTCAATTTTGGGTTCGCTTACATGGGCTGAATTGGGTCCTTTGGCATAAGAAGATTTTGCATGACATTGCCACAGCAATTGGGACTCCGATTCGTCTCGACAAGGAGACTGAAGATGTCCAGTTTGGTCATTTTGCCAGGATGTTGGTGGAGGTTGACCTCAGTTCCACATTAGTTGATAAGGTGACTCTTTCTACTCCTTCTGATAACATGTAAATTGATGTTGAATATGAGAAAAAACCTCTCTTCTACAATGAATGTATGGCTGTTGGACACTCCTTGGAGACATGTCGGAAGCATGTCTCATGTGAGGCATGTGGAATGAAGGGTCATCCAGCAAATCTCTGCCGCAGGAAACCAAATCCTTCTGTTCATGGTGGTGATGCACTCAAGGTTCCAACTTCCTCTATTGCAGATGTGATGACTTCTAGGAAACCTGATTCTCATGTGTCTGATATGAAAGGAAAAGATCTGTTGGTGGATGTATCTCCAGAGAAAAGTGGCCCCTCTGTCCCTCCGGTTGTGGTCCCTGACTGTTTGCAGGGTTATGTCTCTGACCAGGCTGATGCACGCCAAGGTGTTGACTATTATCAGGAAATTCAGAAGCTCTTTCATTCTTTTGAATTGTCTAAGAAATGGGGGAGTGCTTCTGAAGTTGAAGGGGAGCAAGGTACCCCTACTCAGGCTTTCGGTAGTGGTGTGTGTGCATATTTCAAGGATGTGGTTGGGAGTGGTAAGGAAAGGCTGACTTGTGGTGAGGCTGTAGTGCCTACCACAGTTAAAAGGAAACCAAGGAAGGATTACTCTACAGTTCCGAGGACGGTGACCACCAGGTCATCCTCCATGAAGGCTAAGGTGAATCTATCTATAGAGCAATTAGAGTGAAGGAAGAAGTATATCAAGTTGTTCAAAAAATATGAGCCCCAATCAGAATGGGAATCAGCCAATGCAGATGATATGACCAGGTACGAATGTGATGCTTATGACTATTCTAACATGTAACCTCGCCCACTTTTCCTTGTTTGTTTCTGCACTTTTCTTTTTATTAATAAATTTGCGGTCCAAGCGTGCTTGGATCTGACTTTTGGTTAAATAATGAATATCATTCTGGATATAATGGACTATTGAAAACCTGGGCAACTTGTAAATATATGGTGTTCATTTTTTACTCAAGTACCAAATATCGACAAAATCAACGTTATTAACTTAAATGATTACATAATGTTTATAACATGGTAATAAGTGATATAAAAGGAATAATAAAATTGAAAAAGGTTCTTAAGCAAGTAGAAATTAACTTTATTTTATTATTCAGGAGATTAAAGAACGAACGGGTCAAGTCAGACAATGAGGTAAGGGATTTTCTTATCTCACTTTTAATTCCATGAGATTTCCATTGTTCGCCACTTATTCATTGCATGTGGTGTATTTTGTACTGCCATTTGATATATTTTATCATTATTATCATTATATTTATGGTATTTTGCGATTCATTTGGTGTATATTAACATATGGTCATACGACTCAGTTGATTACAACATGGTAAAGGGTTCCATCTCACTTTTTATTCCTGTGAGATTCATGCTTTATTTGCCACTATTTCCTTTTGTGTAATGTATGTACTACCCATTATTTTACTCTTTGTGTAATATAATTTCATTTATGAGTATTTATATTTTTATTGTATGATCCTTATTTCATGTGGCGTATGTTTTGTAAGTTACCAAATCAGTAAGGGACTTCATCTCAATCTCTTTTCATTGAGGCATATTTTGTTTTAATACTCCACTTTCTTTTATATGCTATATAAACACCCTTGACTTTTCAAAGGGAATATTTTTCTAAGAATTGTTTTACTAAATGACAAAAAATAATTTTTCTTTAATTTAAGTGGTGACATCGACCTTTCCACCACCGTGAGTATTATATTTTCTTTAGATTCCTTAACAAGCAGTAATGTTTTTTTCAAGGAAAATAAATACAATATACTCTTTTATGTATTTTGGTATTGAAAATTATTTTGATAATGGATTTTTATGTCAATATATTTAATTGATATATTGTGACTGAAATGTGGAAATTTTATCTTTCCTTTATATTTTTTTATGTGTTACGATTTTATAATGGTACTTAGACATTTGACGGGTGGTTACGTGATAAACCAAATGACGGGTGGTGCCGTGATAAACCAGGATGGTTTGTTACGTTATAACCTCCAATGCATTGTGTATGGAAGTCGGTCGTATGGCTATTCCATTTAGTGATATGTGTGGAAGTCAACCGTATGGTTATTCCATTTAAGTATGTTTATGTCCCATGTTACCCTTATATGTTATGTGTTCTTTATATGGGTTTTATGGTAATATTTTGGTTACAAAATGGTAAGTATTGATCATTTATTTAATAAATAGTATTTACTAATTCTTAAAGGTGAAAAGTATTACTTATGAGAAATTATTCCTGGTTTACTTTTTGTTTTGAAAAACTGACAATTTTCCTTCTTTGTGTATCACTTACTGAGCTTTTTATGCCCATCCCATGTTTTGATATGTTTTTCACATGACTTGAAGAAGAATAGGGTCAAGGATGAGATCAAGGAAAAGTCATGATATCTTAAACATGGAACTAGACATGACTCCTTTTTTGAAGAGTTTTTATTTTTTGAAAAAATGGAAACCGAGTAGAAGTTTTTACTTTGTAATTTTTTAAAATAAATGTAATATTTATGACCTAATTCTCTAAAACTCTAAACCTGAAAAGATCCTCGCTTTGAATTATTAATTTAATTCAAGATTATGCAATGTTTAAGGTCAGGTCCTTACAGGTATAGTCTCCCTATTATGTTCCTTAGGACTGTAACACTATTTATAATCCTATTCTATATGGAGAGGAACACATGAGGTTGTGTGGAAACCCCAACTCAAAATCATTGGTTTGGGTTAGGGAGTTAAAACATGTAATTGGAGCACCAAGTTCAATAATATTTTTCTCCTCATTCCTTGATTTTAGTTAGGGTGGATAATATATAAAATGATTCATAATTGGGTAAGGAAACTATATGAGTTTCTATAATTCTCTACATAGTGGACCTATGTGTTTCCATAACACATTTATTCATGTTCTTCATTTTTGATGTTACCATTTATTAAATTAATCTAGGTTAACTCTCGGGATTTTTAAATGATAATATTTTTGTATTAGTGAGAATTCATGCATCATGTTAGGAACATCGGTTCATGGGTTATATTTATAAGTTTCTTGAATAAAATAGTGTGAAAATAATTAATTGCCTGCTGAAATTATGATACATGATTTAGTGAATTATTTTTTTAATTATCTTAATTAATCCAATTGTATTCTATGATTGAGTCTGTATATGTTGTTGTTAAAAAAGTATTGTTACTAAAGGCTTGACTTGGGGCATGGGTAGTGCATAGGGGGTTATGATTTTTTTCGTGGGTAGCCTCTTAGAATAAATATTCTTGAAAATAAAATTATTTTCTTTTTAAATATTAATAATATTATTATTCTAGTAATTTTGTTTAAAGATATTAGTTTTTTATAATTTTAGTTTAGAAATACAAGAAATTTTACCTTTTTGGTGTCTTGTGTAGCTAGATACACCACCATATTTATAGATGGATACAACCAGGAATTACACGTTAATTACTCCAGTTGGTCATGTTATAGAACTAGTCTTGTCTAGAATATTTTGAACAGTTTTTTGTTCAGGGTGATGGATACCATAGTGGGAAATTTTGGTCGATTACACTCTTGAAAAATAGCTCAAGAACCCATAATATTTCAAGTTAATCATTGTCCCTCAGGACACATAAGACTATATAAAAAACATAAAAATGGTTTTCATCCTAGTAGAGACCTATGGGGATATTAAAGAGGTCCCTTTGACAATTATGCTTCATATAAAAGCTGTAAAATGGTGGTATGCCATTCTATAAGTTTTTATAAATAACGAAATGAAATGGGTGAGCATAAGGAATCTCTTATTTTTGGAATATTACATAATTCACAAAATCAAGATCGTGATCTAGATTTTATAGT
The DNA here is from genome assembly GCA_963277665.1 of Viscum album. Classification (NCBI taxonomy): domain Eukaryota; kingdom Viridiplantae; phylum Streptophyta; class Magnoliopsida; order Santalales; family Viscaceae; genus Viscum; species Viscum album. Next base: position 1,296,939,455 of record OY728140.1, on the reverse strand, counting down.
GCCCTAGAAGATCAAACTAAAAGTGTTCTCTTACTAATAATTCTATATTGAGATGAATTAATTTTTATCTCTTTTGGTGAGAAATAAGGTAGAAATTTCCAAAACATTTGACAATGATATTTTCCTAGACCGAAAACTTTGGGTAAGGAACATCAAAATGAAGTCATATGATGTAGGTATTTGTAATGATATAACAAAAAAATAAAGTAATAATGGGTGAAAAATCTGGAGGTCTCCATATATATATTAGTGGCCTGATAGGTACTTTCTCAGGTAATATCTTAGTAATTTATCATAAAAATTAAAATATTATGTTAGAGGACTGGTGATATCTTTGATATTAGCAGTGAGAGTAGTGCAAGGTTTTGTGACTCCCTATAGGACAAATAATTATCCTCTGATCTATAATTTTAGGAAGAAAATACAATTTATTTGGGATTTCTCATATTCTTTCAATAATTTTCATTCGTTTAGAAAGGTAGTGAATTTTAAGTCATTCTATGATAGGTATTTGTGGATGCGCACTGCAAGAGAAATCATAAGACCCTAGTAGCATGTGTGAACCCAAATAAAGTCAATGATCTAGGATACTCATGAGGCACCGAGGAATCATGGATAGGTGGTTAGTTGGGAATATGTGGTTTATTAGGAATTATATGATAACAGAGATGGACCTTCCACTTCTCAATGTGTGTTCATATTTTGTACTTTTGTATATGTTTCTCTGTTCAATATAGGAGAATCCCATACATTCAATTATTCTAAAGTGGATATTGGTCATAACATAGTGATGAAATAATTATCTGAGTTTTTATTAATTGATACACCCTGGGAAAGAAAAATAGTTCATATTATTATCTTCTTTGAATTTACAAGTGTGGTTAATAACTATGAGCATTTATGGAGTTTTACAGTTCTACAGATGATTGTTATGGATGTGGTCGTGGTAATTGTACCACCCTGAGTTTTTTGAACCTTTTTTTGGAATAAATTAATTTTCCATATTGTAAATTTCATTATAAACTATGTCATATTTTATTTAAATTCTATATCATGTTAATATTTCACTATATGAAACATCATCTTGGATTTCATTACACACAACACTAAATTTATATGAAAAAAGATTTAATTTTTATTATTATTTAAATGGTATAGTTATAACATAGCCACTATAATTAGTAATTTGAATAGAAATAACTAGTTTTAAATCTAACATGTAATATTTTATATTGATAAATCATATTGATAATAAGATATATAGTATTTAGTAGATTATTTATACGTTTGAAAATAATATTTTCATTAAAGAACTAAATCTTATGTCCTTATATGAATAATAATAAAATTAATTTTTGAAACTTTTATAAAGTTAAATTTATAAAAGAAAATTCATTTTTTAATTAATAATTTCAACATGATATTTGTGTGAATTTTTGGGGTTTTTCTAAGAAACTTCATTTCTGGATGAATGGTGAAAAATACTGAATTTTAATTAAAATTTGTTTTTTCAAATAATTTATTATTGTTTTTTAATTAAATTTTTTTGTTGTATTTAATGAAAAAATATACCAATTATACATCTATTTATCCAATTTAGGTTATTGAAATCATTTTTATTTTAAATTTAGATATAAAGGCTTAATGAACTTTTGAGCATTCTCACATAATAAAATAGCTTTATCACCGTGTTTAAGGGATTATCATTAAACAAAATTTTTCTGCTTTTGTGAATTTAATTTCAAACAAAATATAAACAAATGGTTATCATAATAATAATATTTATATTCTAATAATATCAACTGAATTTTTGTCCAAAACTATAATTGAAAGTGATTAAAATTTATTATATCAAATAAGGTAAAATTATGCATAAAAAGGGACTAACCCATAATCTTAAGTGCCCAAGTGACCAATAAACTTATATAACCCCAATTATATAGATATATTTTGAACATAACCCATAACGTATTGAGTTTTTTTTGTTTTCTAGGTAAAAATGTGGGTACACCTATGTTGTTTTCAAAAATATCAAGTTTGTCCCCTTTGTCCCTCATAAAAGGAAACCACCTCTCCACTGATTTACACATCTAAATACCATTAATTTTGGTAATAATATACCCAATTAACTTCCCAAAACTCCTACGTTCCCCCTTGAATCCTTCCTTTGTTCGTAAATCCAACCCAGTAAGGCCTTTGGTTCAATCCAAACAGATTTACCCAAAGAAGAGGTAACATCCTTCCTCAAGCTCCTTTCCTTTATTTTCTTTATCCACCACCTCAATGAATCTTATTTTATGTTCATATAATAACACCAATATCCTCAATATACTTATACGTACTTATTATAAGGTATCTACCTTCACTTTCCCCCACTTCCATCTAATGGGTAACAAACATACTGTTCTTGTGTATGAAGAACTACCGGCTCACATAACAATGTTGTTCATTTGACCTTTACCACCTCTCATGGATGAGAATTATTATGGAAACTCTTTTTTATATTAAATAAATTATATTTATAACATATTAATACTTATTTAGTTATTATATTATGCCTACTAGTATGCTTCCAATTTTTTATAAATATGATAACTTTGTTTGTGGATGAGTGGACTATCGCCTCCTTAAATAGATGTGATCCATTCACACATTGAAAAGAATGTATTAAAGATGCATTTTGTAAACTTGAATGATATATATATATATGTATGATATTTATAATTCCTTTATTATGATGGAATTATTATATAATATATACCTCCATACATTCCATTTTTTGGAAATATTATGACTTCATTTGTGGATGTTTGGACTACCACCTCTACAATGTGATGTGATTCGTTCACACTTTACATAGAATGTATTAAGGATTATTTTTCTATAAATATATTTTATAAATGAAATAATTATTATACTCTAATGATGTTTTATATATATACATATAATTCATTTACTTTCTTTCTTTCAATACGACAATAAAATAGAGACAACATTCATGCATACGTATGACCTACCGTCTCCATGTGTGGTGTGTTTAGTCGAATATTTAAATGTTTTTTAGATTAATATAAATATTTATATAATTAATATATATTAGGAATAAATCACGCTTAACATTCTGTAAATAAGTAAATCATGATATATGTAAGTAGACTATGAATAACAAGTCCAAACACGTATGATAAACAAAGTAGTTATTATCATAAACATTAAATTAACATGGAATTTGTAACACCCCAGGTAAACAGAGAATATGACATCTTTATATTTATCCATATTTGTGAATCAAATATTAATATTACTTTAAAGGGGATGCTATTCTCGATGGCGTACCCAATACGCAACAACGAATTTCTTGGGAATCTTACGCTGCACTCTAATAATAAAATAATATTATCTTAAATGGTAGTTAACGCCTAGTCGTTGTAATTGCGGGAATGAACAGAACTAACTACCAAATGATTATATATGTTTGTCAAATATTTTTACTTTTTACGATAATTGTTAGAGGATTAAAAATGCGAATCAATCCAATTTTAAGCGTAAACATTCTAATATTCTTTAAAAAGTCGATTAACCGCCTTTTGATGGCGATCCTCTTTTAAATCCACTTTTTGACAATTTTATGTGTTATATTTGACAAAATAAAATTCTTCTTTAGAAACAGGACATCAAAATTTACTTTGTGTAAATTTTTGGTATTTTTCCGAAAAAGATCAATTTTTAATGAATAGTGAAAAATGTTGTATTTTAATTCAAAACCTCTTTTTAATATAATTTATTTATATTATTAGATTATCTTTTTAATTTGTTTTAAAGTGAAATTAGAATGTATTTTTACCATTAAATCCGATATTGGTCGTTGGAATTAATTTCACTTTGAAATCAGACTTAAACTAGTGTTAGTCTTTTGATACTTATTGTTTCATAAAAACACGCTATTTGCTCTGACAGCGGGAATTAATTATTAAATTAATTAATGTGACTTATATTTTTTGAATTTTGTAAAATAGACATCATTTTTGAATTCGGAATATCAAATATAGCTTAGGGTTAATTTTTGGGATTTTTCTGAAAAACATCAATTTTTGATGAATAGTGAAACCACTAAGTGGTATTTATAAAAACTGATTTTTCCGTTTAAATGAAATTTTTCTATCTTTGTGTTTTTAATTTCAAAAATCCGACATACATGGTTTTCATTAAGAAGTAAAATGTGGTTCAATGGGATTAAAATAATTTTTTGGTGAATAGTAACTTATTAAGTTTTTAATCGCGATTACAGGTAATTAGTGCAATTTAAGGAAAAAATGATATTATAATAAAATGAAATGACCTAGACACATGTCCTACCCTCATTGGATGTGTCATGGCCGACCAATACAACCCATGGGTCTACTTGGGGACCCCATGAAGCCACTTTGGTTGGAAAATGATATTAATATCTTTTTATTTAAAGTTAAAGTAAAAAATGAGACAAACATGAAATGTTTTACTAAAACAATTTTTACATGGGGTTATACAAATCAGATTTTTGACTATAAATATTAATTGCAAAGATAAAAAGCTTTCCTACATCATATTATTTTTTTTATAATTTTTAGACATTATATAAATTAAATTATTTATGACATCATGATGATACAGCGATGACCTCATTATTTAACGATTTAAATAAAATGGAAAGATAATGTAAAATATAAAACATAAACATGTCCAAAACCTATTGGATGGGTGGATTTTGAAACCTTATCATATTATCCTAGAATTATATCAATGTGGGACCCTTTAAATCCGAAAATCATTTTCAAATAAAGTAACATTTCTTTACTTTCCAAAAGTGTCCCTCCTCTCCTCTTATAAAAGGCCCCCACCTCTACCTCCTTACCCACACTCCCAAAGCCTTTGGCTCGGCCAACCCCTGCCCATTTTGGCTCTCCACTTCCCTATATCACTCCTTTAAGCCTCAATTTGGGCAGAAGTCTTCCCAAGGAATCCTTTGAGCTCAAACCAAAGGGAGTTACCCGATTTTAAGGTAATGTCTTCACTTGATTCCTTTTGTTTTATTTTTCTTCTCCAACCCCCTAAACTCTTTTTATTAATTTATTTTGTAACAACTCCAGTATCTTCTGTATAATATGATGTTTTTATAAGAAGGATTCTATCTACACTTACAAACACCTACTTCTAATGGTTAAAGAACATACTGTTTCTGTGGATGGCGAATTTCTGCATCACGAAACGATGATTGTTCAACATTCTTCTAATACCTTCAAAGGTGGCCATTAAGATGACACTATATTTATATATGATATATAATATGTTTATGTTTTACTTAAGCTTCTGTATTTTTCATTTATGGCATACCTTTATGGTTTCCATTATGGGTAAACGCGATATCTTCATTTAAGGAAGTGCGGACTACCGCCCCCTCATTGTGATTTGATTCGTTAATACCATATGTGGTACGTATAAAGGAAATATTTAATGATATTATATATGATACCATACTGGAATTAAAATACTATTATTTATCATTATGTTTTAATTCTATTAAATATAGAAATGGAAGTAGCGTTCATGCGTACGTACGGCTTACCGTCTCCATGAACGGTACATTTCATTTCTTATCTCAAAATGTTATGTAATATTATAAGTACATATATATAATGGATATATATGTAATATATTACATCTAAAATATGGATATAATTCTGGAATTATAATATATATATACATACCCTCTCATTTAGTTTTAATTCCATTAATATGACATAGAAATGAAATTAGTGTTTATGCGTATGTACGGCTTACCGTCTCCATGAACGGTGCATTTCATTTCTTACCTCTAAATGATTATGTAATATTATAAATACATGTATATTCTGTATATATATTATATATATGATATCCAAATCATGAATATAATTCTTGATATAATGAACATTTGACCACACGAACAACATGTAATTGTAAGAAGTCCACTTTCGACTTAAGAACCAAATATCGACAAAACAAATATTATTAAATTAAATGATTACATAATGTTTATAACATGGAAATAAGTGATCTAAAAGGAATAATTAACTAGAAAAAGGTTCTTAATAAAGTGGAAATTAACTCAAGTTTATTATTCAGGACGTTAAAGAACGATCGAGTCAAGTCGGACCCGAGGTAAGAGATCTTACTCCACTCTTTCTTTTTAAGTACACCATTTTATGTCATTCCTTTTAAGCTCATATTTCTTGTGATTGGGATGTTATTTTATATTACTCTTACTATAATTTTTATTTTCATATGATGAGAGACCCTATTTCCTCTCATCTATCCGTTTTGGAAGTTTTAAGTGGCGTCGTTAGGCTGCCGAGTTTTCGTAAGGGATTTTTTCATCTCACTTTTATTCCCGTGAGATTTATGCTACATTTGCCACAATTTCCTTTGAGTGGTGTATGTACTGCCCATTATTATACACTTTTTGTAGTATAATTTTTTTATGGTTATTCACATCTTCATTGTATGACCCTTCTTCCATGGGGTGTACGTTTCGAAAGTGACCCACCTCGGTAAGGGGACCTTTCACCGTCCTCTTTTTAAAAGACTTCTTTTGTTGTGTCTTTTAATTCACATACTATTATGTTGGGATATTTTCTTTTATATCCTTATTGATGTAAATTTTATGTCCAGGTGATGAGATTCCCTTTTAATCTCTCATCAACTCATTTTCTGAATTTTTGAAGTGACGTCGTTAGGCTGTCGAATTTTACCAAGGGAACTTTTTAACCCAATTTTGATTTCCTTGGGTTCAACATGTAGTTATTGAATATGTAATCCTTTGAATATGTGTGAATGACCTTTTATTATTTTAAACTTAATATCCAAATATATTGGGTGTATTTATATTTTTCACACATAATTTTGAGATTGATTTATCCTTAATTTAAGGATACCTTCTTTATAAGGGATTTCATCACATTTTACATCTCTATTGAGACTTCATTGTTGTTATGCACCAATTCACTCTTATATGGTGTATATACTGTCCTTTGGAATATTATATCATGAATCCATTTATTCTCATGATATTATAAAGTTCTGATTAAATGTTATTCCGCAATTATTGTATTCAAGTGTCTCTAATTTTGGTAAAACCCATTTAACCAAAATATCGCTTTAAATGTTTTAATGATTTGTTCTTATTAATATACATGTTTTCAAAATGGTTTTATGGATTTATTTATATATATATTAATTGTTTAAAATGTTAAAAGATTCAAGGTGGTATGGGACACTTTGATTCAAAAATCACTTTATTAAATGTTTTAAATGGTTTTGAAAATGGTTTTTTTAATGGATTCATTATTTCAATATCCTAAAATGTTATATTGTGATTGAAATGTGGAAATGTTATATTTCCTTTATGCATGTTTTATGTGATACATTTATGTTATGGTTCTTGGGAATTGTTATGAAAATGGGTGGTTCCGTGATAAACTAAGGGTGGGTGAGCCCGATATAGCTCTCCAATGCATTGGGTAACACGAAGGAGTGTAACTTTAAGCTGTCTCCAAAGAGATTTAGGGAATATACTGTGATGGGTATTCCAAACGTAACCAAGAGGGTTACTCCCTACGTAAGAATGTTATGAATGCCTCAAGCTACCTTTATGTCTTATGATTCCTATGATTTATTCATGGTTTGATGAGGTATGTTAAAGTGCCTATGTTTTATGGGTAAAGTATGATTTCATTCTTATGTATATATGAACTCATGTTTCCTTTCCATATTTTTATAACCCTTACTGAGCTTTTTATTTTCATCCCAAGTTTTTGAAATGTTTTTCACAGGTCAAGGGAAAGGTACATGATGTGATGATAATGTCAAGTATGTGTCAAGAAAAAATCCGTGTTTTATTTTAAATATGTTTCCGTTGATGGGAAGAATGAATATTGTCTTTTATGTAACCACTTTGTTTAAATGTGGAATGTAATGAAAGTTTCATGATCTAATTCTCTAAAACTCTAAACCTAAAAATATCCTCAATGTGTAATCTTGTAATAACTCAATATTAAGTAAGGTTTAAGGTTGGGGCCTTATAGTTGGTATCAAAGGTCGGTTTAGATAACTTTAGAGGTTAGGGTATTCTTTAAGCATAAGTGACATTACCACAATGGTTAGAATTTCAGAAAGAGTCCTAGTTTTAGATAAAGTGAATGAGTAAGTATATCTTAGTGATTATCTTCTGCATTAGTACATGATAATTTTGTTGATATACTCACACTAACATTTCTGTTTTTAGTGAATGGATGGATATAGCAGGCACCAAAGAGACAACAGGTTTGAAGGAAACTGTGGTGGTTCTCTGATTAAGATACTAGATAAAATGGAGGATTCAATGAGGAAACTCGTGGTTGTTCTAAACCAAATATCAAGGAGTCATGATCAACCACATGAACCTTGGTATGATCTGTAATGCATCATGTACGAGATGACCAATCGATGTGGAAGTTCAGGTAATAATTATAAAGGTAACCATTAGAGTTTATATGATCCTTACTTTTGAGGTAATTATGGGTTATTATATGTTATGATGGAAAATGAAAGGCATGAGATAAACTTGAGGTTAAAATATTTTATGATTATTTTTGAAGATTTTATCTCATTTTGGGGAATGTTTTAAGAATTATATAGTTTTGGAAAAAGGACAACACGCAGACCGTGTGACAACCCGTCGCGTCGGACAAAGCTGTGGGAATCGAACCCACAACCAAAGTGCGACTGGTATTTATCACCTACCACTGGACTACGTGAAGTCCCTGGTTAGTTTGACTTATTCTTTTTAGTTATATGATTTTATGAATTAAGAGTAAGTTGATTTTTGGTTTATCTATGAAAATGATTAACCTATCACGGAGGATATGTGATTAGGTTAATTACTTTTCAATATGAGACTGTAGGAGCAACAGATGTTGTTTGGCGATAAATTTTTCGATTTAACTTGGAAGACTATGTGACTAAATCCTTCAAATATTTTGGTTTCAATCTTAGATTGGTTTACTTTGAATAATTTTATGGAAAAATTGATTATCGAATGGTCCTCGTTGAACTTTGGGTTTTGTTGGACAATTTTTGGAGATTAAGATTCTTTTTATAAAGGGTTATCCTTTTCTGGATTATCTGATCTTGTACTAGACTTTTTCGTTTTGGTTTTGGTCTAAAGACATGGGAAGTATATAGTTCTATATTGTGGATTAGGTGATTCTCTAGAAGTTTATTATAGTACTCTTAATGTGAATGAGTCTTCCTAAATACTCGTCTTTTGGAGAAAATATGAGTTTGTGTAAAAGTTGAAAGTCAACATGATAAGTGATTATGTTTCCTTATGAATAAATTACTCAATAAAAAGTAACTTAAAACAAAAATGTTGTCTATTAACTTTTCCTACTGGGGAATCGAATACCGTTTAACCCATCACAAGTTTGTGATTTTCTTGTGGTTAACTTTCTCCTAAACATGTTTTCTATCACTCTCCATCAGAACAAGACCCTTTGTTTTTTCCTCCATGTCCATATTTTCATACTTGGAATCCTAGTATGGGTTAACTTGGGTGACCTCTATACATATCTTTCTTTATTTTAAAGTGATTGTTTTACCGACTCTTGTTCCGATGTGGGACTTTCAAGGATGTTTCCAAGCCCAATTTTAAAATTGCGAGGATGCAATTCCCAAAAGGGGGGAAGGATGTAACACCCCAGGTAAATAAAGAATATGACATCTTTATATTTATCCATATTTGTGAATCAAATATTAATATTACTTTAATGGGGATGCTATGCTCGATGGCGTACCCAATACACAATAATGAATTTCTTGGGAATCTTACGGTGCACTCTAATAATAAAATAATATTATCTTAAATAGTAGTTAATGCCTAGCCGTTGTAATGGCAGGAATGAACAGAACTAACTACCAAATGATTATATATGTTTGTCAAATATTTTTACTTTTTACGATAAATGTTAGAGGATTAAAAATGCGAATCAATCCAATTTTAAGCGTAAACATTCTAATATTCTTTAGAAGGTCGATTAACCACCTTTTGATGGAGATCCTCTTTTAAATCCACTTTTTGACAATTTTATGTGTTATATTTGAAAAAATAAAATTCTTCTTTAGAAATGGGACATCAAAATTTATTTGTGTAAATTTTTGGTATTTTTCTGAAAAAGTTCAATTTTTAATGAATAGTGAAAAATGTTGTATTTTAATTCGAAACCACTTTTTAATAAAATTTATTTATATGATTAGATTATCTTTTGAGTTGGTTTTAAAGTGAAATTAAAAAATATTTTTACCCTTAAATCTGATAGTGGTCGTTGGAATTAATTTCACTTTGAAATCAGACTTAAACTAGTGTCAATCTTTTGATACTTATTGTTTCATAAAAACACATTATTTGCTCTGACAGCGGGAATTAATTATTAAATTAATTAATGTGACTTATATGTTTTGAATTTTGTAAAATAGACTTCATTTTTGAATTCGGAATATCAAATATATCTTAGGATGAATTTTTGGGATTTTTCTGAAAAACATCAATTTTTGATGAATAGTGAAACCACTGAGTGGTACTTATAAAAACTGATTTTTCCATTTAAATGAAATTTTTCCATCTTTTTGTTTTGAATTTCAAAAATCCGACATACATGGTTGTCATTAATAAGTAAAATGTGGTTCAATGGGATTAAAATAATTTTTTGGTGGATAGTAACTTATTAAGTTTTTAATCGCGATTAGAGGTAATTAGTGCAGTTTAAGGAAAAAATGATATTATAATAAAATTAAATGACCTATACACATGTACTACCCTCATTGTATGTGTCATGGCCGACCAAGACAACCCATGGGTAAACTTGGGGACCCCATGAATCCACTTTGGTTGGAAAATGTCATTAATATCTTTTTATTTAAAGTTAAAGTAAAAATGAGACAAACATGAAATGTTTTACTAAAACAATTTTTACATGGGTTTATACAAATCAGATTTTTGACTATAAATATTCATTGGAAAGATAAAAATATTTCCTAAATCATAGTATTTTTTTATAATTTTTAGACATTATATAAATTAAATTATTTATGACATCATGATGATGCAGCGATGACCTCGTTATTTAACGATTTAAATAAAATGGAAAGATAATGTGAAATATAAGACCTAAACATGTCCAAAACCTATTGGATTTGTGGGTTTCAGAACCTTATCGTCTTATAGTATAATTATATCAATGTGGTACCCTTTAAATCCGAAACTCATTTTCAAATAAAGTAACATTTCATTACTTTCCAAAAGTGCCCCTCCTCTCCTCTTATAAAAGGCCCCCACCTCTACCTCCTTAAACACACCCCCAAAGCCTTTAGCTCGGCCAACCGCTGCCCATTTTGTCTCTACACTTCCCTATATTACTCCTTGAAGCCTCAATTTGGGCAGAAGTCCTCCCAAGGAAGCCTTTGAGCTCAAACCAAAGGGAGTTACCCGATTTTAAGGTAATGTCTTCACTTGATTCCTTTTGTTTTATTTTTCTTCTCCAACCCCTAAACTCTTTTTATTCATTTCTTTTGTAACAAATCCAGTATCTTCCATATAATATGATGTTGTTATAAGAATTATTAGAGCTAAACTTACACACACCTACTTCTAATGGTTAAAGAACATACTGTTTCTGTGGATGGAAAATTTCTGCATCACGAAACGATGATTGTTCAACATTCTTCTAACACCTTCAAAGGTGGCCATTAAGATGACACAATATTTATATATTATATATAATATTTTTATGTTTTACTTAAGCTTCTTTATTTTTCATTTATGGCATACCTTTATGGTTTCCATTATGGGTAAACGCGATATCTTCATTTAACGAAGTGCGGACTACCGCCCCCTCAAAATGATTTGATTCGTTAATACCATATGTGGTACGTATAAAGGATATATTTAATGATATTATATATGATACCATACTGGAATTAAAATACTATTATGTGTCATTATGATTTAATTCCATTAAATATATAAATTGAAGTAGCGTTCATGCGTATGTACGGCTTACCGTCTCCATGAACGGTACATTTCATTTCTTATCTCAAAATGTTATGTACTATTATAAGTACATATATATAATAGATATATATGTAATATATTACATCTAAAATATGGATATCATTATGGAATTATAACATATATATACATACCCTCTCATTTAGTTTTAATTCCATTAATATGACATAGAAATGAAAGTAGCGTTTATACGTATGTACGGCTTACCGTCTCCATGAACGGTGCATTTCATTTCTTACCTCTAAATGATTATGTAATATTATAAATACATGTATATTCTGTATATATATGATATATGTGATATCCAAATCAGGAATATAATTCTGGATATAATGAAAATTTGACCACACGAACAACATGTAATTGTAAGAAGTCCGCTTTCGACTTAAGAACCAAATATCGACAAAACAAACATTATTAACTTAAATGATTACATAATTTTTATAACATGGAAATAAGTGATCTAAAATGAATAATGAACTAGAAAAATGTTTTTAATAAAGTGGAAATTAACTCAAGTTTATTATACAGGACGTTAAAGAACAATCGAGTCAAGTCAGACCCGAGGTAAGGGATCCTACTCCACTCTTTCTTTTTAAGTACACCATTTTATGTCATTCCTTTTAAGCTCATATTTCTTGTGATTGGGATGTTATTTTATATTACTCTTACTGTAATTTTTATGTTCATATGATGAGAGACCCTATTTCCTCTCATCTATCCATTTTGGAAGTTTTAAGTGGCGTCGTTAGGCTGCCGAGTTTTCGTAAGGGATTTTTTCATCTCACTTTTATTCTCGTGAGATTTATGCTACATTTGCCACAATTTCTTTTGAGTGGTGTATGTACTGCCCATTATTATACACTTTGTGTAGTATAATTTCATTTATGGTTATTCACATCTTCATTTTATGACCCTTCTTCCATGGGGTGTACGTTTTCAAAGTGACCCAACTCGGTAAGGGGACCTTTCACCCTCCTCTTTTTAAAAGACTTCTGTTGTTATGTCTTTTAATTAACATACTATTATGTTGGGATATGTTATTTGATATCCTTATTGATGTAAATTTTATGTCCAGGTGATGATATTCCCTTTTTATCTCTCATCAACTCATTTTCTGAATTTTTTAAGTGACGTTGTTAGGCTATCGAATTTTACCAAGGGAACTTTTTAACCCAATTTCGATTTCTTTGGGTTCAACATGTAGTTATTGAATATTTCATCCTTTGAATATGTTTGAATGACCTTTTATTGTTTTAAACTTAATATCCAAATATATTGGGTGTATTTATATTTGTCACACATAATTTTGAGATTGATTTATCCTTAATTTAAGGATACCTTCTTTATAAGGGATTTCATCACATTTTACATCTCTATTGAGACTTCATTGTTGTAATGCACCAATTCACTCTTATATGGTGTATATACTATCCTTTGGAATATTATATCATGAATCCATTTATTCTCATGATATTATAAAGTTATGATTAAATGTTATTCCTCAATTATTGTATTCAAGTGTCTCTAATTTTGGTAAAACCCCTTTAACCAAAATACCGCTTTAAATATTTTAATGATTTGTTCTTATTAATATACATGTTTTCAAAATGGTTTTAAGGATTTATTTATATGGATATTAATGGTTTAAAATGTTAAAAGCTTCAAGGTGGTATGGGACACTTTGATTCAAAAATCTCTTTATTAAATGTTTTAAATGGTTTTGAAAATGGTTTTTTTAATGGATTCATTATTTCAATATCCTAAAATGTTATATTGTGATTGAAATGTGGAAATGTTATATTTCCTTTATGCATGTTTTATGTGATACATTTATGTTATGGTTCTTGGGCATTGTTATGAAAACGGGTGGTTCCGTGATAAACTAAGGGCGGGTGAGCCCGATATAGCTCTCCAATGCATTGGGTAACGCGAAGGAGTGTAACTTTAAGGTTTCTCCGAAGAGATTTAGGGAATATACTGTGATGGGTATTCCAAACATAACCAGGAGGGTTACTCCCTACATAAGAATTTTATGAATGCCTCAAGTTACCTTTATGTCTGATGATTTCTATGATTTATTCATGGTTTGATGAGGTATGTTAAAGTGCCTATGTTTTTTGGGTAAAGTATGATTTCATTATTATGTATATATGAACTAATGTTTCCTTTCCATATTTTTATAACCTTTACTGAGCTTTTTATGCTCATCCCAAGTTTTTGAAATGTTTTTCACAGGTCAAGGGAAAGGTACTTGATGTGATGATAATGTCAAGGATGTGTCAAGAAAGAATCTGTGTTTTTTTTAAATATGTTTCCGTTGATGGGAAGAATGAATATTGTCTTTTATGTAACCACTTTGTTTAAATGTGGAATGTAATGCAAGTTTCATGATCTAATTCTCTAAAACTCTAAACCTAAAAATATCCTCAATGTGTAATCTTGTAATAACTCAATATTAAGTAAGGTTTAAGGCTGGGGCCTTATAGAATTATTAATAAACAGGTAATATAAATTCATAAGAGAATAATATAGGGTATTAAATATATGAATATTTTTACGTGAAATATTTATAAGAAAAAATATATTTATTATTAATGAGGTTTTAACATGTACAAAGAAATTGAAGACTCGGGGTAAGAGAATATCATCTCACTTTTTATTTCTGTAAGACACAAGTCTTATTCACTACTCATTTAATTTTTGTGGTGTTTATACTAACCATGGATGTATTAAATGGATCTTATAATTAAATATATAGGTATTTACATATCCATTTATGATATTTCTATAATTTTGGTTATGTTTCAAAATTTTGCAAATTAGTAAAGTAATCTTGTATCTATTTTACTTCTTTGAGACACATGCCATGTTATGCACTTATATTTTTCTATAAGGTGTATATACTAACTATTGAAATTTTATATAATGTCTCTACATATTTTAATGATATGTAAAAATTCATTTAATTTGTTTCTTTCCAATTTATTAGGATTTAATGTTACCAATGTGGTAATGATTTATATCTTCAATCTCATTGTTTATCAATATTGTGTATCATTACGCTTCCATTGATGAAATATTATAATATATCCCTTAATAACTCTCATGTATTTCATTATCCTAATGATATTCATGTAATGTAAATTTAATGGTACCATTTTTTCACTCTTTGGTACTTAAGATAATTAAGAACTTGTTTTAATGACAATCTGAATTTATTTATCCTTTAAGTTATAAATATGTGTCCTTTAAAAACATTGTTTTCTAAAAAAGTTTTCAAAAAAGTATTAAAATTATCTTATGATTTTTAAAGAAATTTTTAACCATGTATTAACTGTTTATAAAAAAATAAAAGATATTTTCTTGTCGTTTTCTGATAATAAAAAATTTCTAAAACTTTAATGTGAAAAAGGAAATTTCGGCATGGGCGGACCCACCCGCCATCATGAATATCATTTCCTTGATTATTCCTTTGTAATTTTTTCTTTTTTTTTAAGAAAATTTTTTCTTATTAATATAGAAATTTTTTTATTTAAAATGGTTTTTAAAGAAAAAGGGATTTCATAAAATTTTTTTATGTTGAATTTTATTAATAGATTTTCAAATCTTCCCTTATATTTTTTCAAAAGGCTTATTTCATGGGAAAGGATTTAAATCATCTGTAATATTATTTCATATGTTTTCAATTTATTTTAAAGGAATTTTTTTTCAAAATATTTTAAATAGTCTTTTATAAGTTTTCAAGAAAAGGGGTTTTTAAAATCGTTTCCAGCCTTCTTTCTATGTTTTCAATGTATTTTTAGAGAAAGTGATTTGGAAAAATTTTTATGTTTTAAAATAAATTTTCATATAAATAATGATATTTTACTAAATAATTTTTTTTAAAATATTTTTTAAAATTATTTTTCATCTATGATGACATCTGTTGATGTTACTCATCCCTTCTAAGAAATGATCCAAATTTTCCTTTAATATTCTTTCTCTTAATGGTTTATGATTTGATATAATGATGTTTATGAAAACCTATTTATAATTTTTTGGTTTAAATGTGTATGAAACATATTCCACTTCTATAGGTAAGAGGCTTATGAAACCCATTTCTCTTCAATGGGTTATTCTATTTTAAATGCTTATGAAAATTTTTTCTCATTAATGGGTTATACCATGATAAAATTTGTGAAACCCACTTCTTTTTATAGTTTAATCTAGGATGAAATGATTATGAAACCTATATATTTTTCATAGGTTATAAAATGATTAAATTTTTATTATACTTCTTTCATTTCATTGGTTATGATGTGATGTTTTTAGAACCCATCTTAATTTATTGTTGTTGATATGATGTAAGATTCATTATATTGTGTCACATGTATGTATGATTTCATTATCACATGTGTAGGACCTATATATACATCAAATGCATGGGGTAAATATTTAAATCTCTATAGCTAATGAAGAGAATCAGGTCAACGGTCTTGATCTAATATAGAATGATGGGGAAAATGATCCCTTAAAATTAAAGTAATGTGACTGGTGATGGTACTGTGTCCCACCCAGTAGGTGTGGTCAATATAATGATGAAGTATGGGGAAATCAGTCCATTTTTGAATTCTGGGTAACCAAGTCTACTATGGGAAGATGGGAAAACAAGATCCATTAAAAAGAAAAGACTACAACTTTGGATGGTGGTGTGTCCCACCCAGTTGGTGTAGCCCCCCTGAAATTCCCTGATAAGTTATTAAAATGCATCTTGACTTATAGAGAACTATGTTACATCTTTATGTGCATGCCATAATTCCATATCTTATTATTATTTTATGATTTCATGGAAAAATATCTCAATCCCTTTATAATTTGTGCCTTATTTACTCCTATTATTTATTCCATGATTTATGTTTATGATCTTTGATAGGCAGTTTATGATCTTCTAATGTTATGATCACGTTCTCATACCATTATTCTCATGTTTGTTATTACAAATATCCCCTGTTTACTTGTACTAATCATATGAGGTCACCCCTTTTTATGTTTCCTTCCCCATGTTATGAATATATATTTTATTTATGATGTGTCTAAGATTGTTACTTGTCTTAAAGAGCTGAGCAGGAGATAATACAGCTCACTCATGTACCAGTGTTTATGTTTCCATTTTCCCAAGTCATTAAACTAATACAAACATTGGGAATTTTTTGTGTAATATTTCAATTATTTTGTAAAAATTATATAATGTACATGTATATTATTATTGGGTTGTTATAGTTGGTATCATAAATAAGTATTAGCTAACATTTATAATCTAGGATGAGAGAAAATTAGTGATATCCCTGGTTATATTTCTAAAGATATGTTTAGGTATGTCTCTAAGGATAAGTATACGTATGAGTTAAGGTTTAAGAAAATGTCATGGAATTTTGGTAAAGGATAGAGTGAGTGGTTTATTATAAATTTATCCATGTCTAGTTAATACAAGTGTAATTGGTATATAAGTGTCTAGGAGTAACAACTCTAACATGGTACGTTTGTCCTAACATGAGCCTAACCTGGTACACGAAATGGGCATGACGGTGCCCCTAGTTTGACACTTCTAGGGGATATGCATTAGGAATTTATAAACTCTTCATGAACCATCCTAATGGATTTAATAATATGTTAACTATGAATAACCTTGAATAAATCTATGTTGTCATGGGACAAAGAATTTTTCATGATTTAGACATCCTACTAGTAATTTATTTTAATGATTATATGGTTTTTAATAATGATAACTACTACTGACACTATGTTTTTTGGTCTTAGTCAATAGAGGGAACCATAAAGAACTAGATTAACATTGAATGTGATGGAAAATTTACTGATAAGTAGTCAAATGGGATGATCAATGGAGTGAAGGATATTGTGATCATTCCTAATCAATTGTCAAAAAACATGATTAAAAATGTGTATCTTAAACAACTATTGGAGTAACCAAGGAATAGAAGGAATGAGTTTTGTATGAGTCTGGATAATGGAAAACATGGATGAATGAATATTTAGATTCCTTTTTGTAATGAATATGTAAATAACCACCTATGTGAATGTCTTATAGGAACAAGAATATGGGTTGACATTAGAAATGAAGGATAGAAAGCAAGAAACTACAAAGAAACAATGAAGGTTTCGGTTAACCCAAGAGATGGAAATATAGTCATCCCTAAGACATCAACAAATAAAAACGTATTTTAGTGTGGAATTAATGGTCATTATGAAAATCAATGTCCCAAGTGTAGTGCTCAATAAGATAATTAACAAGGTGGTATGAGTAATGGTTTTAAAGCTGATGATAATGAGACTACAGATTGATATGTGAAAGGAAAGAGATATTAAAAAATGGGATGAGGTATATTTGTAATGGATTAAGAATGAAGTATAATAATTGAAGTTTATATGTATTTGGACTCAAGAATAATGATATATTAAGGGTGAAATATATAATTATTATTCATTTTGTGTTAAGTATCTATAAGAATACATTAAATGGTTTAGATTAACTAAGAAAGTAATTTAATGGAAAGTAGATTTCAATGTAAAATTAATGATTAAGGGAATGATAACCCATAATATGTTCCTTATGTTAAGATAATATTGTTTGTATACTGATATTTTGGACATGAAAAAGTAAATTAGATGGTACTAATTACATTGGAACTGATAAAGGATTTGTTGAAAAAGTGGTCTATGATATCAGGGGTGAAGATTACAACTTCTTAGATCCAAGGAATATATATAGTAATCATTTAAATAAGGAATAATGCATGTTTTTTTAAATACTATGGAAATTCAAGTTATTATCATGTTTCAAGAGAATATATGATGTGGTTATTAACATGTTTGGAAGCTAACTACCAATAGATAATTTGTGTCATTTGTGGGATCAATGTTAATCTGATCTAGTGACCTTAGTTATAAAGTTTTTTATTTTTGTCTTTCAAAATATTTATAAAGTTAACCATTTATGGAATGGTTTAAGTTAAACTTTAGATAAGGTTTTAGATATTAAATTATTATATTTCCATATGATGATTTATGCATGTTGGATTACATATAATAACATTTTTGATGTGATAAGGATAGATGGAATTACATAGCATTATTTATATGATAATAATGATCTATTAGTGCTTCATGATTGAAAAATTCATCTTCCTTTTTGTAGAAAGAGTTCAAGTAGAAATTGATCAATTCACAAAAAAGGGTAAGATTTTACTGAATCAAGTAAGTATATATTCTCATGAGAATTATTCAACTTTAGGGAAAGGGTCATGAAACCAAAAATATAATACTTTTATGTTCTTATTTGATGAATAAAATGGTACTCAATATCACCACATATTTCTATCTTTGTGATTTTTAACTTTCTGTTGACATTTTTATCTACCACCCTCCATTAGAACTCGGTGGTTAGATTTCTCTTCCGTGTCCATGTTTTCAATTTCCACCAATCTTCTATTTTGAGGATATCTCATTATTAGTTACATTGGGTGACCATTATGGTTCAAAATTTATATTTTAAAATATGTTTTAGTATTCATTTTTACTATGTGGGTTTATATTAAATAAACATAAAATTATTATTCCATTGATAACCTAGACGAATTTCAAGGGAGAAATTATTTTAAGGGGGGTAGAATGTAACACCCCAGGTTTTTGTGAACCATTTTTTCAAATAAATTAATTTTTTATTTCCTAAATTTCAGGAAAAACTATATTAAACATTATTTATATGATATACCAAGTTAAGGTTTCACTACACGCAACACCAACTTGGATTTCATTACACGCAACACTAAATTTCTATGAAACAGTATGTTATTATTATAATTCTTTAAATAAGATAGTCATAAAATGCCATTAAAATTAGTAATATGAATATTTATAACTAAATTTAAATATATATTTTAATAGTTTATATTGATAAATCATATTGATAATAAGACATACAATTTTTAGTAATGTCTTTATAAGTTTGAAAATACCATTTTCTTAAAAGATCTATTTTTTTTATTTTGTGAATAATAATAAAAATAATTGAAGAAAATTTTATAAATATAATTTGATAAAAGAAAAATAATTTTTTAATTTGTAATTTCAAAATTATCTTAGGGTGAATATTTCAGATTTTTTGAGGGATATCATTTTTTGTTGAATAGCAAAAAATTCCGAATTTTAATTCAAAGCTTATTTTTCATTAAATTTATTTATAAAGATATATTTTATTTTAAGTTACTTTAAAATAAATAAATATATTAATTATAAATCTATTAATATAATTAGTTTAGTGGAATCATTTTTATATTGAATTTATATATATAATCTTAATGATCTTTTAAACATTCTCATGTTAAAAAAACCACTTTCTCGACACGTATACGGGATTAGCATTAAAATTAATTTTTCCACTTATGTTAATTGAATTTAATAAAATGTCCATAAATTATTGTAATGAGGATAATATTTTTATTCTAATAATAAAAAATTAATTTTTTATATAAATATTAGTGAAAGTGAATAAAATTAATTAGAGCGATTAAGGTAAAAATAAGCCTAATAAGGGACTAAACCTTAACTTTAAGGGACCAAATGGATTATAACATGTAAAAACAACATATTATTGAAATAGTTTTTCCCTAAACCTTATATTATAATGTAATAACTATTTTTTATGAATTATTATAGGTAAAAACATGGGTAAACAAAACTTGTTTTAAAAAAATTCAAGTGTGTCCCCTCTCTCACTTATAAAATACCACCATCTATCCCCGTTATTCACACCTCTAAAGACCCATATGATAAGAAAATATCTACCCAATTTTCTTCCCAACTTCCCTACCTTAATAATTTAATCCTCACTTTGTTAATAATCCATCAAAGGAAGCGCGTTGGTGAAAACCAAAAGGATTTACCCAAAATAGAGGTAACGTCCTTCCTTAAGCTCTTTTCCTTTATTATTTGTCTCCACCACCTCAATTATTATTATTATATGATCATATAATAAAATTATTATCCAAAATATACTAATATATTAGCATTGTAGGTTTTCTGCCTTCACTTTCACACACTTCCATCTAATTGGTAATGAACTTACCATTCTTGTGTATGGAGAACTACCGCCTCAGAAAACAATGTTATTTATTTTAACTTTACCACCTATCATGGTTGGGTATTATGATTTACACTATATTTTTATATGATATATATGATATATATTATTTATTAAATCTTTTTGAGTTATTATAAAATTCATAAATTCATTCTTTCCATTTTTTATAAATATGAGAACTTTATGTGTGGACTTGTGGACTACCACATCCTCAAAGCGATGTGATTCTTTCAGACATTAAATGGAACATATTAAAGATGGATTTAGAAAACTAACATGATATATATAATATTTATAATTCATTTATTCTTATTTTATTATTATATAACATGTACCTTCATACTTTACATGTTATGTAAATAGAATAACTTCGTTTGTGGACGTGTGGACTAATGCCTCCTCAAAGTGATGTGATTCATTTATACTTTAGATGAAATGTATTATGGATGAGTTTAGTAAAATTATATTATATATATGAAATCATAATTAGTATTTAATGATAATATATATATATATATCATTTAATTTATTTCATTCAATACAAAAAAAATGGAAGCAACATTCATGCGTTAATAGGACCTACCATCTCTATTAATTGTGTCGTTTGTTTAACATTAAAATGATTTATAGATTACTATATATTCATTATTTAATAATATATTGTATTTGATATAAAAATATGGTTTTGTGAAAAAACTTTAATAAACATATATTTAATATATATTATTTTTTAATTTGAACAAATAAATTCAAGACTTAAGATAAGGGAATTTCATCTCACTTTTTATTTCATGATATACATGTCTTATTCACCACTCATTTATTTTTTGTGGTGTGTATACTGAACATGGATTTATTATATAACTCTTATAATTAAATTTATGGGTATTTAAATATCCATTTTATGATATTTATTTCACAAGTTTTTTTTAAAGTTACCAAATTAGTAACGTAATATTGTCTCAATTAGCCTTCTTAGAGACACACACCATGTTGTGAACCTATATTTTTATACGATTTGTATATAATGCCTTTTCACATGATATATCATGAACATACTTATTTTATTGATATTTTATGCTTCATGTAATTTTATTCTTTCCATTCTATTATTAATTAATGTTACCAAAGTGGTAACAGTTTATAACTTCAATCCCATTCTTTGTTAATATTTTTAATGAGTATTCTTCCATTGATGAAATATTATAATAAATTTTTTAAGAAATCTCAGAAAATTCACTATCCTATGGATATTAATGTTATATCCAATTAATTGTTCCAATTTTATACACTTTCGAACATAAGACAATTATGAGTATGTTTTTATGATAATTTGACTTTATTTCTCCTTTCGATCATAAATATGTGTCTTATCAAATTTTTGTTTTCTAAAATGATTTTTTAAAATTTTTTAATATTTTCCTATATTTTTAAAATAAATTTATACACATTTATTAAATTAAAAACGTTTTTAAAAGGATTATTCTTTTCATTTTCTGATCAGGGAACTTTTCTAAGCTTTTACTGGGAAAAGGTAATGTTCAGCATGTGCAGACCTGCCTATTATCATGACCATCAGTTCTTTGATTCTTACTTTGTAAGTTTAGAAGTTTATTTTTTAAAAATAAATTTTTTCTATATATTCTTGAAATTTTTTATTTTAATATGGTACCCAAAAAATATAGACTTTAGAAATTGGTTTATGTTGAAATAATGTTTTAAATGATTTTTAAATATTCCCTTATATGTTTTTGAAAGGTTATTTTAAATGAAAATTATTTCAATGATCTCAAGGATTTTGTTTGTTGATTTCAAATTAACCTCAATGAAACAGTTTTCAATATACCTTTTTTCTTTTTTATAATTTTTCAAGTAAAAATGTTTTTAAATTTATTTAAATCATTCGTTATATTTTTTTCAAATTATTTTCAAAAATATGGTTTTCAAAAGGTTTAATGTTTTAAGGATCCATTTTCAAATAAGAAATAATATTTTCCTTAAGAAATGTTTTTAAATCACATTTCAAAATTATTTTTCATCTATGATGAAATCCATTTATGCTAGTCATTCCATTATGGGAAATGATCTAAAGGTTCCATTCATATTCTTTCTCTGAATGGTTTATGTTTTGATAGAATAGTGATAATGAAAACCCATTTCCCTTTTCACATGTTATATGTTCATGAAATATATTCATATTCAATGGATTATATGCTTATTAATCTCATTTATCTTCAATAGGGTATACCATTATAAATGATTATGAAACTCGTTTATCTTTAATGGGTTATAGCATGATAAATTCTTATGAAACATTCTTATTTTCACAAGTTATTCTAAGATTTAATGACTATGAAACATACAGATTTTACAAAGATTAAGATATGATTAAATGTTTATGATACATATTTAATTCCATGGGTTATGATATGATGTTAGGAAATCAATCTCCTTTTATGGTTCACTGTGTGATGAATGTTTTTTTATCTTGTGGAACATGTATGTATGATTTCATTATGATATTGGTAAAACCTAAATCTCCCTCCAATTCAATGAGTAATGATTTATATCTCAATAGATAATTATTGGAATCAAGATAATAGGCTTCGTACACTTTGGGAAGTGGGGGAAACCTGATGCCTTACATTTAAAGGACTGCAATTTGGAATGTTGGTGTGCCATGCCCATTAGTTTTAGTCACCATGAAGATATAAGATAGGGAAACCTGATCCACCATGGAAATATTGGGAAACTTGAACCACTGTCAGAATATGGGGAAACTCAATCCCTTACAAGGAAATTATTTTGACTATGGATGGTGGTGTCTCTAGTATAGTAGGTGTAGTCCCCATGAAGTTACTTGATATGTTCTAGAAATGTGTCTTGACTTATAGTGGATTATTCTACATGTTTATGAATTTGAAACAATTCCATTTCTTATTTCTATGTTATACTTTCATGTATCATTCTCTTCTTTCCCTTATGATTCATACCTTATTAACTTTTAATCACTATTCAATTATTCATGTTTATGATTTTTGATATGCAGTATATGATCTTTTAATATCATGATCACCTCCTTGTATCCTACTGATCATTTTATTTTTACATATCTCCCTTGTTTATCCTTATAGAGCATCCGATATCACCCCTTTTTATGTTTCATTCCCCATGTTATAAAGATATATTTTATGTATGATGTGTCTAAAATGGGTTGTAGTCTTATAGAACCTAGTAGGAGATAATATAGTTCACTCATGTACCAACATTTACATTTCCATTATTTCAAAGGAACTAAAATAATACGGTATTTTGGCATATTTTGTGTAATTTTTTATGTATTATACAAAAGTAATGTAATTTCCATGTATGTTAAGATGGGGTTGTTGTATTTTGTATCAGAGTGATGGTTTTGAAGAACTTTGGAAACTAGGATGATAGAAATTTCATGATATCCCTAAGTATATTTATAATGATATATAAAGGGATTTATCTAAGGATAAGTATATGGATTAGTTAACATTTAGGAAAATTATTTTGAATTTTGGTAAAGGATAGAGTGAAAGGATTCCAAGAGATACATTCATATCTGAATATTATAAGTAGATGTGGTTCTACCACAGACATACCTAGGAGTAACAACTT
Organism: Viscum album; assembly: GCA_963277665.1. NCBI lineage: Eukaryota > Viridiplantae > Streptophyta > Magnoliopsida > Santalales > Viscaceae > Viscum > Viscum album. Next base: position 1,296,914,553 of record OY728140.1, on the reverse strand, counting down.
AGACAAGGTGCATCGGGCCTAAATCGAGCATAACCTGGTAAACGAAAATGATCCTTACTACACACCTAGTTTGACACATCTGAGGATATTCTTTGGGAATTCATAAACTCTTTATGAACAACCATGAAGGATTTAAAAATATTTTGGATGGGAATAACCTCAAATAAAACTAGGGTTTCATAGATTAAATAATGTTTTATGATTTAGATATCCTATATGTAATTTATTTTCATGATAATGTGGTTTTAAATTTTGGTAAGAAATTCTCAAACTATGATTTTTGTTTTTATTTAATGGATGGAACCAGAAGGAACTAGATTAACATTGAATGTGATCAAAAAATTTCTAATGAGGATTCAAATGGTATTATCACTCATGTAAAGGATGTGGTGATCATGAATAATTAGTTTTCATAGAACATGATTAACAACATATATTTAACCAACTCCAGGACTAACCAATAAAGATAAGGAAGGAGTTCTTTGAGATTTTGGGTAATAGAGAGCATGAAGTAAAAATTATTCAGTTTAATTTTTGTCAAGAATGTAGAAAAAAAGACCAATGTGATTGTATTATATGAATAAGAGGATGTTTTTACTATGGATAATAAGGTAACAAAGCAAGTAATTACAAAACAAAAATTAAGGCTTTAGTTCGTGCAGCGGATGGAAATGTTCTCCTCCCTGTGAAATCATTGAAGGTTAAATGCTTTAAGTGTGGAATGAATGTTCATTATTCCAATAGATGTTCGAATTGGAAACCTGAAGAATATAATCATCAAAGTGGTACATATAATGGTTATATTTCCATGATGATGAGACAACATATGAAATTTGAAATTAAAGTGGTATTATATAATGGAATGAAGTAGACATACTATGTATTAAGGATAAAGTAGAATAATTGATGTTTTTTTGAATTTTGATTCAAGAATTATATTTTATTAATGGTGAAATATATATGTATTGTTCATTTTATGTTATGTATTTATAAGAATACATTGAATGGATTTAGTACACAAGAAAAGTGACTTAATGGAATGGTGATTTTCATCGAAAATACATGATTAAGAGAATTATAACCCTTAATATGTTCCTTATGTTAGGATTTTTTTCGATAAATATATGTTGGATATGAATATGTAAGTTGGATGGTAATTATTACATTGGAGCTGATAATTGATTTTTCCACAAGGTAGTCTATATTTTCATGGATGATGATTAAAACTTCTTGGATTCAAGGAATATGTCTAGTAATATTTGGAATAATAAAGAAAGAATGTTTTTGAAAAGTATTTATGGTAATTCGGGTTATTACCCTGTTTTAAGAGAATATACGATGAGGGTATTCACATTTTTGAAATATAAAAACCAAGAACTATTTGTGATATATGTGGAATCGATGTTAAGATGATCTATTGACCTTCTTTCCAATGTTTTGTGTTTTTATCTTTTATAAGGGTTAAAAGGATTAATGTTTATGGAATGGTTTAAGTAAAACATTGGATGTGTTTTTAAAGATTAAAATATTATCTCACCATATTAATATTTATGAATATTGGACAATATATACTAACTAATCATTTATAATAAGGATATATGGAATTAAGTATCATTCTATTTATGATCTTTATGATCTGCTTGTGATTCAAGAATGAATAATTCACCTTTATATTTGGAGAAAGAGGTGAATTTTAAATTTATCAAGGCACAACAAAGGATAAAATTGTACTAAATCAAGTAAGTATATCTTCTCATGAAAATTATTATACTCTAGAGAAATTATATTGAAAATGAAAGCATTATCCTTGTATGTATTTCTCTAATGAATATAAATCACTCTTATATCATCACAAATTTATGTATTTATGATTGTTTACTTTGTCCAGACCTTTTTATCTATCACTCTCAATCAGAACATGATGGTTTGATTTCTCTTCCATGTACATATTTTCACATTCCACCTATGTTCTCAAATGAGGAAACCTAGATATGGGTTACTTTGGGTAACCATTATGGATCCAACATTCCAATTTTAAATGTTGTTTTAGTAGTCATTTTGACATTGTGGGTTTCTATTGAAGAAAGTAACAAGTATTAAATCATTGTTAACCTATACGAATTTCGAGGGTAAAATTCATTTTAAGAGGGGTCGAATGTAAGAAATTGAGTTTTTTTGAATCTTTTTTTTCAAATAAATTAATTTATGATGTCATTGCATGATATATTAAGTAAAAAATTATTTATATTCTATAAAATGGTAATCTTGCACTACATGAAACACCAACTTGGCTTTAATTACATGGAATATTTAATTTATATGAAACAAAATTTTATTAATATAATAATTTAAACTGGAGAGTTATAAAATAACTGGTAAAAATAGTAATATGAATAGTTAAAAAATTAAATAAAATATTTAATATTTTATTTACATTAATCATATTGATAATAAGACATACAATTTTTAGTAAAGACTTTATACATTTTAAAATACTATTTTTTTAAATGAACTAATTATTATGTCCTTCTATGAATAATAATAAAATTAATTCTAGAATTTTTTATAAATTCAATTTGATAAAATAAAATTCATTTTTTAATTCATAATTTCAGAATTATATTAAGGTGAAATTTTTATATTTTTCTTATAAACATCATTTTTGGATTAATAGTGAAAATACTGAATTTTTATTCAAAAATTATTTTAAATATAATTTACTTATATAGTTAAATTACATTCTATATTGGTTTTAAAGTAAAAAATAGATCAATTATACATCAATTAATCAGATTTAGGTCATTGGAATCGTTTTTATATTAAATTTAGATTTAAAATATTAATGAACTGTTGAACAACCTCACTTAAAAAACTACTTTCTCGCCACGTCTTCAAGATTAGAATTAAACATAATTGTGCCTCTTATGTGAATTTCATTTCATAAAATAGACATGTGTGGTTTTAAATAGTATAGTTTTTATATTATAATAATATCAACTTACACTACTAGAAAACTAACCTTTACCAACGGTTTGGAACCGTTGGTATAGGCCTCCAAACCGTTGGTATAGCCTATACCAACGGTTTGGAGAACCGTAGCCAAGTAAGCCATTGGGATAGGTCTATACCAACGGTTTTCCAAAAACCGTTGGTATAGACCTATGCCAATGGTTTTGGAAACCATTGGTATAGGTAATATGAAATCTATACCAACGGTAATGGAACCGTTGGTATATAAATTCCAAAAATAAAACATCCGCTAGGATTTGATCCCAAGACCCCTCGTTTATCATTAAACGACTCAACCACTAACCTAACATGACTTTTGTGATCATAATTACATAAATATATATATGTATTCTCATAAATATGTTAAATTTTGATTTATATAATGTTCTCGTTACGAAGGTATGATAAAAAATGAAAGTACCTATACCAACGGTTGTTAAAACCGTTGGTATAGACCTATACCAATGGTTGTAACAACCGTTGGTATAGGTCGTTGGTTGAGATATTGATTCTGTGTAGTATGTTGAATTTTGGGCCACCTTTCCCAATGGTTTGGCCAAACCGTTGGGAAAGGTTTGGCCAAACCATTGGGAAAGGTGGCATATTTGGGGACCTTTCCCAATGGTTTGGCCAAACAGTTGGGATAGGTCTACCTTTCCCAAAGGTTTGGCCAAACCGTTGGGAAAGGTGGCCAATTTGGGGGCCTTTCCCAATGGTTTGGCCAAACCGTTGGGATAGGTCTACCTTTCCCAACGGTTTGGCCAAACCGTTGGGAAAAGCGGCCAATTTGGGGGCCTTTCCCAACGGTTTGGACAAACCGTTGGGAAAGATCTAATTTCCAGTAGTGTTAATATTTTACCAAAAATATTAGTGAAAGTGATTAAAATTAAAAACAATTATTAAGGTAAAATAATGCTTCATAAGGGGCTAAACCTTAATCTTAAGGGCCCAAATGACCTAGATACTTTTCCAAAACCCATTTTATGATCAAATTTCATCCATAAAACTTACATTATTTAGTTTTTTTGTTTTTTTTTTTTTGGTAAAAACGTTGGTACAGCTAACACGTTTTCAGAAATACCATGTGTGTCACCTCTCTCCCTTATAAAAGGCCCCCACCTCTCTCCCTTCTTCACACCTCTCATGCCTCTTATGATTAGAAAATATCTTCCCAATTCACTTCCCAAAATCCCTCCCTTAATTATTTAATCCTCCCATTCAGCATAAATCCATCATAGGAAGTTTTTTTGTGAAAAAGAAAAATAAATTGCCAAAAGAAGTTGTCGCATCCTTCCCCAAGCTCCTTTCCTTTATTTTGTTTTCCACCTCCAAAATTATTCTTATTAAACATTAATATAATAAAACTAGTATAATAAATATACTAAGATGTTTTTATTCTAATTTTTGTACTTTCACTTGCACAAAAATCCATTTAATGTCTAATGAACATACTGTTCTTGTGTATAGTGAACTATAGCCTCATGAAATGATGTTGTTTGTTTTAACTTTATCACCTCTCATGGTTCGGAATTATGTTGTATAATCAATTTTTTAGGATATATATTATATTTATAATTATTTCATAATTATTTAGTTATTATATAAAACTTACCTTCATGCTTTCCATTCTGTATAATTATAATAACTTCATATTTAGACTTTGGGGCTTCCAACTCCTTAAAGTAATGCGATGCATTCACAATTTTAATTTAATGTATTAAGGATGGATTTAGAAAAATTATATTATATATATTATATTTATAATTTAATTATTCTTAAGTAATTATTATATTACACATAACATCATACTTTCAATTTTGTGTAAATATGATAACTTTGTTTGTGGATGTGTGGACTACCACCTACTCAAAGTGATGTGATTCGTTCACATTTTACATGGAATATATTAAGGATGTTTTTAGTAAAAATATATGAAATATATAAAATAATAATTCTAATGAAATTATATTATGTATATATACATATATGTTATTTTATTTATTTCTTTCAATATGATAATAACAGAACCAATGTTTATTTGTACATATGACCTACAATCTCCATGAATGATGTATTTATTTTAATATTTAGATGTTCTATAGATTATTATATATATTTAGATAATGAATATATATATATATATATGATATATAAATCATGTTTTAAATTATATAAATAATTTCATAATTATATATGTAATAGGATCAAGAATAACGAGTCAAAATATGTATGATAAACAAAGTAGTTATTACTCGAAACATTACTTTAATGTGGAATTGTTAATAAAATAGTAATATAAAATCATAAGTGAAAAATATATGGTATTATATATAATAATATTGTTCTGTGGATGATTTTTAATAAAATTATATTTATTATACATGATATTTGAATGTGTATAAGGAAATTCAAGACTTAAAGTATGATAATTTCATCTCACGTTTTATTTCCGTCAGATACATGTATTATTCAGAACTCATTTATTTTGTGTGGAATGTATACTACCCATGGATGTGTTATAGAAATATTATACATAAATTTATGGGTGTTAACATATATTTTTTATGATATTTATTTCATGGAGGTTATGTTTCAAAAGTACCAAATCGGTAAAGTAATCTTTTCTCAATTTTCCTTCTTCAAGGCACATGCCATGTTATGCACCTATATTTTTCTATAAGGTGTATATACTTCCCATTGACATGTTGTATAATGAATATAATTATGTTAATTATATTTTTTGTTTAATTTTATGTTTTTTTCTTTTTATTATTATTTGAAGTTTCTAATGTGGTTGCAATTTATAGCATCAATCTCATCATTTACCAAGATTATTTATGATTATGCTTCCATTGAGGAACTGTTATGATACTTCACTCAAGAACTATAAATATTTTAAATACTATCTATATATTCATGGTTTATTCAATTATTGGTACCATTTTACCACTCGTTGGTACTTAATATAACTAATAACTTGTTTTTATGATAATTTGACTTTACTTATCATTTCAGTCATAAATCTGCATCCTTTCAAAACAATTATTTTTAAAATGTCTTAAAGAAATGTTTTACTATTATCATATAATGTTTAATGGAAATTTTTACACATGTTTTACCTTTAAAATAATAATTAAAAGGAATATTTTTTTTTAATTTCCAATTGAGGAACTTTTCTAAACATTTAAGGTGCAAAAGGAATGTTCGGCAAGTATCGTCCAACCCACTATCATGACCGTTGTTTCCTTAAAGGTTACTTGGAATGTTTAGTAGTTAACTTTTTAAATAAATTGTTTTCCTATTTTTCTGTATTTCTTATTCTTATATTTTTTTTAATAAAAATGGATTTTTGAAGTTTTTTTATGTTGGTAAATTTTTTTAAATGATTTCCAATGCTTCCCTTATATATTTTCAAAAGTTTGTTTTAAAGGAGAATGATTTATGTGATATAAAATCTTATTTAATATATTTTCAAAGTATTTTCATGGGATACATCTTAAAAAAATTAGGATTCTTTTATAATTTTCAAAGAAAAATGTTTTAAAAATGATTTCAAGACTTTTTTCAATGTTTTGAAGTATTTTCAAAGAAAATGGTTTTGAAAAGTTTTTATGTTTTAAAGATACTTTTTTTCAAAAAAGAAAGGATATTTTCCTCAAGAAATTTTTTTTAAAAGATATTTCAAAATTATTTTCCATTTATGATTACATCTGTTGGTGTTACTCGTGGTCTTCTTTGAAAATATCAAATGGTTCAATTCATATTCTTTCTCTGAGTGATTTATATTTTTATGGAATGATGTTTATGAAAAACCATTTCTGTTTTCTTAGATTATATCTTTATGAAATAGGTTCCCCTTAAATGGGTTATAGGCTTATGAAACACATTTCTATTCAATGGTTTATTGATACATGCCTATCCTGGGGTGTGAAAAAATAAATATTTCCTAAGTTAAAATGAAGTAATGTGGGTAACCTTAGTTTTCCCTTGATAGGATCACTCTACAATAGTGTTTGTCACTTGAAATTAGAGAAATATTTAAAGATTTAATTTTAAACTATTTTATTCTGAAAGGATATAAATCTATTCAAAATAAAGTTCGAACACAAGTAGATGAAGAGATTTTTGGGGTTAGGGTTGGTTCACATTTTTCAATGTCATCATGGTCATCGAAATTAGTCTCTTTATCTCCCTATCAAATAATAACTGAATGATTCCTCAAATGAGTTTTCAATCTCCTTTGGTTGAAGGAAGCCATGGAAACCACTCTTATGTGCATGAAAATTCATAAAATATTATCAAAAAATAAGAAAATTATCAATCATGAAATGTTGATCCTTATAAATCTTGAAACATTTAACTTTTCCCAAACACATTCCAATAATCACTAGACACTCACCAACTAACAAAATATTCTTGATATAAAAACTTCAATTTGAGAAGGGAGTTTAAGGATCTTAAACCAAATATATTAACAATTAATGAAACCAAATCACAAAATATTATAATATTAAAATAAATTGAAACCACTAAAAACATATACCATTAAATATAGAAAGATATTTTTGTATTAAATCACAATACCCCTACATTACAAAAGGAAAACTCTCCCTTCCCTAATCACTCAAATGTTTTACTCCTCAATGTGAATTGTAATAGAGTTTATTGGGAAGAAGATAGAATTATGAAACTAAGAAAATATAAAATAGATAATATAATACTCTTAAATATTACAATCCTCCACCACATCTCCTCTTTCAAATCTTTTAACAACATTGAATAGAATTTAACAATCATATTTATATGGTCGAGGGGTGGATGATTCCCCCCTCTGATTCATTCACATGAATGATTTATAAATTCATAATATTAAAGGGATGAATATTGGGATTTTTTTCATTAAATTTTTCCCCTCTATCATATTCACCTGTCAAAAAAATTTCAATTTATTTGGACAAGTGTCAAAAATGTTATGCTGGAATTACTGGAGATTACTTTTTTTGGCTGAGAATAATTATCAGCTACCACCACTTTGGATCATTAAATGTATGCCTTAATGAATGAAATTATCTATAGAATATATTTTTTACATGATAATATGAGTCCAATTTCTATTATAGTTGGAATCACTTCATTTTTATGTCTTCAGGCTAATATATGCCTCAAGTACTGATGTGGTGTCAATTCTATCTTCTAGAAAAATTTATCCACTTGATTGAATTTTTTTGGGCTAGTGTGTTTCGAATTAGGTCTAGGTCCAGAAGAAAAAGTATAATCCCACATATAACTAAATACTAACAAAAATAACATCAATTAGATCAAAATTTAAAATTTTATGCTTCAAAAATATAATTCCAGAAAACTCTTAAACTTCATGAATTAATAAATTTCCATAATTAAGCCCAAAATTTCCAAGAAATACTAAAATAATGAAAATATTCTCAAATAAATCAATTGGAAGAGAATAAATTATTAAAACACACCTGAAAAATGAGGAAAATATTAACTCTATCAAATCCCCACACTTAGCACTTGGACTCCTAAACAAGTAAGCTTCAAAATTAAATCAAAGAAAATTCAAAACACGCACCCATGAGATCCACCAATTCTAAATCAAGAAACAAAATATAATATACCTCGTAAACAATTATATCAAAGAATCCATTTAGATCATTAAATGTAATTTCTCTTCATTTATCCTCTAATGAACACAAAACACCTACCTCATATTAATTTTCACTCATCTAAGAAATGTAAATTTTCAACAATTCTTTCCTCATCCAAACTCATGCTAGGGTCAACATCGGCTTTATAAATTATAACATCTCCAATCGATATGATTCAAGGACATGTATTTATCATGAGTAATTTCCAGGGTTGTTATATGTATTTTTTTAAGGATTTTGATATTAATAAATTCTCAGCCCAAATGAGGAGATCTTGAACTTTCTGAAGAAAAATTTGTGAGATTATCATTTTAACTCAAGTATGGTATCCTCCTCACTCGCCATAGTAGAAAGTCATATCCAAAATAATGAAAACATAATGAATGTACACACCATTCACAATTTTATTAGAAAAAATATTCAATATTCTCATACATAATTTTTCTTCCAATCTCAAGATAGGAACATACTTCTTTCTCCATTAGAATCTCTAAAAGGAAAAACATCTCTTTTCATGAAAGCTTTGTAATGGAATAGATTTCAATAGATTTATTTTTTCAGAAGAAAATACATGTCTTGATAATTTTATTTTCCCTCCTCGGTATCACCAAATGAGGTATAAAAATACAATATATCTTCCCCCTCACATAAGTTCAACTAGATCATGCAATTTCACTTCAAGAGCTGGTTGGATAGAAAAAAATTGACATGTAATGTGGCCAACCTATAATGTTGTTCATGGATTAAAAGAGATAAAAGGATTAAATGTAAAAGTTATTCTTTAATAAAAATTATTCTATTGATAAGTTGTCTTTAAAACCAAATAAATACCTTAATTATTTTAAACACAAGTGCTTCAGAACCTCATGTTTTGAAAAGAATTAATCAAATTATGGTTAAACAAGTAAGGTATGGTTCTCTCAAAAAGTAAGGTGAATAAAAATAATATAAAAACAATGGTTCATAAGCCTCAAATGAATGTTTTTTCATAGATAAAGAAAGTGATATGTGGAATGAGAATCAAAAATGAGAGGACTATTTAAAAAATTACAAATGTTTTGAACTTGAAATAAAGTTATTTTTAGCATTAATTTATGATGGGTTTCATGGAATATATTGTTTCACTCAATAAAATGGATTTAAAAAATGGAAAAGATGATCACTTGAGATAAAAAGTTTTAAAAACACTCCAAAATTGAAAATGAAACATAAAAGAAGTTTAAAAACACACTTTTTTTTAAAACTGGAAAAACCAAAATTTGAAAATAGTAAACTAAAAATGTTCCCTCCCAAGAACATAAATTATTTAGTGCCCCTAATGCATATAAATGGATTTAAAATGTTATAAAATTTCTAGTTGAATCAAAAAAACTAATTAAGTTTCCACGATAGGTACAACCTAACTTATTAGTAGTGAAACATTCAGTTAATCTCCTAAGTGTTTCTTTCTGAAAACCAATAAGAAAAATATGAAAGGATAACATAAGAAATTTATTAGAAGAAAAGTAAATATAAATAGAATTATAAAAGATGGATATATCTTGTTTTAATCCCCCAATTGGGCCATAGGTTTTTATTGCTTCTAGATGTGAAGTTCCAGTTGGTTATCCCTAAAATGTTGTTAGGTGGAATTTTTTTGCGATGAACCAATAGAAACTATTCTTTATATCTTTCATTTATACCTTTTTGTTGAATACTCGATGGATGTAGTAGAAAAAATACACCACCCAGATAGTATGATACAACTTTTATGGTTGTGGTAGGATGAATAATGTGTCCTACAATTTCATGGTTTCCACTTACAAAACCTCTTCTTAATTATATTATGCGTTCTCAAGGTATGCCACATCAATGGAATAATCAAAGGTAAATTTTGAAAAGAATTAAAATATTAATAATCAATATCAAAATCATACCTTTAAAAGTAAACATGATTTATCTCTATTTCCTTAAGAAAATCCATTTTGATCTTGTCATTTACTATATCAAATAATTGTTCATAATGTTTAGGGAGACCCATATGATCCAATTTTGGTGCGTATTTGATTTTATAGTATTCCTCCAAGGAAAAACGTAATATGGATGAATCTAAAAATTTATAACATGGGGATTAATACTCAATTAATCTTTAATAAAATAATAATGGAAATATTTTATGAAAATATCATCTCCCTAATTTTTTTAGCTTCAATTGATTATTCAGTGGGAGGTCCCTTATGTAGTTGTATTTTACTAGATAAGGGTACATATTTATGATCCTCTGTATTCTCCCCAAATTCCATCATATTGGTGGTTTCTTCCTTAATTAGTGATGAATATTATACTTTTTAATAAATAGTTGGATCAATTAGTTAATCACACTCATTCCAAAAGTCATACAGATTGTGTTAATCTCCCACACATGTATTAGCTTACAATTTTTCCTCCTTGACCTCCTCATTTTATTGATTTTGTTATAGTTTCTCCATCAATGAAAAAACATATTCAAATTCCTGTTCTAATTTTATATCTAGTTATTTGATGTTTTTTTCTAAGTTCTTTCACCTGAAATTTATCATAACCATTATGTTTTTATTTTTTTAGATTAACCATTTCTTGATAAATTTCAAGAAGGTACTCTTGTAATTAAATTAATTCTATAGCCAATCCCTCCAACATTAATTATTCTAGGTTCACATTAATTTAATGAAAGATATCTTTGAATTAATACTCCTTGGTGGTTTGGATTCGAACTCCCCAAATATACTTATAAAAGAAAGAAACACTATTATCAATAGTCCAATGCGAGTCAATAATTTTTTTCACTTATGGGTAATTTTTACATGAATTAAAGAAATATTCATTTGAAAAGATCATGGAAAATATTTTATTTCCTTTTTTAATTTGAAAAGAGTCAAATATTTACAATTATATTGTTGGAACCACCTCATTGTTAATGGATCCATTGTTTGATAAATTCTCATTGTGAACTCTGACAAAAATATATTTCCTATGTTAAAATGTATTAAGTTGGTAATCTTAGTTGTCTCTATAGAGTAGTACTCAATAATTGTGTTTTTCACTTGAAATTATAGAAATACCTGAAGATTGTTTTTTAAACTCATTGATTATAAAAGGAAATAAATCAATTAAAAATAATATTTGAACACATTTTGATGAAGATAATGATGGGGTAACAGTAGGATAACCTTTTTTCAATGTCATCATTGTTTTTAAAACTAGACCCCCTCTCTTCTTATCGAATGATTAATGAATGATTCCATGATCAAGTTATAAATCACCCTTGGTTGAAGGAAAAAATGGAAACCCCGCCTGTTTGAATGTAAATTCATAAACTATTCCAAAAATAAACTAAGACAAGTATGGATCAAGAATTTTTTATCCATATAAATCTAGATATAATTCACTTATACCACACGCATGACAATGATAGAAAAACTCTCACCACCTAAGAAAAACTTCTCAATCGAGAAAAATTATACTTGGAGGAGGGAGTTTAAAGATCATCAACCAAAGATATAAAGAATGAATGAAACCAAATCCCAAAATATTATCACATTAACAGAATTGAAAACCATTAAAAAGAGATATCATTCAATACAAGAATAGAATTTCCCATTAATTTGCAAGACTCTAACATTACAAAAGGAAAATTCCCCCTTCCCTGGTCACTCAAAAGCTTTACCCCTCCATGTGAAGGGTAATAGAGTTGAATTGGGAAGAATAGATAATTGTGAAACTATGAAAATAGAAAATATATAATTGAATTTTCTTAAATATTCCAATACTCCAGTACAACCCCTCTTTCATTTCCTTCAACAACCATGAATGTATGTGAACACTTATATTTTTATGGTTGAGGGGTGGAAACATTTCCCTCAAGATTCATTCCTATGAAAGTTTTAGTTCATTTAGTATTATAAATAGATGAATATCAGGAATTTTTATTCAGTGAATTCGTTCTCCTATATCTTTTTCATAATCCCAAGAAAAAATTAGTTTATTTGTACATGTGAAAAAAAGTTATGCTGGAATTAATGAAGGATAATTTTTTGTACGAGCATGGTTTTCAAGTACCACCACTTTGGATCATTAAATAGATACCTCAACGATAGAAATTATCTATGAAATCTATTTTAAATATGTGAATCATACTAATATTTCTAATGAATTTTTAATCTCTTCATTTTAATGTCTTTATACCGAGATATGCCTCAATTACTGATGTGAGGTCTATTCTGCCAGCCAACAAAATTTATCCACTTGATTGATTTATCTAGGATAGTGTGTTTTTAATTGTGTCTCGGTCCTGAAGAAAATGGAAAATAGCATGAACAAAGGAATCCTAAAAAAGGAATATCTTCCATGGGATAAAATTTTTGAAACTTATGATCAAAAAATATAAGCTCTTATAAAATGCTAAATTTATATAATTAAGAAATTTCCACAATTAAGATGAAAATTAATGAAAAAACTAAAATGATGATAATCATATCAAATTGATTAATTAGAATGTATTAAATAATTTATACAAAAATGAAAAATAATGAAAATATTAACTCAATTATTTATACCATTATAAAATATTATGAAACCCATTTCTCATCAATGGGTTATACCCTAATAAATACATATGAGACCTGATTCCTTTCATGGGTTATTTTATGATGAAATGATTATGACACCTATATAATTTCCATATGTTATTATATGATTAAATTTTTATGATACCAATTTCATTTTATGGGTTTTGATATGATTTCTATGAAACTAATCTCTTTTTGTGGGTTAGAAAATGATTTATGTTTTATTATATTGTGGAACATGTATTTATGATTTCATTATGATATTTTTCAGACCTATAACTCCCCCAATGCATTGGGTAAATATTTATATTTCTTGAGATAATTATGGTAATTAAATCAAAAGGCTTGATCCACTATGCGAAGATGGAGAAATCTAATCCCTTACAATTGAAGAACGGTGACTAGGGATGGTGGTGTGTCTCTCCCAGAAGGTTTAGTCTCCATGAAGATGAAATATGGGGAAACCTAATACACTATAGGAATATGGGGAAACTCAATCTATTATGGGAAGAAGTGGAAACATAATCCCTTACAATCAAAGGACTGTGACTGGGGATTGTAATGTGTCCCACCCAGTAGGTGTACTCCCCATGAAGTGCCATGATATGGTCTACCAATGAATCTTGACTCTTTGGGAATGATTTTAGATTATTATTTTTATGACACAATTCCATATCTTATTCCTATGTTTTGATTTCATGGATCATGCTCTTAATTCCCTTATGATTTAGTCCTTCTGAATACTTAATATTTATGCCATGATTTAGGTTTCTGATTATTGATATGTATGGTATGATATTCTAATGTTATGATCACATCCTCTTACCCTTAGTATTATGTTTATTCTTATATATATCCTTTTTTACCCTTATTGATCATATGAGGTCACCCTTTTTTATGTTTTCTTCCCTATTTTATAAAGATGTATTTCATGTATGATGTGTCTAAGGGGGTGATAGTGTTATGGAACCTTTAGGTATATAATATAGCTCACTATTATACTATCTTTAATGTTTCTAAAGGAACTAAAATAATATAGTCTTTGGGAATATATTTTTGTAATGTTTTAGGTAATCTGTAAAAATGTTCTAATTTTTGTGTATGATAAGATTGATTTTTTATAGGAGTGGAAAGGATGAAAAGATACTATGAACACAAGGTTTTTTATTGGATTTGGGTACAATTTTTACCTCATAAAAGGGATAAATTCAAGATAATAGCTAAGTGGAACATTGAGGCAATTAGAGTGGGATGAGACCCTTTTCATAGAAAAGTCATATTTGTGTCAGTGGGGAGTATTATCCATGTAATGGATGATGTGGTGACTCATTACCATAATATTTCAGTAGTAAACCTATAATATAATGTATTTATAAATTATTTCTCATAATTACCTACAAACAAGGGAGATTATTTTGAGATCAAGATGGTGTCAGATGAAAAACCCATATTGATTCAACCATAACAAATAGAACATTTTGAGTTGAAAGAACAAAATGTGAATCCAAAAAAACTTATAGATATATGTTTTATCATACCAAACACTTCTCTTTAGGGGGTATGAGGTTGTTCACAAAAATGGAGAATGAAAGTATTTTCCTATAAGTGCACTACGAGAAGTTGAATAAGATAATAGTGAAGAACAGTTACTCGTTACTAACTATTAATGAATTATTTGATAAGTTAATAGGATCCCATTAGTTTTATATGATCTATATATGTTATAGATAGTATCAATATTTTTTTATAGAGGAATGCAATCAGAAAAAAATATTTTGGAGTTGGTACTAGTTGTATGAGTATCTTATTATGGATTTTGGGTTGAAAAATTATTAGGCTCTGTTTATGGCCCTCATGAAGAAGATCATTCAATCATACCTGGATTCCTTCATCATTTTGTTTATTGATGATATCCTTATATATATATATATATTCTAATATCTCATAATCAAATTCCAACAACCTAGATATCGTATTGAGTACACATTAGGAAGATCTACATTGTGCCACATAATCAAAGGTGTATTTTGGGAAAAGAGGTTCTATTTCCTGGGATCATGGTTTCTAGATATGGTGTATCAGATGATCTGTAAAATTCATTGGGATAATTAACAATCCCTTGGAACTTCCTCAATATTATCAAGGTATTCACAATGTGTTCAATGTGTATCAGGTATAGATGTAAGTGATGAAACTTGTACATGTGATTGACTATGAGGATGATGAGCTTGAACCAGATACATCATTTATGGAGTGACCTATTTATATAGTGGAAGGAATTGAGAAGGTAAATCAAGGAAATGATTTCACTCTTCATCATATTTTATGGAATAATGGGTTGATTCGATAAGTAATTCTAGGGAAAGAGGAAGACATTTGGATGTAGTGTCTTTAGTTATTTGATTAAAACTATAGAGAAACTCCAAAAGGAAGAAAAAAATTTATTGGGGAATAATTATACCACCCAAATTTCTAGTGTGATGTTAATGTATTTCTTGAAATTTTTATTGGGAGGTTCTTAAATCATGTAATGGTAGATTTGGATTTCATATTTCTGTTGGAGTTATTTTTGGAGAATAATTGTGGGTTTTGAATGTTTTTGGGCCAAAACTACAAACACCAGGGCTATAGTGTTGGCTACGGTTATACCAGTTTTGTCTTTATGAAAAATAAAAATGGGGTAAATATCATGTCCAATTTGGGTCCAAGTAATGGTTCTATGTTAAATATGAATTTGACAATATCATGGGAACCAAAACCACACCCATTTGAATAGTTTGTTGGAGGGGATATGGATAGGTAATCAGGGATAGGTTGTATTCTAGGGTATTTTTAGCTAGGTGTTCAAGAAACCAATAGTCAAGGCTAGGATATGTTGGATATAATTTCATCAATTGGTCTGGTTTTTAAAATAAAAAAATATCCTCTATTATTTAATGAACTGAAACCTATTAAAGGGGAAATCATCATAGGTTCGATATGGGATTTTTAATTAATTTTTTAACTCATTTAAAACTATTTTAATTTTCTAGTCCTTTTTTCTTCGATGGTTTTAGGAATTTTATGAATTTATAGATTGATGGAATAATTAGTTCTTGACATTGTGAGACTCCTATTATAGCTCATGTAACTACCTTGTTTGTCTTGATCCTTCCACCCTTTTTTCAAGAAAATAAGTGGATTCTTTTTACATATTATTGATTCCTATCTGGGGTGATTCAGTGATGAACTCTAGTGATTAATAATTTCTTTTGGAATAATTCCTTCTTCCCATTATACTCTCATTATATAACCTCTGTTACTCTATGTGGAATCGGTTCTATGAACTCTTAGTGCTAAATATTGACTCAGTTGGCATACAAAATATTTTAGGTTGATGATTCTCTTTATGAATAATGACATTGATGTCGGTAACCTTAAGGTTGGAAGAACATTAAAGTAGAGAATTTTTTATGGGTTCTTAGCATGTTATGGCTCTGAATGTAGTACAAGGATACCTATTATTAGTATTTGAACATATGATATGCATTTGTATCCTCATTGATACCTATGCATGATTTTTGTCTCACAAATGGATTGTTAGGTTTCATAAAAATTTTCTGATATAATGTGATTTTGATCTTGAGTTAGTATCTTATATCATAGGTTTTATTCTCTTTCATATACATTTGGGTTCATGGTCGAGCCGATTTGGAATATCCACTGGTAACAATATATAAAGGGTATCCCAACTAGCTAGATGTGTCAGACATGATTATATGCAATCTTCTTGGTTGGTATGTTTATGTATTGTGAATGATGTTTCTTCTAGAATGGGGGAAAATTGGGTAGATCTAGACTTCAAGGTCTATTACATCCACTTACCCATTTAATCAGTTATAACCTTAACCTCATTGTGGTTTTAACTTTTTTGGTGTTAGTATAAGGCCAAGAAAGAACTAGAGGGAAACATATAATGTTGAAGTCATAGATTTGTTGGACTCTTAGATTTAACCATCATTTTTTCAAGCTGTAGGAGTATTTCACGTTGTGTATCTAGGTTACACGATGTGTAAGAGTCACTTGATTAATGTTGTGAAAAAATTCATGTTGTTAATGGTTACATGATGTGTAGATACATTACATGTAGTGAGTTAATAAAACATTAGGTTTTTAAGCCAAGGAGATGGGTATTTCGGTGTATGTGAGACTCTAATGGTTACACGTCGTGTAACCAAGTTACACACTGTGTAACAACCTGTATGTAGTTTTTAAGAATGGCATGCAACTACTTAGTTTTGGTTATTTCTCCAGTTCTTGGTTTCTCATGACCCGATAAAATTATTAGGTTATTTTGGAAAGATTATAATCCTTATTGATCGATCCAATCGCCATTCGACCTCCAGTTCCATTGTGGTGTGTCTCTATATGAAATAGACTTGTTCGTTTCATTAATTCTTTTGATTGTGGTAGCACCCTTGGGTTGCATTATCAGATATGTTTTTCTAAGTTAGCGATTCTTTGTGTCTTCTTCTAGATCTATTGTGAGATCCTATCTAGGAGGACATTCCTTTGTCGGTCATGGTGTAGTAGGTGTTTATTCATGAGGTTTGTGGGTTTCCTCCTTTCCTCTGACCCTTTGTTTTCTAAATTGGATCAATCTTATGATGTGGATTGGATTATAGGGCCTTTATTGTCGTCATTGGTCTCTTGTTTCTAGTGGATCCTATTAAGGTAATTTGCAACCTGAGTTTTGATATAGGTGGTTTTGTCTCTAGCCTACGTTGATGAACCTTATTATTCCTCCTTTATAGACTTTTTTTAAAGGAATTGGCATGGAAGTTTTGGTTTGATGAAAATGATTTTTAAAGAAAAAAAATTCCCTAGTTGTTGATTAATGGAAAGAAAAGAATACTTTTCAATGCATTGGAATGGATTTGTGAAATGGTTTTGAAAAAATTTTAAAATAATTGGATTGAATTGTGAAAATGAACACATGATGTTACCTTGGTTAATTAGGTGGAAGGTTTATCTTGAGTCCACTATCCATGTGTTTTCAATTATCTAGAGGTTTCCTCATGGATAATTCCACTTTTTCATAGGCCCATTGTTATAGGGGACTGATATTAACATTAGAGGGGTTATTCATGGGGTATTTTTATGCTTTCTACATGTATTCTAGGAACTGAATTGTGCACTTTATTAATTATGGTATGAGTATTATACTAGTCTAACATATAGTGATCCTCGGTGATGATACATGTAACTCTATTTAATTTTTCATGGCTTTGTTGTTAATCATTAATATGCATTATATATTGATTTTTTTAATTGATATATCTAATTTCATTTTAGAATTATGAAAATGGAAAAATTTTATCATGTTTTCTATAAAACTTATTTACTGCTTATCATACCATGTTTTATTTTAAAATGAGAATACATGAATTGTTATATAGAGAATTGTTATAGAACCCCTGGTTTGGATCCTATTTATCCTGCTAGATCACACCATGTGTGTATGTATGTATATATATATGTGACATGCGTTCATTCAGGTTGGGTGAAGTCATTCACTCAGATTTTTTTTCGATGCTCGGGTGATTGTCCCCATCCTGTAAGGCTATGGAATGCCCTTCGTCCATGTGTTGGATCAGGTCCGGTAATAGGTTTCAGGTAAACCTAGGTTATTTCATTACCAATAGGTATTAGAGGAGGACTTTCCTCAAGATTCCTTATCTTGGGACTTCTATTAGATTGGAGATAGTGTTGTGAATAGTTGTGAGGTATGTTTCAATAAGTGCATGACCATTTCTTATGATGATGAGACTCAAATTTCCTTGGATGTGAGGATGTGTGTCTCTAAGTGTTAGGATGTTTTGAATCTTAGATTATAATTATGTGTTTTCTATTTTGAAATGTGATTTACTCTTTTTTTAGATCATTCATTATGTATCAATGTGTAGTAGTATGCCTCTGATAGGTCTTCGATGTGTTCCTTAGGAAGGTGTAACTAATGCTATAAAAATGAATCCACCAGTGGATCAGAATCTCATCAAGACTATCATAAAGGTAGTTTTTGTTGTTGATCAAGATTCACCACAGGTTCAAAATGTTGTGGTCGAGGTACAACCAGGAGTTGGAGGAGAGAGAGAGATCTTACAAATTCTTTCATGAGAAGCCACCATCCATTAAGGGAATGAATGAACCTTAAGAGGTGGTGGACTAGTTGGATAATGTAGATTAAATCATCGATTTCATGGAGACTCCTAATAATATAAAGGTGAAGTGTATAGTTTTGGGGCTTGAGGGTTCTGGTAAGAGATGGTGGGACTCCATGATCCAAGAAGACGGACACATGGAATTGGATTGTAAGGGGTTCAAGATCCTGTTCTTTTAGTAGTTTTTTCCAGATCCCTTGATGTTGGATAAATATTTGAAGTTCTTGTCCTTACAGTAGGGAGATAATTTGGTGTCATCGTACACTAATCAGTTTTCTGATCCTGTCCATTTTTCTTCAGACGTGGTGAATAATGACAAGTTAAAGGTTCAGAAGTACCTGTAGGGTTTGTGAATAAATATTAGATCACATGTGTTTATGTTAATGATTTATACCTATATGGAGATGGTGGATAGAGCTATAATTAAAGATATGGATACTGTAAGAAAGGTTTTTTATTCAACTGTTGTCTTCTATTTAGTGGAACCTTTAGTAGAGTGCATGGGAATAAGGGGAAGTTATAGGATCATTGCACATGAGTGGTGGAGGTGGGTCTCAACAATGATCCTCTTCCACACCATCTTCTATAGTTAGAAGTGAGCCTATGACTTTCTATAAGTGTGTCAAGTTCATCAACACATTCCTGTCATATGGAGTGGAAAAATAAATTTATTTTCCTACGTTAAAATTCAGTAAATTGGAAACCTATGTTGTCTCTTGAGAGGAGTTCACAAAAAACAGTTGTCACTTTTAATTAGAGAGAAAAAATGGGTGGTTTCTGAGATTTTATTGGTTTTGGAAAGAAAATGAAAAATGGAATGAAACAAATAAGCAGAAGAAAATATTGAAAAATATGATATGAGAAGGGTGATCAGGTTGGGGTCGGTTTTCAAATTGCAATGATATCTTTGTTTTATTTTATTCTAACCTCTTCTGTTATGTTGTTTAAAGTGATATTCAATGACCATTTCCTCTCACTCTTTTGGTCAAATGGTGATGGTGAGAGAATTAATTACCAAGATCTTAGTTTTATATACTCTCCTTCCATGTGAAAAAGAGTGGTAGTAAATATCCTCAATGGACTTGGGCAATACCCGATCGGTTCTTATTTATCCCAAGAAATCAAATAAATTCACCACTGATTTCACACGTACAGACGATCGCCGAGTACTTCACCACTAAGCCTTGGTATATTTCATAGTATATAAACCAAAACCTAGTGGAGGGAGATAATGATCATTTACTAAATAAAAAATCAATAACGGAATCAAAAATAAAATATGATCACACTTGATAATAAAAACTATGATATGAAATTGAAAACAACATTCTAGAAAAGAGATAGACTTTTTATTCAATAAAGTGCATTAACTCAAGAATTAAAAAATAGAAAACCTACCCTTACTCAATCACTCAAATGTTTACCCTACCATGATAAAGGTAATATATATTTATGGGGAGGGATAAGGCATTAAAAAAACTATGAAAACTAAAAGAAAGAAAGAGAAAAGAAGAAAAAATTTCCTGCAAATTATGTCCTCTAAAAGTTTTCTCTTCTTTGGCACCCCTCACCCTAGAATCTCCCAAAGGTCACTTCTTATAGAATTATTGAAATAAAATTTGATTTAGCTACTCCAAATCTCAAATAAATTGGATGGTTATAAAGAAATATATCTAATATTTATTGAGGATGACTTTTTCTCATTGAGATTTCAAAAATTCTTCATTCAATGTTTCCCATCCAATATCTGACTTAATGAATCTCAATCTTTATGATATTCAACCAAGATACGAATATCTTACTTGGATACCCATTAATATTAAAATCACATTAATTGGAGATATTATGACTTATTTATTATTAATTAACTAATGAGGGGTCCACATGGTCGTCCAAAATCTTTCTCCGACTTAATTGAATTTTTAGGGTCCCTCGATGGTAGAATTATATCATGTCCTAGAATAAAGAGTTTTATCCCAAAACTCCAGGTGTCATATAAAAAGGAATAACATAAATTCGGATTATATTATAAATGATATGGTCGAATTTCCAAAACACATAAAATCTGTTAAATTTCCAAAATTCGGAAACTTTCCAATTTTAACACAAAACATACTATAAATCCAAAAATGATGTAATTAAACTTAAATTGATGAATTTGGGGGGGGGGGTTAAATATTGGAAATACATATAAAAAATGTAGAAAATATTAACTATAACAATTCCCCCACACTTATCACTTGGACTCCTAGACAAGTAAACATCAAAATCAAATCAAATCAAATCCAAAACACATACCCATGAGATATACCAAATCCATTCCAAGAAACAAAAAGATATCATGCCTCATCAAAAACAATTATTTCAATTTCTCTTTTTTATATTATTTAATATATTTAGACTTTATTTCATATCTCATGCACACAAAACACATACCTCACATGAAATTTCTCTCATCTCACAAATGTAAATGTGCAACAAGGATTTTCTCATCCAAACTCACAGAAGAGTCGCCATAGGCTTGATAAATTCTTTCTTATCCACCTGATGTGAGTCAATAACATGTGTTCCTCAATAGTAAATTTTAGGGTTGTTCTGTGGCTTCTGGTTGGTAGGATTTAGATGTTAAAAATTATGAGGGCGAAAAAGGAGGGCATGGAACTTCTTGAATTAAAATTGCAAGATTCTAATTTTCCCTCAAGTATGGTCTGTTTCTCTTCCCCTTTGAAGAAAATCTTCTCCATAATCTTCATAACTCAAAGAATTTTCATTCCATTTACCATTTTACAAGAAAAATTTATTCTCAAACATTGTTTTTTTAAATCTTCAGATAGGAACAACTTTACTTTTACATTGGAAGCTCTAAAAAGGCACAACTTCTTTTATCATGAAAGCTCCTAAAATGGCAGAGCCATTAACAAAATGAAATCCTCAGTAGTAAAATCATCTCTTCAGAATTTTATATTCCACCCAATGTATCACCAAATGATGTAGTACACTACAAGACCTCTTCCCCCATAGTTAATTTCAACTAGATCATGCAATTTCACTTCAAGAATAGGTTGGATAGAAAACATTGCCTTGTAATATGGCTAACCAAACAGGTTTTTCATGTCTTCTAATGGATAAAAGGATTAATTTATAAGGTATTACATAATAAAAAGGATTATTTTGAAAAGGGGGCTTAAAAAATAAATGTCTCATTCATTTAAAACACAAGTACCTCAAACCCTAAAGTTTTGATAGGAATAAATCAAATTATAGTTAAAGAAATAATTGTATGGTTCTCTCAAGAAATGAGTGAATGTAAAGAATATGAAAAAAATGGTAAAGAAGCATCACAGGAAAGTGATTTAAAAAATAAATACAGTGAGATGTATCATGGGATTAAAAAACTATAGTACTTTTCCTGAAATTACAAAAGATTTGAACTTGAAACAATGTCATTTTCATATTCATTTAAGCTTAGTTTCATGAAATATATTGGTTCACTCATTGAAATGGGTTTAAAAAATGTAAATGATAATCATTTCAGTTCAAAAGTTTTAAAAACACAAAAATAAAATTAAAAAACTAACACAAAAAATCTAAAAAACAAACAAAATACTGTTTTTTTATAAAAATTAAATTTTTTAAAAAAAATAAACCAAATATCAAATGAAACTCATAAACTAAAAAGGTTCCCTCCCCCACACTTAAATGGTGCAGTGACCTAAATGAATTCAAATGGATTTGACATGTAAGATAAATTTAAAATGAATCACAATAACAAGAAAGTGTGAAGGAGAGGTATGACCATATTTATTGGTAGCACAACATTAAGTTATGCTCCTATGTGTTTCACACTGAAACCCTGTATGTAAAACTATAAAAGAAAACATAATAAATTTTTTGGAGAACAAAAAATATAAATAGTATGAGAAAAGAAGGATATATCTTGGTTTAATCCCTCAAGTGGGTCATAGGTTTTGACTACCTCTTGATGGGTAGTTCCAATCAGTTATCCCCAATATGACGGTGGGTGGAGATTCTTTGTGAGGAACCAATAAAACTTCTTCTTTACATCATGTGATTCATCCTTTTTGTTAAGGACTCCCTTTGTATATTACAAAAAATCCACCCCTAGCACAATAATATATAACTTTATTGGTTGGGGTAGGACAATGAATGAGTCCTTATTTTTCTTGGTTTCTAATTTCACAGCCTTTACTTCATTCTCCAATGGTTGTTGAAGGTATGTTGTATCATTGATAAAATCAAAGGGAAAGTCAGAGTATAATTCTATTTGAACAAAGTTAAATCATGAAATTTCAATATTAAATTATTCCCTTCCAAATGAAGCATCTTGAATCCCTTTTTCCTCAGTAAAAGAAATGTAGATATCCTCTTGAACTCCCTCCAATAAATGATTCACATGTTCGGGGAGCTCCAAATGTTCCTCTATAGATTAATATTATTTTTAATCATCTTCATCCAAGGAAATGCAAGTGTTGGCTGAATATGAAAAATTAAAACAAGGGGAGGTAATACTCAAATCCGTTTTAACAAGATAAAAAGATAACAAGTTCATAAAATGATTTTCTCCTTAAGTTTTGTTCATCTTCAATATCCTCTTCAGTGGAAAGAACCTATTGGAGTTGATTAGTAGTAGATAGAGGAAGGTAGTCAGACTCCTAAATTTCTTGGATCTCCATATAAAAATTATGTATGTCTATGTGGGGATCTTCTTAGACCTTGGAAACTTCATAAAACTCCAGAAAGTAATTGGAGAACTCAGTTATCTTTTAGGAGATTGCTTAAAAAATTTCTTTTTTCATGTCCTCCCTTATTCCATCTATGAATTCTTTGAATATTTTTTCCAAATTATTTTATTTCAAAAATAACCTCACCTGTCTAACAAGGAAAGAAACACAATCCTCCATGGACAATGGTGATTCAATAATTATTTTATCCACTGGTGGGTAATTTTTTCATGAATTAAAGAAATTATTATTTGAAAACAACATGGAAAAATGTTTTTTTTGTTTTTTTTAAATAGTCAAATATTTATAATTAGGTTATGGAACTGCCTCCCCGGCAACGGTGCCATGTTTTGATTCACACATGTCATAGGGCATGGGAAAATAAATTTATTTTACTGAGTTAAAATTCAGTAAAGTGGGTAACCTAGGTTGTCTTTATAAAGGAGTGCACACAATACAATTTTCACTTGTAATTAGAGGTAAAAATGGGTGGTTTCTAAGGTTTTATTGGTTTTTGAAAGAAAATTAAAAATGGAATGAAACAAATTTATAGAATAAATGATTAAAAACTATGATATGAGAAGGATGATTAAGTCAGGGTTGGTTTTCCAATTGAAATGATGTCTTTGTTTTATTTTATTCAAGCCTCTTCTGCTAAGTTGTTTAAATTTTGATTCCACGATCATTTCATGTCACTCCTTTGGTCGAATGGTGATAGTGATAGAATTCCTAACCAAGATCTTAGTTTGGTCTACTCTTATTCTATGTGCAAGAGTGTTGTAGTTAATATCATCAATTGACTTGGGAAATTCCTGATCGGTTCTTGTTTATCCCAAGAAATCAAAAACATTCACCACCGCTTTCACACGTACTGAAGATTGTCGAGTACTTCACCACTAATAGTTGTTCTATTCCATAATATTTAAAATAAAACCAATTGGAGGGAGATAATGATCATTGACGAAAGGAAAAATCAATAACGGGATCAAAAATCAAATATGATCGCACTTGATAATAAAAACTACTATATGAAATTGAAAACAACATTGCAGAAAAGAGATGGATTTTTTTTTCAATAAAGTGCATGAACTCAAGCATAAAAAAATAGAAAACCTACCCTTCCACAATAACCCAAATGTTTAACACACCATGTTAAAGGTAATAGATATTTATGGGGAAGGATAAAGAATTACAAAATTATGAAAAATAAAAGAAAGAAAGATAAAAGAAGAAAAAATATCCATCAGATTTTGTTCTCCGAAAGATTGCTCCTCTTTGGCACCACTCCTCCTAGAATATACAAAAGGTCCCATCTTATATAACTCTCTAAATAAAATTTCCTTTCTTTCCTCAAAATATAAAATTAATTGAACTGTTATAGAGAAATATTTGTAATATTTGTTGAGGATGACTTTTTCTCAGCGTGATTTCCCAAAATCTTTATTCAATGTCTCTCATCCAATATCTAACTTAATAAATCTAAATCTCCATGATATTAAACAGAGATATGAATTTATGACTTGTTTTCCCATTCTAATTTGAATCACATTAATTGAATCTATTATGACCTATTGATGATTAATTAACTGATGTGGGGTACACATGATCATCTAGATTCTTTTTCCAAATTAATGGAATTTTTAGGGTCCCTTGATGGAAGAATTATATCATGTCCCAGAAGTAAGGGTTATAGCCCAAAACTCTAGGTGTCATAAAAAAGTAATCACATAAATTTGGATTATATTATAAAAGATAAGGTCGAATAACCAAAACACATAAAATCTATTAAATTTCCAAAATTAGTAAACTTTCCAATTTTAACACAAAACATACTATAAATCCAAAAATGATGTAATTAAACTTAAATTGATTAATTGGGGGGTTTAAATATTTTAAATACAAGTGAAAATGTACAAAATATTAATTATATTAGTCATATACACCATACTTTCTTTCCCTATTCCCATGAATATGTGCAATAGATTTGTTCTCTTTTGTCATTCAAAACACTTCTAGAGAGCTATGATTATTCCAAATTATGGTTAGGGTTTATCAGCTCCAAATACTACTATGGTATCATAGGAATCTTAAAAAACTACATGGATTCATCCATATGCCTCAAGAGTGAATCACTTTCAAACAATAGATGAGTGTCCTACTGAAGTCGATGCTGGTCTGGAGATAGTGAGAGTTACTATCCTTATTGCATCTTCCATAGTAATTTCTTTATTTGATAATGGTGACTCCCACTTAATTATATCTTTTTGTTTTTTTGAAATTCTTAAACATCTAACAGAACTTATTTAATTTTTAGTGGAGTTAGCTACAACTCTTAGTAAGATGAATGAGTATGGTTTTTGGTGTCATTCTTGTTAGTTCTTTATAGTTGATACAAAGTTAGTCTGGGGTTTTCTCATTCTTGACATCGATCTATTTGACATCACCATCGATGTAGATTATCCTATCTCTCATGAATATGAGGATGATTTTTATCATTGTCATGGCTCATTTTTTATTACCAATGGTATTTCTAATATGTTTTAGGGAGAGTGGAACCAAATATCATATCGTGCAGGTCCTTCCCACCAAGATCTCAGGAGTTTTTTCTGCTTTTTCATTTTATCCCAATGACATTTCACCTATTTTTTATTTTACCATAGTTTTTTATACCTTTTTTATGTTTCCATATATGACTTCTCCAGTATTCCTATAGAGAGAGGGGTATAGTTTATAGTTGACATGGTGTCGTGTATGCATCTGATATCAATACCTTCATATCATCTTGCACCAGTGGAACTGAAATGGCTTAATATTCAGTTGTATAACCTCTTGGAAAAAGGTTTTGTTCACCCTAGTATTTTTCCTTGGGAAGCCTATGTGCTCTTTGCCAATAAGGAATATGGTTCACTTTGGTTGTGTGTGGACTATCAGAAGTTAAACTGGGTAACAGTAAAGAATAAATATCATTTTCCTCATGTATATGGTTTTCATGATTAATTAAAGGGGGAAAAGTGGTTTTCAAATATTGATATTTAGTTAGGTTATGATCAGCTCAATATTTAGAAGTCTGATATGCTGAAGATGGATTTCAAATGCAGGTATGGCCATTACAAATATATTGTGATGCCTTTTGGCACATCTAACACTCTTATAGTTTTTATGGCTTTTATGAATCAAATATTACATCAATATCTAGAAACTTTTGTGGTGGTATTTGTGGATGATATTCTGGTTTATTAAAAATCTGAGCATGAGTAAGAACATCATATGAGTATGGTTTTGGAAATTATGAGAAGTAACAATTTGTTATGAAGGCCATAAAAATTTAGTTTTGGGATTCAATAAGTGATTTTCATGGGGAAAAATATTTCTGAGCATGGATTATTAGTTGATCCTAAAATGGTGAAGGTAGTTTTTTTAGGGAAAACCCATAGAAAGAATTTGAAATTTAGAGCTTCTTTGGTCTTGTTGGACACTACCAGCGGTTTGTTAAGTATTTCACTAAGATGAAATCACCTTTGATAGCTATTACTAGAAATGTGGTGAAAATAACATGGGATGCAAACCTTCAGTCTTATTTCAATGAAATTAAATGACTTCTAACATCACCTCCTATTCTGATCATAATTGAGACTGATAATTGATACGTGGTGTTTTGTGATTCTTATAGTGATTTTTTGGGTTCATACTTATGCAGGATGGCATGTGGTAGCTTATAGCTCCTTTTAGATTCTATTGAATGAGAAAAATTACCCCACTCATGCTTTAGAACTTTTCGTAGTTGTGCATGTACTTAAATGTTGGTGAAACTAAATTTTTGTGCAGAGGTTCATGGTATTTTCTAATCATAAGATTTTGAGTTATATGTTTTATCAGAAAGAATTTATTCTTGGACTAAGAATATGGGTAGAATAAATTAAGTCATTTAAATTTGAAATCACCTAAAACCTAGGGAAGGGGAATGTAACTATAGACTCTCTTAAGTGGAAGGTACCATAGAAGGATTTTCTAGAATCTAAGGATGAGTGGAACCTTAAGGGGATTTTCACTCAGTTTTACCTGGATGCTCAGGAGGATGTTTCAGGTGTCATTCTGAACATTATTTATTTATCTTCATCTATATTGTATTATTTTTTGTAGGACCAATAGTAGTATTATGAGCTTATAAAGATGTGTGAAAGCTTTTATGGTGGGGAGACCATTTCTGGTTGGTCTTTCTCTTCAGATGGTATGCTCTTCTTCGAGAAGTGGGTTTTCATCACATCACCTGTGAAGAGATTAGTCCTTTTTAATTGTCAGAACTACTCATGGTCCAAAAATTTAGGCACTATGAAGTGGTATAATGATATGGGACAATGATTTTTTTGGTCGGGTATGAAGCGTGACATTGCAGATTATGTGGCACACTGTTACACCAGCCAACAGATAAATACATACCACTTGAAACCCTCTTGTTTGCTTCACCCTCTTCTAGTTCTAGTTTAGAAATCGGATGAGGTTTCCATGTATTTTTTTTTGGATTACCATTTACCCATTGAGTTAAAACTTATTTATGGGTATTCATTGATCGGTTAACAAAGTCTGCTCATTTTATTCTGATCAAGGATACCACTAAGGTTGAAGATCTTGGTAAGAAGTAGGTTTGGGATAATATGATGGTAAATGGTAGTCCTTCTAACATTATTTCAAATAGTTATCCTATGTATACCTTAATATTATATAGAAGTATCCAAGAGGCATTGGGAACTCAGGTCAAGTTGAGCACAACTTTCCATCGATAGACAGATGGCTAGACAGAGCATGTGATTTAGATCTTGTAGGATATGCTTCATGCCTGTGTCATGGATTTCAGTGGATCATGGGATATCCATCTGGGATTGGTTTAATTTGTTTAAAATAATAGCTGTCAACTATTGATAAGAATGTATTCCTTTATGGTGTTGGATGGTCACTCGTGCAGATCACATCTTTGTTGGGCGGAGGTGGGAAAAGTGTCTTTAGTTGACCAAGTTTGGTCTAGAATACATCATCAAAGATTCAGGATTTTCATCAATTTATGGTTACATCCTAGAGTCAACATAAATCATATTCGGTTCTGAGGAATCATACTATAGATTTTTCCATTAGTGACTGTTTTTTCTGGAATGTTTCTCCTTGGTTGGGTCATCGCCGGCTTGGAAAGGAGGGAAAGTTAACTCTGAGATATGTTGGAACATTTAAGGTCACTGAGCGACTCAGATAGGATTCTTTTCAGTTATCATTTCTACTTCAATTGATAGTTATTTATGATGTTTTATATAGATCTCAGTTCAGAAAGTATCATCCTAATCCCACTCATGTTCTTAGTTGGGATGAAATTGAGTTAGAGTCATATGTTTCTATTTTGGAGAAACATGATGAGATCGTTTACACTAAAGTGAAATTCTTGTGTGGGAAGTCAATTTTTTTAGTCAAAGTATTGTGGAAACACATATCAGATTCTCTGGATACTTAGTAATGCGAGTCACTGATGAGGGAGCAGTGGACTCATATTTTTCTATGGATTACATCTTCCACATGACTTCCCTTGGACGGAAATTTTTTATGCTAGGGAGTTTGTAACATCTGGTTACCGATCTATAAGTAATTTCATTAACCTTATAATGGTTTAACCTCTTTCAGTATCTATATATGACTGAAAAGGAACTAGGAGGATACCTATAATGGAGAAGTTGGAGATTTGTTGGAATCTTAGCTTTAATTGAATTTTTTGGAGGCTACTGGAAGATTCCATGAATTGTAAGAGTCATTGGATGCATGTTATGAAATATTTCATGATGTGAAAGGATAAAATATGTGAATATACCTTACGCATCATTATTTAATAAAATTTCATGTTTTTAAGCTGATGTGATGGGCTTTTTGGTGTATGTTTGACCTTGGAGGTTACACGTCGTGTAATCGGGTTACATGCCATATAATAGCCCACATACAGATTTTAAAATAGCAATGTAGCTACTTTGTTTTAGTTCTTTATCGATTTCTCCCTTTATATCATCCTAGGGAAATTCCCATGAAACATTGGGAGACTCTTCTCCTTCTATATCGATCTGATCGATGTTTGATCTCCATTTCCATTATGGTGTATCTCTCTAGGTAAGAACTCTTTCAGTTTATTCATTGACACTGATTATGGTAGCACCCTTGTGTTGGGTTGTTGAATCCATTGTTCTATATTGGTGATTCTTTGTGAAGTCTTATAGATTTTTTATGCAATCCCATTCCAGATGCTATTATATTGTTAGTCGTGGTGCGTAGGGAGTTTGTTCTTGAGGTATGTGGGTTTCCCCCTTTCCGTCATCCCCTTGTCTTTGAAATTGGATCTGTATTTTGTTGTGGTTTGGATTATATGGCCTTTATTGTGGTTGTTGGGATTTCATTTTTGGTGGTTCCCCTTGTTGGTATGTGCGACCTGGGTTTTGAGGTAGGTGGTTCCATCTCTATCCTATGTTGATGGAACTTATTATTCCTACTATATAACCTGATTTTTAAAAGGAATTAGCGTGATTGTTTTGGGTGTTTTGAAAATTGTTCTTAAAAAAAATGGTTTTTCCATGAGATGTTGATAAATGTGATGAATATAATAATTTTTGAATCATTGGAATTTATTTTTGAAATGGTTTTGAAACAGTTTTCAAAGCATTGAATTGAATTGTGAAAATGAGCACATGAAATTTCCTTGGGTGCCTGGGTGGAAGGTTTAGCTTGATTCCATCATCCCTATTTTTGCGATTATCAGTAGGTTTTATCATGGGGTTTTCCTCTATTTTCTAGAACTATTGTTTTAGGGTACTGATATTAACATTTGTGGGGGGGTTACTCATGTGGTATTCTTATGCTTCTAAGGCCTATGTTCTAGAAACTATATTGTGCACATTATTGATTGTGGTAAGAGTAGTCTTCTAGTCTGGCCTATTGTGATCCTTGGTGCTGATACCTATTCATATGTTTTATTTTTATTTGATTTTTTGTTTATCCATGATACACATGGGATATGAAAATTTGGATTTGAAATTGATATACCTACTTTAATTTTAGTACTATGAAAAGGGAACATGATTACCATGTTTTCTATAAAACTGTTGTATATCTTATCATGTCATGTTTTATTCAAAAATGAGCATATAGGAATTTTTATACATTGACATGTTATGTAACACCTAGGTGGTATCCTATTGATCCTGTTAGATCGCAACTTGTGCACCTCTTCGATGGTGTATAGACTTTTGTTTATCTTGTATTGTAGGGAAAGAAAAGGCGTCGTAGTGAGGTGGTGAGGTTTCGTGTCAGTTGACTTGGGTAGTTGGTGGTGAGATGGGGGTAGTTCATCCACAACATCACTTATAGTAGCAGTTGGGTTTTGGTCTTTTAAAGTTGTATATTTCTTTGGAGTATTTGATAATTTTACATTTTTTTTTGTTTTTGGTGACTTCTTATGGTTATGGAATTTATTTTTCAGACATCCACTATCTATTTATTTTACATGTTCATATATATGGCTTGAGTTCATATTGGTTGGGTGAAATCATTCCATGTGGTTTGTCATTTGACGCATGTGTGCTTGTCCCCAGCCTGTGGAGACTGGGAATTCCCTACAGGTATGTGATGGATTGGGTCGGGTTCCAGTTTTGACAAAAACCCATATTGATTCGTTACAAGGCCCCTACATGTGTTTTGTAATTTTATGGTTTATTTCTAATTATATTTCATATTTTTTACTTATATGGGATGCAATTATATATTATATGATATGATATTATGTGATGTTGGTGGTGTCCTACAAATTTATGTATTCACACTGATCTTAATTTTTTTTTGAACTTATTGATTTTATAAGTAGGTATATAGTGATTTGAAAAGGCCCTATGGTGGTAGTTGAGAATATTAAAGGGAGGATGAAACCATTTATGGATGGATTTTTGGATGCATATTCATTTCTACTACATTTACTAGCATTACCTTTTACATTGGATCCTTTTGTTTAGTACAGTTTTGTGTATCTAACATTCCATACAACTACCACAAGTTTTATTTTTATAGTTTTTAAAATTTTAATTGAATAATTCATTATTGTTGTTTATTTCTATAAATTATATTTTTATCACACTGTTTTTTATATGATATAAGGGGAAAATTATCCCTATGGATTTCCTTGGGCCATTTCCTCTTCTTATATAAATCATTAATATGGGAAGTCATTCATGAGTCCATTTGGATCCCCCCATATTAGATAGTGTGGTTTGTCTTGGGTTGTTACATTGACCCATAAATAGTGTAATGATATCCCTAATAATTAAAGGGTGATCTCAAAAGTACCCTTTTCATAACTTATAAACGTGGACAGTTCACCCATATCATTTCACAACCATTCCTTCAATTTAATTCTTATAACTCTTCCATTTTTATCCCCTAATATGCATCTCATATTTTATTAGCCTCTGGTTCTCAATTATTTAGCATAAGACCTTCACTTATAAGGAGACTTTCAAGAGAAATTTCAATGTATGAAGGTGAGAATTACCTACTGGTTATAATTGATTTATAATAATTATCTTAAAATAAAACCCTTACCATATAAATATTATAACCATGGTATCACAATAGAAAACATGTATTTATTCATATCCTTCCACAGAGTAAAATATATGGACATTAATGGTGTGTTGTATGTACAAAAACCTCTATGAAGTAATATTTTTTCAATTTTATATTAATTTTCCTTCATTATATAAAATATTTCAAATCATAATCATCTTCATAAAAATATATATGTATTATTCTATAATAATGATACTGATTACTTCCTTAACCATAGTCACCTATCGGGATATAGTGAGGTTATTCCTGTGTCGGTTTTACCACTTATTGGAATAATACTATTGAGCACTATAATGTATGAGCATGGGACCATAATATCTAACATAATTATAATTTAATAAGAAATTAATTATTTTATTTTAGTTATATATTGGTTATATTTATATAAGTATCGATCCTTAAAAAATTACATAATCTAGATTTTTTTACAAGAATTCATTTTCTTGAATTTTAAAGATCTGTATGGTTATGAGTTGTTAAAATCAAAAATCATATATAAAAAATCATATATTACAAAGAAGAAGCATCTACTCAATATATATTTTTCCCAAAATATTAAAATTTTCAAATGAACCATTTTTTTATAAAAATAGAACATCAAGAATTTCAACTTGACATCTTTTTTTCCAACTCATACTTAAACCCTATTGAAAGAATTTAAGAAATATAGTTTGAGACTAAGAAGTTAATTAGTGGATATAAATGAAATAAATTTTATAGTGTAGTGAAAAACATGAACACCTATTTTTTCCTTTTTTAAATTATTGATTGGGTATATGAAATGAATCATATCAACAAGGGAAACAAACTTCTTTCTCAAAGAAAACCTTTACAGCCCATTTGGAGAAAGTATGACCCCTGTATGAATTTTAGATCATTATATTCATAAATTATTTTTATCCATGATAATAATTATTATATCCAATTTATTTCTATACGATATACCTAGCTAGTTATCTCTATAAATTTTTCCATTGATGACCAGGAACATTATCCAAGGCATTGGAGATCTATATCGGGCTCACTTGTCTTATTAGTTGTAAAGGGATCACCAATCCTATAATATGTATCAGAAGCACCAATCACCATATATAATTCTCAAATACTACATCAAGAACAAAAAAAAATTAATCTTACCCATTTTAATCATAATTCCATTGAAATAATATTTTTAACCTATAATAAAAACACATTCTATATCCATATAAAATTTAAAGAAACGCCCCTTTTTAAAGTAAATTAAAATGATAAATTCCCAAAATATTATAAAAATGATTTTATTTGAAAATGATAACAAAAAAATATAGTAATGTTAAATTTATATAAAATTAATAATTGTGTGAAATTATATTTATGTTTTAAATGATAAAACAATGAATCATATCACACCATCGTTAAATATACATTGTTCATAAAATGATAAAAAAAATATTCCTTTATAATCATCATATGTAAAGTCAAAGATAGAATTAAATGATCGTTTTTTTATTTTATGTTTAAATAATAATATTATGGTAACATTTTACTGAACATTTATTTGGATTGAAAATATAATATAAATAATAAAAATTTTAAATTTGGTTTTTGATACTAATTTCATACCCTAAATACCATCTAGAGTTATACATCATGTAACCCCTAAACAATAAAATGATATAAGTAATATAATTTCATAATAACCTTTTTCATCTTAAATACAGTATTATTATACCTTTTATTATAATTAGGACCATGGTTTATGAATATATATAATAAATAAGGTTTATTTCAAACATTCAGTTAATAATCCCTAGACAGCTTTGGTAGGATGATTGTTGTCAAAGGGTTCATTGTCCATCATCACTAGAATCATAATCAATACATTAATATAAATTTTATACATTAAATGAAATTATAGATTAATTCTTAAATGGAAAAAATGATAAAAAATCACATCACATCATGGAGGTGGTTATCCACACGTACACATGAACGACTCTATCATTTTCAATGGATATAATGTTAATAAAATAGGTTATATGTTATCGTTAATGTATGGTAGTTATTTCATGAACATAATATATATTAATTTAATCCATCATAATATCCATCCTTCTGAGGTTGTTATATAAAATGTAACACATCACTTCATTGGTGGGGGTAATATCCATGTATGCATGAATGACATTTTTATTTGCAAAAAGATAGAAAAATGAATGAAAAGGGGTTATAACATAATCATAAAATAATTTCAATATATTGAAGATACATATTTTATTATTTCATCATGTTTGATGTATTTTCAAACATGGTAGATGATGAAATCAACTTAAAATAGTTCAGTTAGGTCTTATACCCTCTCCTTGGATAACCTATTTGGTTTACACATTTAACATTCTAGATTTGGTCATTTGTTGAGGGAAGGACCAATAAGAAATATAGAGGGATTTCTGAAAGATATTTTTATTTTTATTAAAAAAAATAGAGTAATTCTATAGTGTAAGAAAATGAGAGGAAGAGGTTCCAATTTATATTTAATGATATGGGGACTCTTGAATAACATTAATTATTAAATAGATTTAAATTATTTTTCTTGTTCATGCAGTACCAAACTAATATTTTATAAATATAGGGTGTTTATGAGAACAAATAATATAATAAAGTACAATTTTGGTGAGTTATGTGATTTTTTACCCTTATCTTGTAGTTTTAAACCCCATGTTAACCCTTCTAATGATTACCCAACATCAAAAAAATTTACTCTATATTATTGAATAATGTTTTTATAAAGGAAAAGTGACCCAAAAGTAGATAATGTATCTCAAAAATATCCCATTCACATGAATAATTATTATATTTTTATCAATTTTAATTCCTTAAAATAAATATTATTTAATATAATATACCATTAATTTTATTTTCAGAACTATTAATATAATGTTGAATTTAATAACACAAATAGTAAATGAATTATAACACAAACATTTAAAACAATAATAATATGATTTTTTTTATAATATTCTTGCAACCTAAAAAATATTCCAAATATTATTACTTTTATGGATTTTAAAAAATGGGTACTCAATTTTTCGATTACTTAATCAAGAAGTGTATTAATGTTGCATTAGAACATAGTGTAATTAATTAAAAAATAAAAATTAATAAAAAATTAAAATTATAAAAAATGTTCATTAATATTTAAAATAACTATTTTAAACTGAAAATATCCCTATTTTACCATAATAATAAATAATTAGATATGTTAAAACAAATAGAGTGAAATGTTTTTTTATTCATTAATTAAAAACATATTACAATCAATTTTTGTGTCTATTTTTTGGACTTTGTTTTCCATCATGGATTGTTAATAGATCTAGAAACACCCAAAGATCCTTGTATCCATGATATGGTCATACATTCCTTCATCAAATAGGTGATAGATATTTTTAGAATGACTCTTCAGGACTAAAATTGTTCCAGAGAATGGGAGTTTTGTCTCAGCATACCCTTTTGGAGGGA
Source organism: Viscum album (assembly GCA_963277665.1). Lineage (NCBI taxonomy): Eukaryota > Viridiplantae > Streptophyta > Magnoliopsida > Santalales > Viscaceae > Viscum > Viscum album. The sequence goes on along the minus strand of OY728140.1, from coordinate 1,296,878,215 downwards.
ATTATTTCATTCTTCAGGAATCTCTTATAAATTTAAGTCATGTTAACAAATACTTTATAAACAATAAAATAATGTTGTAATAACCTATCATACAAAAAAATCATGTATACATGGGTGATTAATAATCTATATGTATCAAAGGTTCTCCATCATTGGTACCATCTGTATGTATTTGAGGTTCTCTATTAAGATATCAATCTGTATGTAATAGAGGTTATAAATATTATATTATTATCCAGTTTCTTATTATCTAATTTAAATAATTTTTATTTAAAGATTTATAATTTGGAACACTAGAGTGTATTGTCTCCGAAAGAGGTAGTTGTAGTTTTGATGTTTGGATCAGGTCCATTAGAGGGGCTTCCAATGTATCATTGTAAGAGGAATATGAAACTGCATGGTTTTGTGATACTTAATAGGAAACATAATACCTTTTATGATAATGTGATAGGTTTCATTCCATGTTGTTTAATATCATGTTTTAAGAAAGTTTAAGTGATGGGTGCCTTGAAAAATATGGTGTGGGATTTTCGTACAATTGGCCCATTTGGAATTAACAGTACATTGAATATGATACGACATGAATGGATTGATATTACCTAAAATATGGACTCATAAAGGTAGTTCTCACTCGTAATATGGGATAATAAGAATTAAGTGATGTCAACTAGAAGGAATATGGCCATATTGGTGGGGATTTGGGCCAACTAGGAATATGGGATGGTGAGAATGATGGTGGATTAAATATGTCAGGTTTGAACCCTATAGAGGATTCTTACGCATCTTATTAGGATTTCAATCATAGTCCAAGTAGTTTATATGTTTTGGGGATTAAACCAAGGGGGAATCCGGATTTAGTATGTTTTATTATGCTAGTGATATGGTCTTTACTGAGATTTAATCCCACACAAGTCATGTTATGTGTGAGAGATAAGTGGAAGTTAATGTTCTAGAACTTTGAGTAATCTAATAAATTGTTGATGGATGAGGGTTAGGGTAAATAATTAAGGATATTTCCTACAAGAAGTATTAGGTGCTTAATCCATTATGGATTCTCTACTCCCAATTTTAGAGAGGGGGAGTGGATGACACAAGAATTTCACTCATTAAAGGGAAATGAAAGTGTTTACCCTCACTATCAAAATAAGTAGGTCCTTGAATCTATCTTTATAGGTGGGTTCCTCATTAATGAGGGGATTTATAATTGTAAAAATCCCATGGAACCAATATATTAGGTATGATTAGTTCAGTAAATCCTTTACTGAGGAAATTCACAATCAATTATGATAAATTCTAGTGTTCTATGTGCTTTCATCACATAAATTAAGAGGAATCGGTGAAGTTTTGGATATGGTATCCCAAATATGGGAGTATAATGGATGGTGGAACCCTAAAAATATAATCATGAGAGATGGATCGTACTATTTTTCTACCAATTGAAACCTAGTTGAGTAGGGTTAGGTGTCACCTAGGTCAAGCCTTAGTGAACCTGATAGTTCTTCACTCAGGTCCTACATGGGTGAATTTTAAGCACATTTTCCTGGTGATACCTAGGATAATTGGGAGGTAACTCACCCAGGTGATACCTGGGAGAACATGTAGGTAATTATATGGAGGTGAAAAAACTAGGAAACTACACATTAGTGAAATATTCATTCGATCTTCAAGGGTGTCATCATGTGTTCTTATAAGATCTATGCTTATGTTTTGAGTCATGGATGAGAACTACTCCATATTGGCTTTTAAATAGGGTAAATGGTTGCTTGAAAAATTCCATTGTTTTCTAAACATCTTGAGTAACTATAATCCATTAACTATTTATAATTCCCTCTTATTTTGTATTCTTGGAATGCGACTTAAGGGTTTATAAAAATTTAGTGAGAGAATTATGCATGCATAGATTTTTACAATCTCTTATTCTTCCAGAAAGTATTAAATGGGGAGCCCAAGGGTCCTATTTATTGAAACAATTGGATACTTTTGGAGAACTAGTTATTCAGTATAGGCCGTGTATGAAGGAAAGTTATGCATACTAGAACTATTTGAGGAACTGGTTGAGTAGATGATGTCTTGGATATATTGAGCATATGTGAAATGATTGGATAAAGCCTACAGGTTCCAACTCAAAGGTATTACTAATTATATTACATTTTCATGTCAACCATGTATTCATCATTCAAATATTTTATTCCTTATGTAAAAAATATGTGACAAAAATTCCCTTACCCCCTTGAGAATTTATTATATTGATCATTAAATATTTAATCTAGATGAAAATGGAGACACTGGCATTAATAAACCCCAAATTCATTAGGTGTGGAATGTTTTTGAATATTCATGTTCCGGACCTAAAATAATATTTTTGTATATTTCTATCACACAATTTTATTATGTATGTGCTTTCAAAAAATTCATTCAAACACTAATTTTACATATATGATTCACTTACATCATCATGACTAAAAAAATCATCGCCTACTTGGATTTTCCCTCTCTCAGTTTCATTTGAATTCTTACACTCGCTGACATTTTCTCGTCACATATGTCTTTTACATAGCTCTATTTTCTTATTCATAGGGATTACAAAGCTAATAATACACCTTCAAAGAATAACTTTAGTAGATTCATTTTAATTGTTGACCCACCAAAGGTAACATGGGTGACTGAACTATATGAGGGCACCTGAGAGAGGTACCCATGCGAGGGAACTTGAGTGAGTTCCCTATGTGAGGTCAGATGGGTGAGTGAACTATGTGGGGTAACATGGATTAACAACCTACATTATTTTATTCCATTATTAAAATTTAATTCATAAAATACAAACTAATACTTTGTTAATAAAAAACTCCTTGTGTTTCCTTATAGATTTCACAAGGATTCTCAAGGGTCTTCTTTTTCTAATATACATGTCACTACATGCATTATGGAGATTATAGAGATAATCGGGCGAGAATATTTCTAACTATAAAACTCAAACCTTCTATATCTCATAATGTATTTGATGTCTCACTACCTTCAGTATCCTGAGAGTGAATAGTTTTATCCATATAACCATGAGTTATTAATGCATGAACTTTTCCCATTAATGAAGAATTACTTTATTCATTCATGGTTTAAAGAGTACATTAACCATAACAATACCAACATCTCATCCAAGATTTCATTTATTGATGAGGGAATGACACCCTTTGTATCAATCATGAACCATATATAAGAACCCTAAATCTAATAATCCATACTTATGTTCCAAAACTGCATTGTTATTATTCATTATTCTATGCTTCCTAAACAAATAGGTTGAAGGGTTGGAAAGAAGATTTGTACTTCCACACCATAAGGGGAATAAAAATAGAATGGATGAGATATTATTGGATGGAAACCACCTATGATTATTTTTACAGTGACCTAAAATTGGTTGGTATATATCAATCAATGTAGGTGTTGTAAGAGTACATGTACAAACATCCTGATATAGTCTCAGAGTTGTTCAACCAAGGGATCCAACAAACTAATAGCTTCCCTTAATACATAGAGAAGTAGGAATTAGTTTAGGGTATGTCTATTAAATATCATGATATCCAATACTTAGTGATATGTATGAATAATTAATCCCATTGAAGGCGATGTGGGATTCTATTATTTGAATGGTCTCCTTATATCATGATTTCTTAAAAATAACATGGGTGGTCACACAGATTGACCCTCACCCAAGGGGAGAAGTTCATCCCGAAGCATGGATGAAAACTTTCCTGGATCCAAATGGTCATGATCCAAAGTATGCACCTCTAATATGGTGTACCTCACTAGAAAAATGAGACATACTTGATAAATATTGGCATGTATTGGAACATGGAAAATATATTTAGTGTGGATATACAATAAAGTATGAAATTTTTATAAAGACCCATATGGACATATTTTTATTGATGCATCTGAGCACTTATATGTTTATGGATCACTATTCCAATAGCAGTGTGAGGTCAGGGATAGTTATCATAGTGGAAAAGTAGGATGAAGGGGATAATTTAGGGTTGGAATCCTCTATTATAGTTAATATTTATATATTCATGTTATATGTTTAAGTGGGGGCATCCCCCTTCTTAATTTATAAACCAGTATAGGTGCTATAATGATTGATCATAATATAGATCAGTTCTTATACCATGTTGATAGAGGTTCATATTCAAGATTCCAGTTATAATCATCTGTCAAAGTTTTTTATAGAATCATGAATTTTACCTATGTGTACAAGATAATTGTGATGAATTTGAGGTTATCTAGGGAATTCAAATTCTTCTCATACAGAAAAGAGTTCACCAAAATATGGATTGATAATGTTCTTGATGATGAAAAGATACAATTTTATATGCTATCCTTCTAGTATTTCATATTGGGAACACATATTAATAGAGTTGTTATATATTAATCCTTTGCTCCCTATGTACTTGTGAATAAATTTATGTACCTAAAATAACCAACAATATTACTCTCAACACATGTCTAGTAGAATAATTCCATGTTGGTGGCTCGATATATCCGGGTCCTCATTGAATATTAGGTATCCCAGGCTATGATCTATCTAGCTTAATCAGGTGAATTAATTGGGTTTACTACCAAGTATTCTACTACTTATATCTCTTTGTATACTTCTAGGTTACGAGAAAAGAGAACCCCCTTGATTTGAAGATTTTAGAACTACCATATGAGGTAAGCTTAGTAATATGGTTTATCCCAAGGATGATAATAAATAGGCTCTAGGATCATCTAAATGATTTCGAATGTGGGTTATACAGTATGATACGGTTGAAAATACTGCACGTGTGGATCCCAGATGATCCAACCACCATAATTAGGGGTAAATTCATGTTTTCTCCATCCATTATCTTATCGGGATGGAGAGACAAATAAAATTTACAATTCTAGGAGATGTTGACCCTTCTTCACTACCATCCATGAAAACATTAACTTATGTATATATGTATGTTGATTAGTTTTGTAAATATAAATTCTCTGAAATCAGGTACTTGTGTATATTTATTAAATTTTTCATGAATATCCCACAATATAAAGATATTTGAGAGCCTCCCAATTTCCATTTTGAAACTATCATCGGTATGGTTAGAATGTAAGTATGTTAAATAGAGAAACTAATATATGCCACTAATTACTAGATTACTTCCATGATGTAGGTAATTGATATGATAGATTGGAGGACCACTGAGGGTGTGTCTGATCAAGATTCTAATGAGTGGGATGAATTCATTGATGTATAAAATGTAAGACACATTGTTTATTAAACACTCCCCCTATGTACCTGTCAAACAAGGGGATTTTACTATGAAAAAACATAAAATTGATTTGTAGAGGGAAGAAGAAGAATCATTGGCACTAGAATAACCAAAATATTAACTGATGGGAACTCACATTGGGACTGAGTAGTCTACTTATGAGTTGGGGTAATTATCTCTATGCTAGAGATTAATGGAGGAATGGCTTGGGAATATCTTTTACCACCTTCCCCATTGCCAATCATCAAGGAGAAAAATTCTAGTCCTTAACCATCTAAGGTGAAATTCTATTGGTTGGAAAAAAACATTATCTAAATAGGTAATTATAATGGGTATGTTTTCATAATTTCATTTTTTCTTTAATTTTTCATAATATACATATCCTATTGCTTGTGTATTCCAAATATTATCTAAAGGTTCTTAGATATGACCCTCTATGTGATGTGAAGACTATTTTAGACAAGTCCCCACCTTTTTGGGATAGATATTGAGGGTAACGACCCAACCATACCTGGTTAATGTAGAGGGAGAATAGAATCATTGAAATATAAATTATTAATAACAAGATGACACATAAGAATTGATTACCCTTCTCTCCATGATATTTCAGACCCCCATGTATAGTTGAGGACCCCGTGAAAATTAATATTATCTTTGTTACATTCATAAAGGTTGATGATTGTGATCTTGGAATATCTAAAAAAATTGAAAATGGTTATCCCAATTCACCAAGGCCTAAAAACGTTGTTCTTACTGAAACGAAAGGTGGTGGAGTTGATGGAGGAGCCAATTTGGCTCCTGAGACAAGTGTGTCAGATATCTCTTTTATTAAGTATTCTTTAAGAATTGATACGTTATATAATGAAATAATGGAAATAGAATATATTTCCCAATATATTTATAATAACATGTCCCTCGAATAGTTTTCAGAATTAATATGGACTTTGAAATATTTTATTTTCTTCTTTTTCTCACACAAATAATTTTAATATATTTGATATATTTATCAAGACACTTGACTCATGTAACTTTTTATATAGAGAATGTATTGTAGGTTATCCAAAAATAGGGAACTGAGGCTTCCCATTCCCCTATAATATATGGAAATCCCACACTGATTATTGGAGTGGGATATTCCTTTGAGAATCCTATATTGAGAATAGTGAAAAATTTATTGAATTATCCCTTCTTAGGAGAACCCTATCTGAGCTAATGAGACGATGTATTTTAAGGAAGACACAAACTAAGTAGATAACCCCGAAATGAGTAATACATGTTAGTTGTATTAATTTACACTATTTTTCCTATTATTTTCTTCATATTTTGATGACAATTATATTTTTATCACAGTTCAATCAATATCAAGAACTGAGGATGAAGAGGAGGCCTCTTCCCATATTTATTCAATAGTGAAAAGAATGGGGATATGCCACTCCCCAAAGGATGAAATAAGATTTTTATATAAGAGGATCATTTATAGAGTAAAAATATCATCCTTAGACTTTATATAATACAAACTAGGACTCACTGAATTTGTTTTGTGTATGTCGCTGGTTTATTTTTCAATACACATGGGTGATAAACTTGGAGACACCTCTGATATATATACATTTAGAAAATCATCAACTCCAGAGTATGTCAAACATTTTGGGTTCTAAATTATTTCTATACTTCTTGGTCTATTGTGTTATAATGGAGGTCATCTAGAGAGGAGATCTGGAAGAAATATCACAATCACCCCATATATAAAGAAAATATTAAAAAAAATGATGATCATTGAGCTAAACTGTCCCATGTAGAACCCAGTTAATCCATAGAGTTGGAGGTGTTCCATAACCATGTTAATTTTAATGTACTTAAAATTATTTTTCTCTAATGATAGTTTGATTCCACCAAATTGGATCTTCTACAAATTCACTAATCATTGGATGAAGTCCAGGCTAGAGGAAAAATTATTATTGCTACTACAGAAAAAGAGACTCACCTTGCTGAGGATACCAAGGCTACTAAGCTATCTAAGCTTCAAAAAACTATTAATGAGGCTTAAAATCCCTCCAATACCTCAAAAGTTTTATTTATGGAATATTTTAATCCCTAACTATAATGGAAATGGACATAATTTTTTGTATGATCTTATAATTTTTTTGATGCATAAATGAATGGAAATTAATTCTCAATTATTTTTTTCTTCATTCTTACTCATCTAAAAATTATAATAGACCAATGAAATTTTATTATTTTAATGCACTACATAGTGTTAGTGTGTAAACTTTTCAATTTATAGGAACAATAGAAATCTCTAATTTTTTCCTAGGTCATGGGACCTATCAAGCACAATTTGACTAGTACAAGGTTCAGATGATGGATTGTACATATTTTTATAACTAATATTTCACTATCTTATCATTTTAATATATATGTTTTAATAAAAACATAGCAGGAAAGAAAAATATTTTTCTTAGGCCACCCTTTTTAGGATTTTTCCATAATAATGTTTGTTCATTTTCAGTTCTAGATGCTCTATTTTCCCTAGATCGTGAAAAAGGAATCTCTAAGTATATGAGACTCAAATATTATTCAGGGTTTCGTTTTCATTTTTTTATCCTGATTAGTACTCTGTCTAATTCAATTGGTTGTTTAGAGTCTTTAAATATTGAATAATGCAAGTGTTTATTATGATATAATAACATTGACCAATAGTTGTGAGAATAATTACCCAAGTAGATTTAGTAGGCTATGAATTCTCTAATATCCTTTGGGTATATCGAGGGACATTTTTAAGTGATAATATCAGGGTCCATAAATCAAAGGTAATGGAATGGGAAACATGAATAATAAATGAATGTTGATTATTTTCATAAGGAAACTTCCATTATGCTGTTGTGAAGTTGTACAAAACCAAAATAACATTCTCTAAAGGAGAGAGATGAATCCAGTTGAAAGGCCCCTATTTGGATACATATTAATCAAATCCACATTTGTGAATTATTATATATAGTCCAAGAAAAGTTTTCTTTTGGAGTTATATTCCACTATGAATAATAAAAAAACGGGTATATGTGGAACTAAGATACCCCAAAAAATGATGTGTAATTTGTGTAATACATGATATATCCAAGAATTATAATGTGGAAAATATTAGATCACAATTGTTCATAGTCAAATAGAAAATATCTCACATAATTCTAGATCAAAGGGAATAAATGTTTCAATTATTGATTTAGATTGAGGCCATGTGAAGGAGAGGGGGGAATTTTATATAGTAATTGGTTCAAGATGTTTGATCTCAGTGACACTATGTGTCTCATAGAAATAAAAGAAATTCCTTACAAGTAAATATAAAAGTAATTAGGTAGTATTATAGGCGACTAGAACTGAGAATAGGGGTCCTCCCAAGCTAGGTCTAAAGGATCGTGCATTTTTATTTCATGAGATAGGGAAGTATGATTTATGAATATAGGGCCATATAATGTTGAGACAAATTGGTTAGTGGGTAAGTCTATACAGAAAGGGAATGTGTAAGGACCAATGGTAATGGAGATCCAAAATGATAGTATTGAAGGTACCCTTGATATATAAACTAATTTTCTAGTCACAATGATTGAATATATTGGTGTAAATATTTTTGGTTTACATAACTTTTTCTAACAGTATTCCTTTTAATTTCAGGCATCAAACACATTTAATTAACCATGTGGTCATTTCACAAGAACTGGTATTCATTTCTGTTTGTGTAATAACTTATCCCTTAAAAATGGAATAATTTATAATAATATCTTCACCCACATATGTTATGATAAATGTGATAAATAAGTGGTTTCAAATAGTTATCCAAATTATACAAATATTTATTTCTAGTGGGTATTACTTAATTTAAAATTTAAAAGTGGTCCAATAAGAATTCTTTGACACTCTCTAGGTGTTAATTGGGAGAGTTATAAGACATTATCATATGGATTTCAAATATGAGAAAATTATATGTAATAAGTATTTACGTAATGAATGTGGTCCATGTTAGAAATGTAGTTTATCCTATGATGTTGTCAGGGTGTGCTGAGATAAATGGATATTCTCTTATGGATAAAGTTGTCTTTTTTAGATAGGCCCTTAATTAAGGAACATAGTATACAGAGTCATGTGTGGGTGTAATATAGATACTAATAATAAAGGATCCCTTTGGAGTTGGATGCCTTTGTCACAAATATCTTTATAATTCTTAGGGAGATCCAAATATTCTACGACATACAGTGTTATTCCTGAAAGAAGGATACATGAGTACAAAATGAGGATTTTGACCACAATTGGTAGACAATGGGTGGAACATTCCTTGCACAGATCTGAATCATGTATAAGTAAGGGGAAATCGTTTTTAACCATGACATTGAAAATGAACTATCCCATGTCTGAATCTATTTTGCATGGATTGATTTCATAAAAAAAAGATGGGACAATTATTTTTATCATGATTCAGTTGGGTCCATGATTTGAGATATGTGCATTACTATATTTCTTATGGAAAAAAGGAAAAAAACATGTAGTTATCAATTAAATTCCCCAATTTTTTTTATTTTGTGCGGGGATGGAATTTTTATGTATCGGGGTGGATGGAGAGGATATAGGATCAAAAATCACTACATATCTCATAGAAGCAGGAATAAATCCACAGATAGTTCAAGACTCAAGCCATTATTAAAAGGAATTTTACTAATGTATTAACTCTAGGAGACAAGGATGGTCCATATTCCTTTTAATTTCATGAAGTCAAGACTATTCCATTTAGTTTAAAGTCATACGGGAAGGATTATTATGTCACAAAAGGAGAGATAATAAGAGATGGATATGGGATTATGCATTAAATCTACCTAGATATTTTGAGATTAATATGATATGAGGAATCACATGTTATTTTCATAAGGATTATTGGTATTTTTCCCAAGGAATCCAATTCTATATTAATAGTGTATGACTATATTTTATCACCATGAGTTGAATTTTTTGTCATATAGTGTAACTTCTTTTGACTAGGATGGTATAGTTAATTCCTTTGAAGGCCTTTCGACTAGGATTTCTCCATGAATATTATCATTGTGCATTAAGGAAGATAAATTTTTCATTTCTCACGTGAAATATTTCATTAGAAAATTTTCATTGGTGGGGGGTGTAGTGCACTCACCATAAATATTAATCACTGAATATACATCATTAGATTAGACCTTTTAGATGAAAAAATACCCTTAAAATTTTGGTCCATGATTTAGAAGTTTCTTCCCAAGAATCATTAAAACCATGATATGAAACACCGATTCTCCTTGGACAAGTGAACAAAGGTGAACTTTTTTATGTAAGGTTTATTCTATTTTGTTTTGGTGAACCTATAAATAATTTAAGGAATGTTGTTCTTTATCATCCATCCTTTCTAATTTGACTAATCAATTCTAGTTCTAATTGTCTGTAGATAAATGATCTTAATTAATAATGTAGAGTGAAGGAACCTAGACTTAATGAGGAAAAACTACTTCTATCTCATATACTAATGAATAAGGGGCCACCATTGTAGCAGTACGAGTTATAGTCTGGTGGGGCTGCAATGCATTTAAAAGAATGTAGGTACAAGACATAATTTCTTTGTAAACCATTTACTAGAGAATATATGACATATTTTTATTAAAATCCTATACATGTTCGTTATCTACTACATGTTAGTTGGAAGAATGGTTGGATTCAATGTTATACTCCCAATACAACATTTTAAATTTAGAAGAAAAAAAATTGGTATTGTTGTCTATCAATACAGAATGAGGGGCACCAAATCTTGTAATGTTTTTGGACATTACAAAATTAATGATATTATTTGTACAAGATTATATGAGAGGAATCACCCGACCCCATTTGGAAAGGATGTCTTAGTGGTGAGGATATAATTAAACTTCTAGGCTATAACCGTAGGGTAGGGTCCCAAGACAACCATTCCTCATATGGTGAATGTCCTGGAGTATTTGTATGTGTGAAAAAACAACATGGGTTTATGGATGATGTTAGAAAGAACATGATAGGAATAACACTATTTGGTGAATTATATTCAATCCTATGTCATTGAAGGCTAGAAATACCCATGCCTCTATATTATGTGAGAAATCATGCTTACTGATTGCTGGGAAATTCAATCATCAGCATGGGATTTTTCATGAAACAATAATTTCCTTTCCATCAACACATATGAAGAGGAAGCCTTCAATTCCATGTTTCTAAAAGACCATTTGATGATACGAGTTATCAAAAATTGTGTAGATGGATTTCCACCATCAAACAGTCTCTTTTCAGGTACTGTTTGATAGAAGATTATCACTTTAACAGTATCTCGGAATGGGTTTCATACTAAAATTTATAGGATTCTATGATTCAATGAAGGAATTGACCTAGTTGATCACTTCTATGATGTTACGAAATAATGACAACACAATTTAATAGTGCATAGTGCTGATGAATATTTCTTCCCTGTTTAGGATTTTCAAGGATATAACTACATTTTTTATTGTATCATCCATGGAATTTTATGAGCATGTAACATGATTTAACATTATTTATAATGGGAATTATGCAATTAAACCAAATAAATATTCATTATGTGGGTCCATATCTCCCATTATGATAATATAATCACCATTGATCTATTTTACTTCCAACTTTGAATTTACATTGACATTTATATGGCCCACAAGTATTTGTGTTGTTAGATCTATGTTTTCAATGAGGAAATGGGTTTCCTCATCATTTTTGGTGCACCCTTCTGACAATAGGATAAAATAAGGTAGGACTTCCTTTGAGGGTGAGATAAGAATGACTCCCAAACAAACTTTGTTGAGTATGGGGTATTCCATCATATTTTATGTTGTAATTATAGATGTGACATAAAAATAAATCACCCATGTATAAGGGGTATTGGAAAGAGAATATATCTTCATTTGGAAGTCTGATATTCACCAAAATTTCATCTAGAGGGATTCTCTATAACCAAATATTCGAAATTTTCACCCTTTGTTTCTTTCTACGGTATGAACCAAATTTCAATCTAATTAAATATTAATACCCACAATGTTAAACTTACTATAAACCTAGGTCTATTTATGATGTATTTGAGAGGTTTATTTTAAGATAAAAAAATATCATATGATGATATAGTAGTTGTGTCAATTTCTTTAATTAAATTAATAATTCTAGAGAGTTCTTTAAAATATTTTAATAATGAGTCTCAGTATCATGATTTTTATAAATGAGATAATACAGATAGTTTTCATTACATATTTCATTATTTTGTTCATGGAAATATCCTAGTGATTTCTCAAAACATTTCACATATAATATGTGTTTAATTCTATTGATATGTAGAATCAACAATGGTGGACTTGAAATTTATTTCATGAAACCCTAAAATTCCTCTTAGTAGTCATCCATACTATGATAAGTGACCCCTTTATTCATCAACTTTGTTAAAAGTAGACACATTTCCATAATATTCTATATAAATAATAAAATGTATGCAATATTTCCTTTTATAAATCGCAACTCTTTTTGGTTTTTAGAAGGAAACATGTCAAGGATAATTTTTTCCCTTCTCATGAACATCATTAATTCTTCTATAGAGTACCATGAAGTGATGAAACTTTCTTGAGGTAACAAAAAAAAAAGAATACATTAATGTGTTTATTTTTAGGTTATGATTCCTTCACTTATTGGAGGTGATCTCTATATTAGTATGATGACTTGAAAACTAATATAATTTCACCACTAGATCATCAACGTAGCACCTGAAAGACTTTTCCATGAATGGCTTAAAGATACAAAGATTGACACATTGGTATATAGAACCAACATTTTTTAGAACAAAGGGACTTAATCAATATAACTATTATCCATGGGGTGCCCTGCTGGTAGGGTATTATTCATATTCAAGATATATAAATATTTATTGTATCCTTAAAAGGATTCCATAATGGAGAGTTTTTTTCTCTAATCATTACATCAATCCAAAGTTCTATAATATGAACTAAGAAATAGAATTTTGGATAGTGTTAGTTGATACCCTTAAAGCTAATAAAAACATTGATCTATCCATTATTCTTCATGAATTATAAATTATTATAGAGAATATTAAGGTCTTGTCCTTCTAGAATAATATTTTCCTTGATAAATTTATCATCTTTGGATTTGACATTGATAGCTTGACATGGATGTGTATTATTTGATACTTGTTCGTAACAATGGAGATCTTATGGAAATCATAGGTGGTGGGAATATACATCGGGGTCGATACATGAAATGTTTTTTTAATTCATTGTTAACTCATCTTGGTTATATTTTAAGGAGTTATAAACTTTTGGTTCATAAATTGGCATAGAAGAACAAATTTTTGTAGGTCATGGATACTATTCTATACCCAAGTTTCATTAATATATTTCATCAATTGTAGTAGATAAACTTACCTCGAATATTGTATGAGTTTCTTTTAGGTCATATTCATCTTCCTTTTCAACTTACTCTTCAATTCAATTTTATATACTCACCACCGAAGAGAGGGGTGATGAATATGAATATTCAATGTTATAGGATAATTCGGTGTTCTAAAATCTAGAGTATAATGTAGAGGTATCCTAAATTTCCATTTGAGATGTGAGGGTTTCTTCTGATTCAAGCAATGGAATGGGGATCCACTAAACCTCCTGCTGAAAAAACAAAATTTTCACTTGATGTGTAGCCACTATGGTGAATATTAGAATAATATTCATTATCAACCAGTCCAGTCATTAAGACTGATATCATGATATTTGATTTTTAAATTCCCAAATATGAAATCAAATTTTCAATATTTTTAATGGGATGTACATATTGATACCTGAAATCATTAAATGGATTATCTAGGGTAACTTCTAGAAAATTTGGATCTTTAATCTGAGTGACATAATTAGTAATGTATTTTCCCCTTATCCCAGATAAAATCCTACATTGATGAATTTATATTTACAAGAATAAAATGTAGATTTATCATCATGTAATGTCCTAATTTTTCAATTGATGTAGTATTTGAGGAATTGGTGATATAAGGAAGATATTTACATATTTTAGTGAAACCATGGACTCCATAAGAATAAATTTAAGTCTGTATCATTATTAATAACTAGAAATTAATAATCTGATAAAGATTCCAAAATTGCATTCTGATCTTGATCTAACTAAAGAGTTTTTGTTCTCTCTTCCATACCATTGATGTTTCAATGGAAATGGGAATCAGTTAGCTTCTTTATCATTCAACTAATGAAGAGTTTTTTTTAATAATTATATTGTCTATGGATCCTTTAATAATCAATTCTAACCGTTTAACAATGTAAACTTGTATTTCAGATACATAAAAGGGGTCGATGTGTCCCTATACAATAGCACCCATGTATTATTCTGTGAAATAGATAACATCATGAAACTACATAGGATTAGTATCTACATTATATTCATAAAAAATAATTACTTTAGACTCAAAATATTAATGTATTATCATGGAAAATGTATTTAATTCATAGTGATACTTTGATAAATTAAGGGCATCTAAAGTAGAGTTCTTGGTAATAACTACAATAAACTATTTTAGGATGACATATTTTTAGAACCAATGGTATATTCCTTCTGTGAGGAGTTTTCTACCTAATTGGTGCTTTTGGGTTTTAATTTCTCAAAGTAGAGGGGTAATGGAGTTGAACATATGTTTAGGGAATCTATTTTTCTGTTGTATTAGGATAACTTAGCTTTCACACCCATTTTGGATAATAAGACTTCTTCACCCCTTTAAACCAATCTTCAAAAATATTTTTCCATAGAAACTCTTGTTGAATATGGGTGTGTTTTAATCTCTTTTTCTTATCACTAAAGGGATGTTATATTAGTTTTATTCACATAAATTTCTCTAATGGAGATGCAGTCAGAATATTGGGTCTGTCCATGGATGATTATTTTCTTACCACTTTGGGTTATGTGGATTTTTTCCATGGTTCCCAATAATGATTGAACTCAGGTTCAGAACTATACTAATTGTTGGAAAAGTAATATGTTAGAATTTAAACACTAAAATAACCAAATAAAAATTCATCTAATGGGTATTTAATTTTGTGAGACGGTTCCCATGCTCTCAGGAATGAAGTCATGAATTACAAGAGAGCCAGGATTGGCTTTGGAATCTATACAAGATAATCCTCATGTACCTAATTTTTTTGTGGGGTATTCTATTTAAAATAAGACTAGTTCATGAAGTATTGTAGACTAAAATGGTTTTTCACACCATGGATGAAGAAATTGGGGTGTAGTCTGTTGGATTAACTATTCCCTAAGGGTACCACAGGTTTGATGGATTGTTTTTCTTGTCATCTAATAATTAAACTTATGTGAACTTCTACTTATAACTAATTATATTCACCTTATAACTCTATATAGTCATGATAAACACATTAAACTTAGTATGGTGTATTTATTAGTTTCAAGTAACTTAATTAAACCATCCTCTATAGAATTTCTTTAAAAAACATTTTATAGTGTTTCCTAACATTTTATGAAAGCGGTAATAATTCAATAGATCATATATAATGACATAATCAGGTCCCTTCGGCTAGGAAAATGTCAAAAAAATTCCATATAATATACAAACAAAAATATAAATTATTTATCTAGTAAGTAATAAAAATTATTCTTCCAATATTTGAATTGAGAACATTTCCTTTACCTTTTCTAATCTATATATGGATATTTTTTCTGATGTTTTTGTTGGTGAGGATGTGTCACATGGTATAGTGTTGGATTCAGAGATGGAATCGTTGTAGGATATGGATTTAAGGTGATGGTCACTGTTTCAAGTCTATATATTCCATTTCAATAAAATCCCAATACTATTCAATACTTGGATTTGGTTTGAATGTTAGAATATTCCAATCTATGAGTGACTGAGACAACATCCCAAAAACCAGCTTGGAATTTCATAGTAATGAGTATGTCTAAATAACATTACAGAAGTTTTCTATATAAATAAAAATATATCATCTTTATTAATATACATGTTTAGTGAATTAGTCAATCCCTTACACTTATGAATGATATATAAGGATCTCTCATTATCCAACTATTTTTAATTTAAAATTTAAAGGATTATTTTCCAATGTGTAGAGATGAATTGATAATGAAAATTCTATTGAAGGTATTTTCATCCTTTAATTGACCATACTAGTAAAATTATATTATATATAAATGTCATTCCTTCCAACATTTTTATGAATTATTCGAAATTATATACTTCTTACTGCTCAAGAGTTTCAATCTTGGGACCACATGAATACATAATGTGCATGAGATGTTGTTCTAGATCCCATAAACTGCTGAATGTTGGAAATGTGAATTTCAAAAGTTTATTTAGGGAAGGGTTTCATCGACCCATTTAGGGTAAGGTATCCACTCCATTTTTATTAGTTCACACCATCCTTTAATTTCATCCAATTAGGCTTACAATGACTAAATAGTATCGGCAAGCTTAATGGGAATGACTGGACGAGTAAGAGTTTGAATAGGGGGAATGGGTTCAACCTATTATGGTGGATCTTATTACACATATGGTAGGTGACCTGAATGGGTCACCCTGTAAGGAGTTTTATAACATAATTATGGTTGTTTTCATGCTTTAGGTAATTCCTACTGTCTCAATTTAATTAAATAATAAAATATTTTTTGGACCCCAGGATGAGTGGATGATCCAGCCCTACTTTTAATGTGATGATAAACCATCCTTAATGAGGGAAACTATCTAGGAGAGTGAAATTAGTTTCTTTTTAAAGAAGATATCTATAAGGGATATTACCTCTGAGTAGTTCTATTTTTAGTTTCATCAACTCCTATATTTATTTCTCATACTGAGAAAACCACTCATCTAATATAGTTGGTTAAAATATTTTTTGTAAAGGATGGGATATATCGATTCATTTACCCATTTATCTATTCAAATCTCACTAAGGGGTGGTATTTGGAAATTCACAAGAACCCCTAATTTTATACGAGCCTATTATTTCTATTTTCTACACATTCTTCGTTAAATTTTTTGGTGGATAATGCTTCAAATAGAAACATCTTACCCCCATTCATCAACATTGACTCAATTTTCTATAGTATATTATATGGTGTATCTATTAAAGATAATATATGGAAAATGAATTTATAGTTTCATATTATCACAAAAATGATAAAATGGATAGTTTCTTTTGGAATATATGTTTAAAGATCTATTATCTTCCACAAAATTTGTACCATTGGTAGGTCGACTATGATTGCAACCACCACTGGTCTCCATCTCTATTTTCTAGAAATATATAGGAATCTATTATCAAAGGGTGATCCATATGGAATCCCCAGACACCTACATTTTATGAATAAAAAATGAGTAAGTTGGGTCATGATATAGGATGGATAAGGAATGTCTACTCTATGGGCCTCCTACAAAACCATCAAAGATGAATTTTCTTTCATGGTGTGGTAGAGGTAAATATTCCCCCATCATTACTGGTCATGGATCCCCCTGATCCAATTCTATATTACTAGAAACTATATATAGTGTCCATTGGATGAGGTTGTTGTGATAAAAATTCCACCACCCCTATAGTCTGGGACTACTATTGTGTCACTACAGATGGAGTTGTTTTCACTTCACTCTGGGTCTTATTCGTCTTTTTTGGACCTTGAGTTGGGTCTAGTGTTTTGTATTTCTATAAAATATTTTTCTCTAAAGGCATATTTATTATCCAAGGATTATCTTTCATTATCTAGGAGTCTTACACAATGTTTTAGACTCTTGATGAAATATTATTTTTATGGCTCTCTCTCAATGAACCTAATGTTTCATCGAATTTATCAAGGTTGATGCATAATGATAATGCCATTTATTGTGATAAAATATTTATTTTGAGAGAAATAAATATGTGATAAAATTACATGAGGGCACTTCTCGCAATAATTTATTATCAAGAATTGGAGTGAAATGAAGTGTTCCATGTTTAGTCCATCCCTAGATATGGACATTGGGTGTGTCATGTTTGATCAAGTGGAATTGTTCGTGTAATGAAATAAGAATGAAAATTAATGACCCTCCTTCAATTTTCTGTATTTCGGGATTCATTCTAATTTAATGGCAGCTTGGTCAATTTTTTGAAGGATTTATTCTATTAACATTAAATGATTTTTATATTCACAATAAGATAAAAGCTTATATTTCAAGATAAAAATATCTATAGAAAGGTTCAAATGGATTTTGTATGCATTTTTTTATAATGACTCTATCATGTTACCCTAATATGTGGCTAAAAGAAATAACATTACTGCTTTATTATAAATATCCATTTGATTCCTCATAACCAATTTACTATATTTATCCTCCAAGAGATATTCCTATGAATGATCCTCCCAAAGTATAAATTTACCTCTTCTTTTTCATATATAGTATGAATGGTAAATATCTCTTTTGATGAACTTGAAGGAAAGTGATCTGAAGTTGGATTAGAGAAAAATGTTTCCTTTGGGTTTTCCTCCTATTGAGAAATATTTATCTCTTATTAATGATAATGAAACGTGCATGATTGGCCTCATCTTCCCAAAAACCTCTTGACATGAGGGATTTATCACACATGATTCACCAAGGGTAGGACCTTCTAATAGAAATGTAAGATTGTTTCATTAATGGCCTTTGAATAAAATTACATCAAAAATATGAAAACCATAATTACTTGACATCTGATTGTTGGGAGAACTTATATAGTGTATTCCATGAGTAGGACCTTCATGGTGTAGAATTTAAAGAGGAGGAACTTATTTTCATTTGATCATCAGAGCTTTAGGGGGGTTTCTTAGTACGGATCAAGAGATGGGTTCTTGGGATTGATCACTCTATTACCATGAATGAATACTTCATGGTAGATATTCTGTGGATGATGAGTTTTTGGTAGAAATTTTTTGAGGAGTACCTTATCAACCATGACTACTCCATATGTAAATCATTAATGAATTAGTATGATCCTTGAAGACCATTTATATATGTTTTATCACCTTAAGATCTCTATCCTTGAGTAGAGTAGGATTTTTGGGCTCATATTAATTTTTAATTTTCCTTTGGAAATACATCATTTTATATTCTCTCCTCTAGTTGACTTGAGTCACATACTGTGGACTACGACCTTCATACCCATGGGACCACTTGAGCAACCATTGTGTAATTTATGGTATTTAATAAAATTTTAATAGGTGTTTTATTGGGATACAATCATTATTTGGGGTATGAAAAGGCATGGAATAATGATATCCAGTTGGAATATAGGTATATTCCCAAACTTTTTGTCCATTTATCTTGGGATTTTATAAATTCCCTCCTTAACAGGAGATGGAATTTACATATCATTGTGAAGGACAATATTTTACTAATTGGATACGCCAATTATAAAGGTTTGGTGGTTTTCTTGAATCTAAACCACTAAAGATGTTGTCATTATATACTAGTAGCTCTATAGAATGTGTATTGGGATAGATTCATTTAATTCCTTTATTGTTAGGATGTTCTGAGTGACTAATGAAATGTGTATATTAAAAAAATACCATTATGTGTTTGGAGAATAGATGTATCTCTATTACTATCCTCTATTTAATTCCAGGATATAACGAAATTCATCATGTGCGGGGGAAGAGATATGGTTCTTCTCCCTATTTTATTTTTTGGAATGCTGGTTGGATTTTTCATGGGCTGCCAAACTATGTTCGAAGGCTTTATGAATATGGGAAGTTATATATACCTGCTCTCATGTTTCCTTCATAGAATGATGGAATATTTATTCTCTATAGGTAATGAGAACAAGGGCCCACTCTATATTATTTTTCATATTTTATCCTTGGTGGGATATCTAGGGAACTCAAGTTTGTGTAACCCTTGCCAGATCCCCTTGGTAGTAATCTTCAGTGGGCTAAGGGTTTGATATTTTGAGACATTGGTGGAGGTAGTTTCTGGAAGGATACCTACATGATGAATCTTTTGATTCTAAAATATATTCACTAGATACCTATTTATTTTCCTCCCTATGGTAAGGGATGAATTTTTTACTTAATTCTAGGGAAAGGATCTAAAAATTGATTGAGTTGTTGATGGGTGATGTTTGATTATTTACCACCAGCCTTTTTTGGGTGTATTTTTAGGGAGGCTTTGAATATTGGAGTGATTTATGTATGGCTTCCAAGGTTATGATTATACAATTTAAATGATTTTCCTAACCATTTTTTTATACTCATCATTAGAGATGTTGGTTCAGTGACGGTATCCTATAGCTTTTTGAGGAATCAACTTTTATGATAGCTAACTAATATGTTTGTTTAATTTGGTAGGATTCCATATAGATTGAGGTGAGTTTTGTTGAAAATTTATGATAGTTTCATAATAGATAGGATAATGAAAAATCATCATAGTATCGTCATGGATAAGAAAATTTGTACATAATTGATCACTTTAAAGGATCTATGTTTGTATTTTTCTATTTTTTGAGAGTATGAAATGGAATGTTATATGAGTGACACATTTATTTCGGTAAATGAAATGATTCATGTTGGATTCACCAATTTTTGTTTCACACCCATTTTTAGGACATTGTTTCCAACAAGGTATTTTCGTGGATCTTGAAATAAACAATTGTTTCTCTATCCATTTTATGGTCCATGTTTCCCAAGTTTGGTGGTAACTAGATATCTTACTGTAGACTCTTCTGGAATCACATTGGTCAAGACAATGGGAGTTCGGGCTCATCATACCATTTTTAGTGGAATGACATTCTACTTTGGTACTCAATTATAGATTTAACTTGTATTAATGAAACCTTTATATTCAATAAAATAATGTTGTTAACCCCATATATATGGAACCAAACACATATACATGGGGGTATCCATCTATATGTATCAAATGTTATCCATCAATGAAACCAAAGGTATGTTTTATAAGGTCCTTAATAGGTAGATACATCTTTATATATAAGAGGATCTTTATATTAGTATGATTTCTACTTTCTTAGGATATAAATAATTTTTATTTAATTCTTTATAATTTAGAACACTAGATTTTATTTCCATCTAGGGATGTCATTATAGTTTTGAGGTTTGGATTCATCCCATGGGAGGGGATTCCAACATATCCTTATTATTGGAATCATAAAACATATATTTCATTACTAATGAATGATATATGTCATACATATTAGGGTTATGTGATTTGGAAAAGACCATACAATTTAATATATTGAAATATAGACATCATGGGATGGGTTCCTAGTAAAGGATGGTGTAGGACATATGCCTAAGTGACCAATTTGTGATTGACCCTAAAAGTAATATGTTATGATAATAATGGATTGATATTGTAAGAAATATATCCTCTTAAAGGAAATTTTCATTGGGTATATGTGACAATAAGAATAATTTGATTGGACATGGAAGGGATACGGCTATCTAGGTAGAGATTTGGTCCTATGGGGAATATGGCCTAGTGAGTATAATGATGAATTGAAGGTTTTGAGTTTGATCCTTGAGGAGGATTCCTATATAACCTGTTTAGAAATTAATAAAATAATTTTTATTTTGTAAGTCTTCAGGATTACACATATATGTGATTCCCATCTGGGAAATTTGATCATGCTAGTGATATGTTCACTACTGACCTCTAATCCCACGTGTGTAATGCTTGGTGTACAAAACAATAATAACTGGAAGATATAGTATATTGCATAATCTCTTTCATCTCTTGATGGACAGTGGACAGGGAATGTAGGGATAGATATTTCCTACAAGAAATTCTAGGGGTGTATTACTCTATGATGGATTCACTATTCTATATTTTAGAGATGAGGATAGGAGGATACAACACTAGCCCTCATTGAAGGAAAATGAAAGTTTTTTCTCTCACAGTCTATAATAGGGAAGTCCATGACACTACATTCATGGTTGGGGTTCTCATTATTTGGGGGATTCAATATTCTATACATCTCAAGGAACCTACATATTAGGTAGGATAAGATAGGTACATCCTTTATCGTGGGACTGAAAAATTGAATATGAGATGCCCAAGTGTTCCCTATACTTTTTATCAAGAAATTTTTTAGGCCTCAAATTTGGTTTTGAAATTGATTTTTTTAGATGGGAATACTAGGAAAGGTGGTACCCTATCATTAGTAGTATTATAGAGGACCTTGATAGTGATTCAATTAGGTGATACCTGGGCAAGCTTGGTTATACCTCACTGAAGTTATACCTAGTTGAGCTAGATGGTGCTTCATCCTGGTGATACTTGGGTGAGATAAGGGTACCTCACCCAAGTGATACCTGAGAACACTTGGAGGTAACTCTAATAGGTGATACATGGGTGAAATAGGGATGAATTCTTAGGAAAAGTGAAACCTGAGAAAACACACCTAGGTGAGACCTTTAAATGATCTCTTAGGATCTCTTTAAGTGTTATTGGAAGATTGGTGCTAAATTATTGATCCAAGGATGAAGAATTCACCAAGTATTTTTTTTAATATGGTAAATGGTTCATCACATAAGTCCTTGGTGTCTTAAACCATTTATGAACTATAATATCTTTACTCTTGATAATTACCTATTATTTTGTATTCTTGGAAAGATATGTGATGGTTTGGAATACTTGTGAGAGAGAATTGGGAAAGAATATATTCGATTTATATTTTCATATTTTAGAAGTGTCAATGGGGGATCCCAAGGATCCTATTCATAGGAAAACATGGGACCCTGTGTGAATTGGATAGTTCCTCATGGTCCAATCGTGTAGGTACATCACATAGACTTGACCCATGTGAGGAACTAGTTGCGTAGATAATGGCTCGTACAAACTGAACCTGTGAAAGGTGCTTATGTAGAGCACTCCAATTTTCACTCCAAATTATTCCTCCTTATCTTTCAATTTCATCTATTTCAGGTATTCTTCATTGAGATATTTTGTTCCTTATGTTAAAAAGGAGTGTCAACAACCACTGCCAAATGCATGTTGGATAAGATTTCCACATTTTAGAACATTGGAATTATATAGTCAAAAAAACTTATCTAATAAAATAAAAACTAGTGTGAGGGATATTTTTGGACACTTTATAATAGTTTTAATCCTATTTTATTTTTTCTATCCATACCGGCTGGAAATTTTTTTACTACAGTTATTATTCATAATGAAAAAAAATAAGTGAAAAATTTATCAAATATTATCCATCTAATTCAAAATATAAATTCTATTTTTCATTATTAAATTTCAAGAAGCGGCATAAATAATATTTTATATAAATTCATAAAACCCAATAGTTTTTTTTAGATAAATATGTTTTAAGGATAAATTTTAACTTATTAAGAAATCAAGTACAATGTTGATTTTTATGTAATTAATTATATTATAACTAATTAAATTATATTACATTTCATTTTTTTTCTTATTAAAAAAATAATTTCACTATTTAAATTATTTTATTTATAAAAAATAGATGAAAATTTTACCAATATAGATATTTTTCACTAATCCCTGAAAATCAATCTTTTCAAAAAAAAACCTAAAATTTTCCCAAAAGGTAAGTTTTACATACATATTTTAAAAATGATATTCATTTTCTTCAATAAATTACTATATGTTGAATAAAAAAATTATAATGGACATTCAAAAATTCATTAAATAAAAATATTAAAGGAACCTATTTTTGAAACTTAAATGATTTTTCCAATAATTTTGTGCTCATTTATAATTCATTAATAAATACATTTAAATTATATAAAACCTTAATAAAGTATTTTCATAATTTGGTTA
This sequence comes from Viscum album, assembly GCA_963277665.1. Classification (NCBI taxonomy): domain Eukaryota; kingdom Viridiplantae; phylum Streptophyta; class Magnoliopsida; order Santalales; family Viscaceae; genus Viscum; species Viscum album. The sequence goes on along the minus strand of OY728140.1, from coordinate 1,296,854,032 downwards.
TTTATAATCATTTCACAAATTTAATAAAAATTTTATAAAGATCACATTTGAATAATAATATTTTTATAGTTTATATCATTATTCCTAATGGTCGGTTTTTCATGATAATAAAGTTATCGAGTTTAGTATTGTCTTAATTTTTTTGGTGTGTCACATTATTCCACCCTTAATGAAATTTTTCATCATTATTTTATATCATTCATGATAAAAAAATTAAATAATTTTTTAAACCACTTCATTGGAGTGGATGATAAAACATATGATCATAAAAGGTAAGACAATTTTTAATATAAAAAATACATATGTTGAAATCCCACATCATAAAAAAGGATAATAAAAATCCCTTTGGAAAAAAGGAAAAAGGATATATGAGGGTCACAATGAAAAAAACATAATTTAGTTCTCAGGTAACTAGATATTTAGTAGGTTGTTAAAATATGAAAATAGAGGAGAAAAATATCATACAATGAATAGTAGAGAGTGAGAAAATATAGTCATGAGAATATTAACATCCCAAAAACCATAAATAAGTAGGGGATATATAAGAATCTGAAGTATACATAAATTAAGGTAATAGGATAACATTTTTATTTCAATATCCTTTTCCTATATTTGATGGATTCCTTTTCATAAAAGATATATAAGATGATAAAATATACTTAAATGGTATATTTCAATTCCAAAAGAGTAATTTCATCATATGTATTTTACTTGAGAAGTTTTATAACTTTAATGTCATCTCATACACTATGAAAGGAAAATTTATGATGATTTTCTTCATGCTTGAAGTACTAAAATTAACATTTTACATATCATAAGATCCATAAAAGTAAACTGAGTTATTCCTATAATCTATATAAATAAATAGAAAAATATATTGTTTTCACAAGTTAAGATAATATCCAATATGTATAATCCCTAATATAAATAAATATTATTCATAAATGCAAAAAAAATATATAAAAATTATTAACATAAATAATACCATAAATATTTAAACATAAAACTCTTCAAAATATGATAGGCCAAGATTGAAAACTAATGATTAAAATGATTTGATCTTATATTATTCAATAATTAATTTAAAATTTAACTCCAAATGACACATATTTCATGTTAATAAATATTTATTTTCCCGAATCACATAATCCTCAAAAGATGCTAATCTCCATAAACAATATTATTACATATCCATAATAAAAACATATATTTTCACAAAATACAATTTATACACTATGAGATAAATAAAATAAAATGGTAGGAAAAATATTTATATTTTTAGTAATCACATAATTTTCCAATTATAGTGGACCTATTAGAAAAATAAATTTAATAATTTAGTCACCAATTCACATTTTAGTCCCATAGTAACCTATAGAATAAATCATATGTTAAAAAATATAATAACCCTTTTATACCAAATAAATATAATTACCTCAAAATAATAGATCATAATAACTCTAAATGTTCGAAATAAATTTAATATTACATTCAAAAAATATAAAATCACCATCCCTCTTCTTGTTGAGTCAATAAGGTTTTCCTTATGACTTTTCCATTCCTTCTTATTTTTGAAAATCACAAACACCTTACTTTTAGGAAAATTTCTTTCTTAAGGAAAATTGCTTTCTTAAGGAAAATTTCTCTTATAAGCAAAATCGCTTTTATAAGAAAAATTATCCTTATCTTATTTTCATTCATATTTTTCTTAAGTATGAGATTCGGATTCATTTCTATTTTCTCGGAATCGTTGAAACTTTGATATGAAGCATTCGGTTTTAGGATTCGGATTCTGGATAAGTACTATAAGAAAGTTTCATTCTGAATTCCGGATATGAACTCTGACTAAGTTCTATTCCAGATTCAGGATACGAATTCTTATGAAGTTCGATAACGAATTCTCAATACGAATTCTAATGATTAATTCTCATTACGAATTCTGATGAAGAATTCTTATTACGAATTCTGAAGAAGAATTTTCATTACGAATTCTGATGAAGAATTCTCATTACGAATTCTGATGACCAATTCTCATTACGAATTCTGATGACGAATTCTCATTACGAATCCTGATGATGAATTCTCATTACGAATTCTGATGACCAATTCCCATTCCGAATTCGCATTCTGAATTCACCTGTTAAACCGAATCTGATTATCTTTGTTTTATACACTCTGAATTAATTCAGACTCCGAAAAATATTTTAGTTAGACTCCGAACTTTTATTCTGCTTACACTTCTATAATTTGTCTACTCTTTATTATTTTCATTACACTCCGAACCTTCACTCTGAAGCTTTCATTCCGAACTTTTGAGTTATATTTTAAAACAATGTCGTACATTCTGTTACACTTGTTTTGTTATAAAACGATGTCGTCTATTTTGTTATAAACTAACCGTTGTCCAAGTGACACGTGTACAGGTCCCTCCGATCTTTAAGGAAAATATAACCGTTGGAGAAGGAGCTGACCTTACCTATAAATAGAAGCTCATTTGAAAGAGCTCGATACTGATGACAGATGAACAACTTGGTTTTGTGCATACATGTTGTTGAAGTGATTTCTAGAGAGAGAGGCTCTTATTAAATCTCAAAGCTTCGTGCGACTCTGAATGTTGGTGATTACATTCGAGGGCTTCCGGGGATAGGAAGACAGAGGTGTCGACTACCTTGAAGTTCGAGGGCTTCCTTGCTGAGGAAGACAGAGGTCGCCAACTACCTTGAAGTTGAGGGCTTGCGGGAATAGCAAGACAGAGACTCCGATCATTGTATCGAGGGCTTACCATGGTGTGGGTAAGACAGACTTGCTTGAAAGTATAAATCAAGGGACCTTTATCCAAGGTTGTTGGATACCCTTCCCTTTGGGTTAAAAGACTTATATCTTTTTACTTGTAGTTTAACTACTTGTTTTATTTCTGCTGCATTTTGTATCTTAAGGAAAGTATAACTTTCTTATACTTCCTTACTTATACTCTGATTCATTTAGATTCTATACGCTTTAAGATAGAATCTCATATTGTAACTTTTGTTAAGTTTCAATTTCCGGAACCATATTTCCGGAACCTACTTTCGGAATCTCTTTCCAAGTTTGCATTCGGTGTTAGAGGTGTTGTGAATTTACTTAGTTTAACTTTGTTAAACTTATCCCTTTCCTTTGCTTAAGGAAAACATAGTTAATCGTAACTAACTTTAAAGGTTCCAAAGGAATTTTTAAAGTATAGAATTCACCCCCCTCTTGTATATTGAGCATCTACATCATTATTTCGATCCTACAATTGGTATCAGAGGAGGTCTCTGAAATACTTATACTTACGAATAAGTTTTTCTTGCTCACTTTTTGATTCCGAACTTTTCTATTCCGAAGATTTCCAATCCGAACTTTGTTATTACGAATCTTTTCCTACTAACAAGTTTGTGTGTCGAAGGTTTCTAGTATGGCAGGAATTAATGTTGGTTTGATTGATAATCTAAATCCTACAAGACCACCAATCTTTGATGGTAATGACTATGAGTACTGGAGAGATCGCATGAAGACTTTTGTTATCAACACTGGAGTAGACAATTTTGTTATGATTACTGGTGATTATAAAATTCTTGACAAGGAAGTAAGAACTTTTACTAACCAGGAAAAGCAGGAATATCAACTCAACTATAAGGTACGCAATACTCTACTATGTTTAATGACTAGAAATATATATAGCCAAATTTCTTCTTGTGAAGCAGCTAACTGTATCTGGAAGAAGTTAGACTTTACACACTTTGGGACTTCTAATGTGATTGAGACTAGAAGAGCTATGCTTAGAGCTGAATATCATGGATTCAATTTTCCTTATGGAGAACCTATCTGTAAAGTTCAACAGAGATTTATGACTATCGTCAATAGCCTACAGTCATTGGGAGAGAAAGGTTTAGATGATGAAGCTCTTGTGGATAAGATAATTGATATTATTCCCAATGAGTGGGAATCCAAAAGAACAGCTATAGATGAGAACAGGAAGGTCACTCAGATCTCCCTTGATGAGCTTTTTGGAACTCTTATACAACATGAAACTAGAATGAAGAGAGATGCAGACAACATCAAGAAGAAGAATGGAAATGGTATTGTTGCTTTTACTACAACTTCAAATCACATGAAAGCTAAGACTCCTGAGAGAGTAACCAGATCCAAGTCTAAGAAAGTTATTTTCCAATCCGAATCTAGTGAGAGTGAAGTCTCAGAAAATGAACTAGAAAATCTTGCTCGAAGGATGAACAAGGTAGCCGGTCAGAGAAATTTACAATCCAAGTATAAGAAAAAGGAAAGGAAAGATAAGAAAGATGGAGAAGTTACTTTTTATGAATGCAAGAGAGCTGGACATATAAGACCAGATTGCCCTAAGCTCAAAAAGAAAGAAAGAAAAGAAAGGCATTCAGACAGAAACAGGAAGAAGTATTATAAAGATAAAGCTAAGAATGTTTTGAAAGCTAATGACACCTGGAGTGACAGTGGTGGTGACTCTTCAGATGAATCTTCTAATTATGAATCTTCAGGACAGAAGAATCTTGGTCTTATATCCAGATTACCTATTGATAATCATTGTTTCATGTCTAAGGTACGAAATGCTGAATCACTGACCAATGTTTCTTTAAATTCTAATGATAGTAAGTATTATAACTCTTCTAATGAATAATCATCTTCTGATGAGGAAAATACTTTACCTACTTATGAAGTAGTCTCTAGGTTTGCTGAACTTCTTGAGATTGAGAATTCCAAACTCAATAAGAAACTTGATAGGGAAAATTCTAGGAATTCTATTCTTACAAAAGAGATATCAGATCTTTCTAAAGATCTTGATAAGAAAAATACTGATTTTGAAAGTATTTCAAAAAATCTTGAGGAAGTATGTTCTGAGAAGAAAAAACTTTCTAAAGAGTTAGAAAAAGTAATTTCTAAGAAAAATGTTTTCGAGCCTAACTCTTGTTCAAAAACTAATTATTTTGAGGATAAAAACTTGGTTGTAAAACTCATGTCCGAAATTTTTTCCTTAAAGAAGTGTTTATCAAACTCTACCCATGGTAAAGAAAATTTTGATAAGATGTATTCCCAAATACGACCTTTAAGAAATAAATCCGGATTTGGTTATACCCATGCAAAACCTATTTTCAGTAACAATTATTTTGTTCCTCAAAGTTCCCCATTTTGTACCAAGTGTCAATGTGGTGGTCACTGGGCAAAGAATTGTTCCTTAAACAAAACCCAATCTCTAGGATTTCACAAAGATTACTTTTCTAAGAAGATGTGGGTTCCTAAAATTTTATTGTCTGGAAATCTCGGATCCAAACAAGTTTGGATTCCGAAAATCTAATTTTCTTTTTGATTTCAGGAAAACAAAGAGAGTACCAGCAACAATAAATGGTACATGGATAGTGGATGTTCTCGGCACATGACTGGTAACAAAAGATTTTTCGAAAAGATTATCAAAATGAAAGGAGGAAAGGTAACTTTCGGAGATAATGCTAAGGGAGAGATTGTTGGTATTGGTAATATTGTTCTTCTTGGTAAAACCTTGATTTCAAATGTTCTTTTTGTTAAAGGTCTTAAGCACAACCTCATTAGCATAAGTCAGTTATGTGATGAAGGTTACCTTGTGAATTTTAGGAATGATAAGTGTTTAGTTCACAGTTCCAAGGAAGAATTTATTCTCTCAGCCAACAGGCAAGAGAATGTTTACACCTTAAACTTAGAAGACCTCAGAAGCCAAGATTTACCTTGCCTAAGTGCAATGGAAGACCACTCCTATTTATGGCATAGAAGACTAGGTCACTGTAATCTTAGGAACATATGTAAACTCTCTAAGAAGAAACTAGTTAAGGAATTACCGGAGCTTAGATTTGATTCTTCTAAAGTTTGTGATCCTTGTCAATATGGAAAGCAACATAAATCAAGTTTTTAATCAATCGGTGAAGTCCCAAAAACCAATGCATTATAGTTAGTGCACATGGATCTTTTTGGTCCAACAAAAACTGGAAGTATTGGAGGAAAATACTATGTGTTTGTTCTAGATGATGATTACACTAGATTTACTTGGGTCTATTTTCTAACAAAGAAGTCTGAAGCTTTTTCATAATTCAAAAGTTTTAGAGCTCAAGTTAAAAATGAGAAAAACCTTCCATTGAAAACTATTCATAGTGATCATGGAGGAGAATTTCAAAATTCAGATTTTGAAACTTTTTATAGTAAGAAAGGTATTACTCACAATTTTTCAGCACCTAGAACTCCTCAACAGAATGTTGTAGTTGAAAGAAGAAATATAATTCTTCAAGAGATAACTAGAACCATGTTGAGTGAATATTCTATTGCTAGACATTTCTGGGCTGAAGCTGTAAGTACTTCTTGCTATACTATAAATCGAGTTTTGATTAGACCTTTTCTTAATAAAACTCCTTATGAGTTATGGAATGGTAGAAAACCTATACTATCCTACTTCAAGGTTTTTGGTTGCAAAGTATTCATTTTGAATACTAAAGATAACTTACATAAATTCGCACCAAAATCTGATGAAGGGATTTTCTTAGAATATTCCACAACTTCTAAGGCTTATAGAGTTTTTAATAAAAAATACTTGTACTGTTGAAGAAACAATACATGTAAAATTTGATGAGTCAGATCCTTTTGTTTTTAAACCTTCCCTACCTTCTTCCTCGGATGTGTTTTCAAAAACTGATTGTCAACCTTTGATAGAAGAACCTTCTGATAAGGAAATTGTTCAAGAAGATACTTCTGAAACATTTACCCCAGAAAACATTCTACCCTATGTTGATGAACAGGTTTTACAAAACCCAAATCAGGTGTTTCTTAAGAATCATCCCAGTGATAGTATCATTGGTGACGTAAATCAACCTGTAAGGACTAGAAGTTCCTTAAGAAATGAAGTAGAACATCTAGCATTTCTTTCCCAATTAGAACCTAAAAGCACTGATGAAGATTTAGGTGATGATGATTGGATTAAAGCCATGCAAGATGAACTAAATGAATTCGAAAGGAATAAAGTCTGGACCTTGGTTTAAAGACCTAAAGAAACTTCTGTTATTGGAGTAAAATGGGTTTTCAGAAATAAATGTGATGAAAATGGAATCATAGTAAGAAATAAAGCTAGACTTGTTGCTAAAGACTATAATCAACAAGAGGGAATAGACTATGAAGAAACCTATGCTGCAGTAGCTAGACTTGAATCTATCCGTATTCTACTTGCCTTTGCAGCATTATTTAATTTCAAACTTTTCCAAATGGATGTGAAATGTGCTTTTCTTAACGGTTATGTTCAAGAGGAAGTTTTTTTTTTGAACAACCTCCTGGCTTTGAAGATACAAAACATCCTGATCATGTTTTTAGACTTACCAAAGCTTTGTATGGCCTTAAAAAAGCCCCACGAGCATGGTATGATAGACTCACTGGATTTTTTCTTCAAAATAACTATGTTAAGGGAAATGCAGATCCAACTCTTTTTATAAAGAAAGATAAGAAAAATGTTTTGATTGTTTAAATTTACGTTGATGACATCATATTTGGTTCAACTCAACAATCTTTGACTGACTCCTTTGCAAGTCTAATGATATCTGAGTTTGAAATGAGTATGATGGGTGAGTTAACATTTTTCCTTGGTTTTCAAATTTCTCAAAAACCAGAAGGAACTTACATATCTCAACATAAGTATATTAAAGATCTTCTTAGAAAGTATGGTTATGACAACACTAAGAGTATAAGTACTCCCATTGGTACCTCAAACTCTTTAGATCTTGATGAAGCTGTGAAACCAGTAGATCAAACATCTTTTAGAGGTATGATAGGAAGTCTATTGTACTTAACAGCTAGTCGACCAGACTTAATGTTCTCAGTATGCTTATGTGCAAGATATCAATCCAATCCTAAGGAATCTCACCTAAAGGCAGTAAAAAGAATTTTTCGCTACCTTAAGGGAACCATGGATCTAGGGTTATTCTATACTTCTGGAAATTATTTTGTTCTAAAAAGCTTTTCTGATACTGACTTTGGTGGATGTAGAATGGATAGAAAAAGTACATTCGGAACTTGTCACTTCCTAAGAGATTCATTAGTTTCTTGGTCCTGCAAGAAGCAACATTCTGTATCACTTTCCACTGCTAAAGCTGAATATGTAGCAGCTGGAAGTTGTTGTGCACAAGTGTTGTGGATGCAACACACACTCACAAACTATGGCTTGAGTTTTACCAAAACTCAAATTTTGTGTGATAACACAAGTGCCATTGCCATTAGTAAAAACCCTTCACATCACTCCCATGCAAAACACATAGATATTAGGCATCACTTTCTTAGGGATCACACACTTAAAGGAGATATTATTCTTTAGTTTATCGGAACACAAGATCAACTTGCTGATATTTTCACAAAATCTTTGCCTTATGATATATTTGAATACATTAAACAGAAGTTAGGAATGATAACCGTAAGGTAATCCTCCTAAATTAACTTTCTGTTGAAAAAATCTCCTTACATCAATAAACTCCTTTTCATAGGGGGAGTACATCTGATTGTTAGATTAATAAAGTTTTCCAAAATTTGTTTTCAAACTTTTCGAAACTACAATTCCGAAATGAAATTCCCGGAACTAAAATTTTCCAGAATGGACATTTCTGTAAAAAATACTTCTGGAATGGAAGTGTTCGTATTAAAAATTTCCGGAATGGAAAATTTCGTACTGATATTTTCATAACGATATTTTCGTACCGAATCTTTCATAATAAGTTTTTCGTTTTCATTTTATTTATAAAATTTTCGTACTGATTTTTCCGTAATGAGTGTTCCATAATGAGTTTTTCGTACTAAGCTTATTTTCCATAGTAAAGTTTTTGCGAATTCTGTCTTCTCATAATAAAGTTATTTTTATATTACCCATTACGAATAATCTTCCTAATACAATCCGAAAGGTATGATTTCCTTACTTCAGTTTTCGTAGTCATATTTTACTTGCTGGCATTTTCTTGTATTATGTTTTCGGATTATACTTTTCTTAATTCTCTGTTTTAATAAAAAAACCTCAAAAAGATCAGATTCAAGTTTTCTAGAGAATTGGTTTTCAACCGTTAGATCTGATCTCGGCTTATCACAACCGTTAGATCAACCGAGGAAGTTGAACCGTCATCTCATTGCCTATATAAAGGGGACCCGAATACTCGTCCCACATCGGTTCTCAAGCTCTCGCGTCCCGAATCTATGCCTCTCTATTTTAAGGCCGTTCCGAACTTCAGTTGTCTCCATTCCGATCTTCTCAAAGGTTTTCAAATCTGAATGTCTGTGGAAGTAGCTTCTCAAGATATGTCTTCATCTAAGTCGATCTCGAAGTGGTTAGTTTATAGAGAGAGGCTGGTTCATCCAGATTTCTTCAACAAGTATGATTCTCTTATTTCTAAGAATATCAAGATTAATGGTTGGGAAGATGTTGCGGTGTCAAAAACTGAGAACCAAGATGAAGTGTATTCAGACATACTTGTTGAATTCTATGAGACAGTTTCTTTTCTTCAGGAAGATGGAAAGGACAAATTGTCTTTTAAGTCTTATGGGAAGACTTATAAACTTTCATATGTCAAGGCAGCCAGCTTGGTAGGGCTAAATAATGAAGTTGAAGCTGAGTTTGTTTCTCATGTATTGACGGATTCTAAAGGTAGCTTTGACAAGGAAAAAGCTTTAGAAACTCTCAGACTGGCTGATGACAAGGCTCTAAAGATTGCTAGTTTATCTACAAATTTCCAGATTCTAGAGCTATGGGTAAAGGGTCTTATCGTACCAAGGAAAGGTGACAATGATAGCTTGAAGAAGAGTGAGATATATATCCTAGATTTTCTGAAAAATCTGAGGAATTTTAACTTGATGAAGCACATTCTTATCACTCTTGACAATTTGAAGAAAGGAAATCTGAGAGCTCAGATTATCATGTATCCAGCAATCCTCTCGAAGTTGATAGTTCGGTGCCTAGATTCTTTCAAGGAGGCTTGCAAATCTAAGCCCAGAGTTTGAAAGATTATGCTAGTGAGCGATGGTAATCTTAAGAGAATTCTTGTAGCTTTTGACAAGGAGTCTGGACATTTTATAGATTTACCTACTCAAGGACAAGCAGTTCCGAAAGTTGCTGATCTGGAATCCTCTAAGACAGTAAGGAAGAGAAAGCTGAAAGAAGTGGAAGTAGAATCAGAGAATCCTAAGACTAAGGAAGTCCATTCCACACCTCCAAAACCAAAGAAGAAGAAAGCCTATCCTGATGAAGTTGTTGTGAAGTGGAGAGCAGATAAAGAGATAAGGAAAGAAGGGGATCTGCAGTTCGGATTGGACCCTACGGAGGCTAAGGCCTTGAAAGAAAGAACTACTGATGAGCTTGAAAACAAGTAAAGGAAAAGAAGCTCAAGAAGAAGATGTCTGAGGCTGAGGTAGCTCAGACTTTGTTGAAATTCAATGATATGGTTTCAGCAACTATTCCTGTTCCGAGATCTTTCTCCTTGGAATCTCTACCTGAGACTCCAGGAAGAAATTTCGTTGCTCCGGAAGAAGCTGTTGCTAAGAATACTGAGGAAGTAGAGCAAGTTTAGCAAGTGGAACAAGAAGAAGATGGTGCTGAAGGAAGTGGTGAAACTGGAGATGTGCTGAAACAAGTATATGATTACAAAGGGACACCTTCGGAACACTTATCACTCCGAACTTCAGAAGCTGAATCTTCGAAGCTAGTTACTCCAGCAATGGAAGAAGAGAAAGTAGAAGAAGAAGTTACTTATCATGGAGAAGAAGATCAACTTTTACTTGATGTTTCTCAAAAGGGAAATGTAGGAGTTCGTGTTCAGGAAGTTGCTGATGAGGAAGATAATGTTGTTCAAGTTTCTGATAGTGAGAAGAGAACTCCGGAACAGGATTCAATTCCGGAAAAAGACAAGGGAAAGCCAATTCTTGCTGATACTCTGAGCTCGGAAGTGAGAAAGAGGAAGGAAGTTGGTAGTACTTCTAAAAGAAAGCTTGACCTTATTGAAGAAGAAAATTCTCCAAGAAAAGTTTCGGATTCGGAGTCATCTTCGGTGGGGCATGACTTTGTTGTTCAGTATTTGAAGAAGTTGGTGGGAACCATTATGACCTTCTCAAGTATTGATTCAAGATGCCAGATGCTCCAACATGCTTTGAATCAGAAAACAGACTTCGTATCCATGGTTATGGACAAGTGCGTTGACATTGAGGCTCAGTTAAAAACCTTCTTTGTTGGCTACGAAGCTCATAGAAAATCTTGCAAGAGGATGAAAAATTGGTCGAAGAAGACTGTTGAAGAGATGAGATTATTTGATGAGTTTCAAGACAATGTCAAGGATGCCTTTGAGACTGAGGACAAGAAGATAAATTACCTGACTTTATCCTTTGAAGAGAATCTAACAGATGAAAAGAACTTGCGGATTCAACAAGTTAGAGATATGAATGGGAAGTTAAATTCTGTTTCTCAGAACTGGAAATTTGAAAGAGAACATCGGATTGAGTTTGAAGAGAAGATGAAGTCTCAGGAAGAAAAGATCAAAGATCAGGAAGAAAAACTTCAAGCCCAGGAAGAAAGAATTGAAGCTCAAAGTGCAAGAATAGTGGTCTTAGAGAAGCAAGATGAAGAAGATCATAAAGACCTAAAAAAGATCAAGACTATTCTTAAGGGGCTCATGTCGAAGGAAAAAGATCCGAAATAACTAAATCCGATCTTTTTGTTGTATCTAATTTTCTTTATTCCCGAGATTTCAAACTTAGTGAAATTTCTGCTTGTCGATCCTTTTGCTACAAATGTTTCAGGTACTTTGTTTTTTTTTCATTCCCTCGATTTCTTTTTGAAAATCACAAAGGGGGAGAAGGAAAAGATCCTTAAGAAAAAGAAGAAACTTTATCTAAAGGGGAGAAGGAAAATATCCTTAAGAAAAAGAAGAAAGTTTATCTAAGGGGGATTTTTTTCATCAAAGATGACTTTATTTTTTGTAATGAAATGTCACTCCAGAAATCTATAATATGATCCTTAGTGTTTCAAATCCTAAGGGGGAGTTATTCGTATTCATTAATTTCCTTAAAGACAAGGGAGATAAGCCTTAATGTTTTTCCTTCTTCTTAGAATTTCTTTTTCGTAAGGATATTTGTGCTTTCCAAAAAGGGGGAGATTGTTGAGTCAATAAGGTTTTCCTTATGACTTTTCCATTCCTTCTTATTTTTGAAAATCACAAACACCTTACTTTTAGGAAAATTGTTTTCTTAAGGAAAATTGCTTTCTTAAGGAAAATTGCTCTTATAAGAAAAATCGCTTTTATAAGAAAAATCGCTTTTATAAGAAAAATTATCCTTATATTATTTTCATTCATATTTTTCTTAAGTATGAGATTCGGATTCATTTCTATTTTCTCGGAATTGTTGAAACTTTGATATGAAGCATTCTGTTTTAGGATTCGGATTCTGGATAAGAACTATAAGAAAGTTTCATTCCGAATTCCGGATATGAACTCTGACTAAGTTCTATTCCAGATTCAGGATACGGATTCTTATGAAGTTCGATAACGAATTCTCAATACAAATTCTAATGATTAATTTTCATTACGAATTCTGATGACGAATTCTTATTAAGAATTCTGAAGAAGAATTTTCATTACGAATTCTGATGAAGAATTCTCATTACGAATTCTGATGAAAAATTCTCATTACAAATTCTGATGACGAATTCTCATTACGAATCCTGATGATGAATTCTCATTATGAATTCTGATGACGAATTCCCATTCCGAATTCGCATTCCGAATTCACCTATTAAACAGAATCTGATTATCTTTGTTTTATACACTCTGAATTAATTCAGACTCCGAAAAATATTTTAGTTAGACTCCGAACTTTTATTCTGCTTACACTTCTATAATTTTTCTACTCATTATTATTTTCATTACACTCCGAACCTTCACTCTGAAGCTTTCATTCAGAACTTTTGAGTTAGATTTTAAAATGATGTCGTACATTCTGTTACACTTGTTTTGTTATAAAACGATGTCATCTATTTTGTTATAAACTAACCGTTGTCCAAGTGACACGTGTACAGGTCCCTCCGATCTTTAAGGAAAATATGACCGTTGGAGAAGGAGCCGACCTTACCTATAAATTGGAGCTCATTTGAAATAGCTCGATACTGATGACAGATGAACAACTTGGTTTTGTGCATACATGCTGTTGAAGTGATTTCTAGAGAGAGAGAGGCTCTTATTAACTCTCAAAGCTTCGTGCGACTCCGAATATTGGTGATTACATTCGAGGGATTCCGGGGATTGGAAGACAGAGGTGCCGACTACCTTGAAGTTTGAGGGCTTCCTTGCTGAGGAAGATAGAGGTCGCCAACTACCTTGAAGTTGAGGGCTTGCGGGAAAAGAAAGACAGAGACTCTGATCTTTGTATCGAGGGCTTACCCTGGTGTGGGTAAGACAGACTTTCTTGAAAGTATAAATCAAGGGACCTTTATCCAAGGTTGTTGGATACCCTTCTCTTTGGGTTAAAAGACTTATATCTTGTTACTTGTAGTTTAACTACTTGTTTTATTTCCACTGCATTTTTTATCTTAAGGAAAGTATAACTTTCTTATACTTCCTTACTTATACTCTGATTCATTTAGATTCTATACGCTTTAAGATAGAATCTCATATTGTAACTTTTGTTAAGTTTCAATTTCCGGAACCATATTTCTGGAACCTACTTTCGGAATCTCTTTCCAAGTTTTCATTCGGTGTTAGAGGTGTTCTGAATTTACTTAGTTTAACTTTGTTAAACTTATCCCTTTCCTTTGCTTAAGTAAAACATAGTTAATCGTAACTAACTTTAAAGGTTCCAAAGTAATTTTTAAAGTATACAATTCATCCCCCCCCCCCTCTTATATATTGAGCATCTACATAATTATTTCTATCCTACACTTCTAACCTTTTAACTATAATAGAAGTTACAAAAATGAGTTATATATATCCATAAAATTTTTGAAAACACAGTAAATGTCTCCCAAAGTAATCCAATCACATTAAAAACAAAAAGGTACAAATTAGTTTAATATTAAGACCATACCTATGTTTTTTAAACCTTAAATAAAATACCATTACACTAATACTCTTGAAACTATATATATTGACAAATTTAATCAGTAAATATTCTTCATAATCCATTTTATATGATTTACCATCATATATCTGAATATATCATTTCTACAATAAAATTTTGAATCATGTCCTAGGATTCAAAAACATCAATATATTCATGTTTCTCACTTTGGACATGAATGCTTCATCATTTTAAAATATAGATCACTATCATTCTTATCACAAATTTGAAGATGGATTCCTAATGATCTACTAGGTTGAGTCCATACATTGTTAGAATGTCTCAAAACTGATTCAAGTTCCTCATCATTATTTATCCATGTGCAAGCAATATATTTTTTTTAAATATATTTTTACATAGATTTAAATTTTTCAATAATCCCAAGTTTGAATATAATGATTTGAGACATCATCTCGAACATGTTTCCCATATTAATTTAGGATATAGTATTAATTGGATACTCAAAAGAAGAGTTACTATTTAATAAAATCTAAAAATTCATATAACAATTTAAAGGAATAATATTCTTGAATTTTACCCTCCATTGAGGTTGAATAGAGGGTTAGAAATTATTTTTCTAAGACATATATTATAAAGCATGATAATTTTCCTTAAGGTATTTTCCAAAACATGTATGATTACATTTTTTCATCCAAAACATGGTCAAATTTATTACATGGTCATTCTTGATATAAAATTATAGAATTGGATTAAAATATATTGTAATTTTTTTCATGTGAGTGAAATAGTATATAAGGTATTTAAATCACAATGATTTGAAATTATTATTAAAATTTAATTATTTGGAAGATAATTTTTTTTTTGCTTGATTTTTATCCATCCATATTTATGAATATATACATCCCATTTTAAAAGAATTTATTAGTCCTAAACCAATAATTTCTATAAGGATTGATGGGTTAACAAATAAATATAATTTTAATTTATTTTTATATGATACCCATCCTTTAAATATATAATTAATTAGGTTTAAACTATGTAATTCATGGTCATTATAAAATTATAAAACATTATATTTAGATACTTAATTATAGTTCATAGAAAACATTTTAATTAGCTCAATCATAACACCCTAGAGTGTCTATGCAGTTGTGGAGTCTTAGGGAAACTCATCATGAACCTAATCATGATTGAGTTAGTGCATATTCATCCCATTTAGAGTTATTATAACTGTGAGAATCTTTTTCATATCGACATCCTAATTCTAGTATCCAGATAGGTATTTAACTTCTATGAAATCCACATAATTTTTTATTTACCAAAACATTATAATATTTTCATTAACTTAGATATATTAACCCATAATGGTTGTTAAATCTCATAAAATATCCTTATATAAATAATAATATCCTATAAAGTTAAATAAAAATTTCCTTTGATACCAAATATAAGGTCTCAACCATAATATATTTCAGGAATTTGTTTTCTATACAATAATTAACTATCTTACATTAATAATGGTTTAATCATTTAGAAAATTAGGTAATAAATATTACATAAAAATACATTATTATCAAGGAGTAAATTATACATTTTATCAATTTTTCTATCAACATATAACTTCTAAAATTAAAAAAAAATTTCCTTTCATAATAATAAACATATAACTTCAATTAGACTTTTCCTTGATACTATGCATCCTTAAACCTGTTGAAAAAAAAATCAAAAATGGGAAGGGTAAAAAATGAAATGTAAGGGATATAATATAAAACATCCATTACTAAAGGGAGAAAATTAAAACCCATAAAATATTTACCTTTTTCATATTGTTCATTGATAATATTAAATAAGTCATATGAACATAAAGACACACATTTTGTTGACAAGAATGGTTTAAAAAACATAAAATTTAAATAAAACCTTGTAGGAATATTAGAGAATTATATTCTCATCCCATTTTACCTCATCATGTAAATAACTAGATCATAGTTATAACCATATGTTAAACCTCCTCGATTAACTCCCACCTTCCTTCTATTGAAGATAATAGTCATTACCAAATTCCTTATAAAGATATACCGGGATCAGTAGTAGTATAAGCTATATCATCCTCACACACCATATATATTATATCAGGCTCACCCAAAATCATATATATTGTTAAATTACCATATCATAACATAAGAATTTTTATGATTTCAAATTCTCATCATAAATCCTTCAAAAATTTCTTTTGGAACACCTAAGAAAAACACTTGACATTTCTACATAAAAATGAGGAAAATATGACTATATATTAAACATTTTTTAAAATGAAAAATTAATAAATTATATTAGAAATTTTTTTATTTGAAAATAACCATAAAAAATTAAATGGATGCTTCAAATAATTTAAACATAAGCATAGTAAAGAATTATATTCTTATCATAATTGTTAAAATAACTATTCCTTTCACACATTCCGTGAATGTAAAACATTCCTAAAATGAAAATAAGATTACATTTTAAACATTTTAAAGATATTAAGAGGTAGTTTAAAATTAAATTTGATAGTCTAAAATTGTTTAACAATAATATTCAAGGAATATTTTAATGAACATGGATCTGGTGGGTGAATAGAATAAAAAAGTAAATTTTAAATAAGGTATTAAAGAGAAATCACTCACCTTAAATACTATCTAGAATTGTACATTATTTAAGTCCTAAATAATAAAATTATATTATTTATTAAGTCTAAATAATTTTTGTCCATTTTTGATCCATTATCATTATCCTTATTATGTCAGTTATGGAGACGTGGTATTTATCTACTTGGTCAGTTAAATTTACGTTTGTTGTTTTCAAAAGGTTTCTTTGATAAACTAAAAAATGATTTTTTAAGATGATCATGGTAAAAAGGTGTCATTGATCCAATATATAAATAATATTAACCTTGACATTATTATCATGTTTATACATTGTAAATAAAATTATAACTACCAATGAAATTCATACGTGAAAAATGAATCACATCGTTTCATGGAGGTGGTAGTCTATTTGATCTCACAAATGATGTTATAATTTATCAATTATTTGAAAGTTATAAAAATAGATGATATATTATCTATCTATAATAATATATATTTCATTAAAATAATATATATTAATTAAATCCATCATAATTAATCGTAATATGTGTTGGTGATGACTTACTGAAAGGTGAATTTTTATTGGAAAAGAACAAATAGACCATCCACCAAACTACCCCCATCAAAGAAGGCAGATGTTTTCAATGCTAAGGGCATCGCATCTGAAAATAAGCTTACAATCATTAGTAAGGGACCCCATACAAGTATATAAAATCATGGAATCATTTATTCTTCCTTTTCCAGCCAACACACCTACTAGTATCTTCCCCTCTCTCCAGGTATGACCCACACTAATAGACTAGTGGAGAGTCATCCTTCATTTCTCATCAGATATTAAAAGAGAATAAAAATGACAATAACATAATTATAAAAAAAATAGAATATATAAGATATTGATGTTATTATTTCATCATAGTTAAAGAAAAATTTAATATGGTAAAAGAAAAAATAAACTTGAACAAGGCATTTTACGACTTATACCATATCCCAAGATAACTATATTTTATTACACCTTAAGAATTTTATTCATTGTATTTTGTTTGGTATAGAACCTCTAATATGTGGTGAGGTTTTTTAGATTTAGGTTTTTATTTGATTATTAATATTTATAAAAATGTGGGAGGAAGGGTGATAGGAGGTTCCATTTTATAATTGAGGACATGGGCACTCTTGGAATAACATAAAGTATTAAACAGATATAAATTATTAAACAATTTCAATTAGAGAAAATTGATATGTTTCTAATCTTGTATTATAATTAGTCAATATACTATTATACAATAATATTTGGACAAATATATGTGATTATTACACCCATATCTGTTAATTTTATCACACATTGACCCCTTTATTTATTATTTTGATATCAATGGTGTTTACCCAATATGAATCATGAAATTCATGATAAAAGGAAAATATACCCATAATGGGTTAATGGGTGATATTATATACCATATAACATTAAATATACCAAATATATAAATTTAATTAATTATATGTGATTAAATGAAATTTTATTTAACATAATATTCCATTAAATCCATTTTTGGGCCAATTCATATAGTTTGAATTTAATGACATCAATATAATAATAGAATTGGTATCTAAACATTTTACACAAAAATCATATGTTATATAAAAGTAATAAAGTTATTCAAACGCAATAATTCATCAAAATTATCTTACTTTTTTTGTTTTTAGAAAGTATGTATTTGATTTTTCTATTACTTTAATAAGACTTTTGTTGGAATTGTGTAGGTATATAAGGTAATTATTTCATCACGAAAGATTGAAAATTAATTAAAATTATAAAAAAATTTATTTTTATTTCATATAAATTTTTTTAACTAAACATTACCTATTTTTATCCCTGATAATATATATTAGAGATATTAAAATAGAGTGACCATTTATTATAATTTTCTTATATAAAATCATATTAATTTCATTAAATATGGTAGTTGTATGAAATTGTAAAAAAATTAAAACCATTGATTTTTATGGTGAAAACATTTATCAAATAATATAATGACATTTATTGGGATATTTTTAAGTTTATATCATAGTTTCAACACTATTATATCCATTTTACCATTACTGAAGTGAAAAATAATTGCTACAGTTTCTATTAGAAATGAGAAAAAATAAAATTGGTCTATTTACCAAATATGAACATATGGATTCAACATACAGATTCAATTTTTTAAGATTCATTTTTTAGGAGTTTCATTAATCAACTTTAATATAAATCCATAAAACATACTGAAATACAATTTTTTTTAAAATGTGTTTTAAATAATAAAAATAGAATTATTCAAAAAACATTTATATTGTTGATTCTAATCACAAACCAGCCTGGATAGTCTATGTTATAACCAAGGCTGTTATTTTATGGAAATGGAGTATGGTTTGTGTTTGTTGTCAATCCACATTGGGTTTATCAGTGAGTTTTGTAGGGAAGTGATCTAATAGTACAAGCTAAGTGCAATATTCAAGGTGGGGTCATTTCTTAGTGTTTACCAACTTTTATGACTCAAAATCTAGAGGATGAGGAAAAAATCATGAAGGGGGTTTTTTGAGGATTGAAACTTCATAAATATGGTAAAGGAATGGGTTTTTTGAATCATGCGTTTCGAAAAGGCATAGATTCAAGATGATTAGGACTATCACGAATGACATGATGGGTTGATGGTAATATGTGCAACTACATGAAGTGTAGAATCGTGAAATGCGTGAACAGGTTTATGGAAACCTCTATGACTATGACAAAATTTATGATAAGGTTGAATTTCACTTCATCTTCATGAGTGAGGTAGATTGGAGAAAAGGTTTTTTGTAGTTTCACATAAGATCCTCTAGAGGGGTGGTATAATCATGAATAGTGGAGCCTGTAAATTTGCGGCTACCCCCACTTTATTTTACAAGAAAATATTTGAGAAAATTTTAAATTTATTATATTTCTTGAAGGATGGGAGCTTCACGAATTCAGTTTTTCTATGAGATCATGAGCATCATGAAAAGACTAGGTAAGTCTCTATTGATGCCTATGCTTATAAGTAATGGGACATTCATGATGATAGGGTATTCCATGATCGATCTGTGGGATTCATGAAGGAGCTTCATGCACATTATTTTTGGACATCTAGTTTAAGTAAACAGTACTTTCAAGAGAATATTCTTAGGACTATGATGCATGTAGAGTATCATGGAAGTCAGGGAAAAAGATTTATATTACAATCTACTAAAGAAACCTTCAATTCATTAAACTAAGTAGGTATTCACCCAAATAAGTGAGTTAGAATGAGTCTATAGAAGTGTTCCAAGGATGTTAGTGTTCTATCTTTAAAATATTGAAAACATAGTGTGACTAGTATAGAATGACTGTGTATGAACGTTTTTATTCCACAACTCATGAAAATTAATTTATTTTGGTATAACCAACACACTATCGGTGTATGCTCATTAGACTAGCCCTTAGTGGTGAACCAAGTGAAATTTATTTGTTATGTCTTTACTATTTAGTGTTCTTTTCTTCACATTTACATCAGTCAGGTTTTGTAGGTTCATACCAATGTGGGAACATGATTCGTCACATTTGAAGAAAGAGTTGACACCCTGATTCACCCCTCCCCTCTAAGGGTGTTATGGAGTCCTACAGTTCGGTACTCTGATACCCAAGATAGATTTTACATGACCTAAAGGGGTTTCCCAATCCCCATGGGTTTCCAAATGGTTCTAGAAATCATAGATGAAAAAAGGGAACATTTTTTCCACAAAATGTCAGAAGATAACAAGTACAAGATGGTATGATCAACAGTATTAAAGGAGAATATTCTAGAAATATACATATAAAACTATCCAAAAATAATACATCATCAATGTACTCAAAAAATATCAAGAAAATAGCTCAGAAATACCAATGAATTAGTGTATAATATATTTGTTAGTCTCCTTCATGTCTTAGGGTCCCGAAGATCAAGAATATCCACCACCTTTAGTTAGTTATTTCCAATTGCTTGAATTTAGAATAATATAATCTATAAATTCATAAAGAAAAAATTATGGTGTCTAGAAAAGTATATATTTGGTTCCCACCATGTCTTCCACAAACAATACAATATCAATAATCCATCATCATAAATATTATCATTTTTATTCAAGGGACAAAGACAAAGTACAAAGACAACATACTAGGGGTGCCTAATGTAATGGAGACCAAGGGAATCCCCTTGGATCAAATTCACCCCCTCAGTCTTAGAAAGAGAAATGTTGTATAAACAAGTTACATTGGAGCCTTGGACAGCTAAAGAGGTAAGATAATATGCTACTTTGTTCCCCTCACACCACATATAGGGTACCATTTCATTGTTTTTGAGGATGCACTTACAGTTCATGATGATATAATAGATTGACTATGGAGTATAGCCTCTATTGTATAGGGAATCATGAATGATCATTGAATTTGATTCCACTTTGGAGAGAGAAATATTTTTCTAAGCATAGAGGGTGATCTTCATGAGGATAGCTTTTTCCTCTACCAGCATGGAGGAGCTTCTACCGTAGTGTGTAGTGAAGGCTATCCAAACACTTCTTCTATGGTCGTGAACAACCCCTCCACCACACATGTCCCCTGAAATAAAATATCTGTCTGTATTGAGCTTGAGGCCAATTCTTGGGGGATACCATCGCACCCAGTGTCCCTGCATGGGAATGTTGGACAGTGGGAGAGCCTATAACATCTAAGAGAATGTGCCTCCTTCTATTTACTGATCAAAAACACCATTTCAACCAATAGACTCTTTTTCCTTGCAATGATGGACCTACTTGCTGAAGTAATCCCCTCATATCTTGCCTTGTTTATGTCTTTCCATAGGCACAAACACCCATCACTACGAACCATGAATCTTGTTTTCCTTTCCAGACCGTTTTCTTTTCCTCCCTTAAACCAACAGTCCAAGAAAGGAGTATCACACATCTTATGAGAAGAATATGTAGTAAGCACACCAAAAGAACTCCACACATCATGGGACCACTCCCCTTAAAAGAAGATGTGAGTCATATTTTCCTCCAGTCCCTCCTTACAGCATTGGCATATAGAAGTTAGGTTGATGCCTATCCTTTTGACGTTTTCATCCGAAGGTATAGCCTTGTTTTTTATCCTCTAAATGATAAAGTTGTATTTCCTCGGAATCTTAGTGCACCAGAATGTGTCATTCCATTCATCCCATTGATCAGGAGTGCTGAATAAGCCTACGATAATCTTTTGAGTTGAACTTCCCCGATTTAGAGGGTGTGAATACACATCTATCCTAGTATGAATTCATGATGATTGAAGAAAACAACTCCTATTGATTGTTTTCCAGTACCGACTTGATGAAAAACTAGTGGAGACTCACCTATTTAAAGGAAATGTTAGGAGCTGCGCATCCTAGATAGCCAATCTCTTTGCCTTCCTAGTTGTTGTACCGAAACAAAATATTACCCTCCCCTATAATCCATTTCGAGTTCCGTAGGAGGTTTGGTATGATATTGTTAATCCCAGACCAGAGGGGAGAGATGTGTATAGAGGCAGTGAGCACATCACCTCCCATGTTACAGGACATCAACTTTCTATATAGGGTATGTTCTTTCCAAGTTTCCCACGCAAGTTTTGTGTGTGTGCAGTCGATTGTGATATCTAGGCTCTTGACGTTAATCCCCCCATCATGAATAGGTCTTTCCATGTTGTCCCATGAAACCCAGTGTCTTTTTCCTTTTGAGAGATCATAGCATATAAAACCTTCAAGAATTTAATCAATGGTTTTTATAAAACCCTTCGGTAAATTAGTGGAGGCCATAGCATGGATTGGCATGGCTGACATGATGCTATTAACTAAGTAAATCCTTCCCCCAAAGGATAAGAAATGATTCTTCCAGTTGATGACTCGGCTCATGATCCTGCTCACCACATGTTCAAAGTCTCATAAGTGAATTCTTCCTGGGAGATGGGGGTTCCAAGATACTCCATGGGAAATGTTCCCCGATGCATGTCCAGTCTCTGACATAGATCATCAACCCTATTAGGAACACATCTGTTCGAGATATGGAAGCTTCTTTTCTAATTTTTAAAAACCTATCTGCTCTTGTCGAAGTAATCTTCCAGTACCCTGATGATGACACACATTAATATCTTTTTCATATTCATAAAAATAAGGGTATCATCAGTGAACATGAGATGGTAAATGGAGGTAAGGTTCTAACTCCTTCGGTTGGGGAGCATGTCACCATTGGATATACCATTGTTGATCATACGACTAAGAGTATTCTATATGAGAATAAAGATTCTCGAGGATATGGGGTTAACTTGGTGCAACTCTATAGTTTCCTTTAAGAGGCCATGAGTTTCCCCCATAATGGACACCTCCATCCAGGAGGATCTATAGCATCTGAAGAGAATATCACAGGCCCAGGAGGAGAAACCCATGGGCACAAGTACCCTATTAATGAACCCCCATTCAACTCTATCATACGCATTATTCATATCTAGATTTATAGATATATTGGATCCATGGGTCTTGGTATTGAGGTCTTTTAGCATTTCCATAGATAGCGCTATCTCCCCTTGTATAGCGTGGCCTTTAACAAAGTCGTGTTGCTCGAGGGAGATCCAATGGGTTAGGAGCGTAGACAACTCGCATTAATGGTATTGTATAGAAACTTGAAAGGGAAGTTTCACATACTCATAAGTATATAGTGAATGAGGGAGGATGGGTCTTTGATCTTCGAAATGAGAACTAGAGTCACCACACAAGAAACCCATTGTAAGCTTCCTTTGGGAAATAATTCCTACACAATTGTGATAATATCCTACTTGTCCACCTCTCAGGAGCTCCTATAGAACCAACCGAGGAAGCAGTCTGGGCCCAGCGCACTCTCAGGGTTCAAGTTCATTATGGATACATGGATATCCTCCTCCTTTGGGACCCCTTCCATTAGATCATTATCATGTGTAGAAATGAGACTAGGAATCCTCTCCTAAATATAGTAAAACAAGTCATGATAATAATTCACATGTTTTCAACATAACATGATTTCAAATGAGAATATGGATGTGTTAGATCTAGTTCTTCTCTAGAGTTATCTTAGATCAAATTATAGGTACTCTATTACTTTATGTTGAGTACTTTTTGTTAGGGTTTTAAAACAAGGAGTTTGGGGGGATTTGATAAAATAGAAGGGATAAAGACAATGCATGGTTGGTGCATCCCTAACCATGTACCCCATCCTAGAAAACCGTACAACCCTTGACATTGGGTTATTGCACGGTTAGCCCATGGTTTTTTAACCATGTCCCCTTTTAGTAGAATTATTTCACCCTTATAATATAGGTTCATAGTTAGGCACATGGTCAGGGGAAAGTGTGCACCCATACCTAGTAAACTATACATGGGAATTTAATTTACATGAAAATTAGAGTTTAAATGAACTGAACCCCCAAAACTCACCCCATGAAACCTCCATTTGAAACTGTACATTATTTCATGATTTTAGAGAATTTTGGATGGATTTCATTAATTCTTGAACTCCTTTCATGGTGATTCTAATACCAGATTGAAGATATTCACCCCTCCCGATAAGAGGATCTCATCCCACATGGTTTCCCATTCCTATTCCCTTCTTCTCCTATTCATGAAGGGGGTTTTCATACTATATTGATTAAATCAAGATCAATTATTTTTGATGTAGATATAGTTTTGAAGTATATTGATTTATTCAATATTTATTTAGGGATTTGTATTTGAATCTCATTCTATGATTTTGTGTTTCTCAAATTTTGGGGATTTCCATTAGTGAGTGTTCTTTATCAAACTTGAGGTAGGTAGTATATAATTCAAATAAAATAATATTTATTTAAATTATTTGTATCTAATTTTAGAATTGGTATTAGTTATTTTTCAATTTATTTTTTATTAATTAAGTTTGTGAATTAACTAACTAAGAAGTTATAAAATTTGGGGTTTTGACATTATAGATTTAGATAATTAATTGATGAATTAATTATGATATTTTGAGGTTATTGATTTACATAATTAATTTTATAATTAATTATGACATTTTTTAGATTATTAATTATGAGATTTTGGGATTATATATTCAGATAATTAATAGTTGAATTATTTGTGGTATTTTGAGTTCATGTATATTGATTAATTGATTGATGGGTTAATTAATGGGATGGACATACATAATTAATTTGGGAACTGATTAAGGGGAATTATGTGATAAACTAATTTTGGAATTAGTAATTAAATTAGTGTGGATATTTTATTTTTGAGTCAACTAATAGAATTGAAGTGATGAATTTATTATTTAATTAATTAATGTATTTGATAAGATTAATTATGTGTCGAATTAATTAATATTAATTATGTGATTCATTAATTATTTAGTTATTTAATATTTTTTATGTGAATAGTAAATTATTTAATTAACTAATGGAATAGTGGTGTTTAAGTAATTTTTGAATAAGTAATGGAATTTATGTGGATACTTAATTATTGAATTAATTATGTGTTGATAAAACGTAACATGGTAATTCGATTATGAAGTTATGAATGGTAACATGTTCATTTAGTTATGAAATAAAGTATGGGAACATGTTCATTCGATTGTGTGAGTGTGAATGGAAACATGGGCATTCAAGTATGAATTAAAGAATGGGAACATGGTCCTTCTATTGTGTGATGTTTCAATGGTAACCTAGGAATTTAATAATGAATTAAAGAATTTTAATAAATGACTTATATGATATGATATAACTTGGGAATAGTTCAAACTCTGACATAGGCCAAACCATGTATTGAGACACAGGTGATTATGTGAAGTCGAGGGTTTTTTGTTTGAATAAACAATAGTTGATAATGTGATTATTGTTTAACTATGAATTTTAATTATTATTTATAAAAAAATATACACTATTATTTGTCTTGATATTGTTTTATACACTGTTGGTGGTGGCCTAATGAGTTTCACTCACACCCTACATGGGATTCTGGATTGATATCTGAATAAATTTCATGGTTACACGACAGGGTAACGGAAAAGGCCCAATGTTAGGTGGCTAAGTCAGCATAGAGCATGGATAAGGGATCCAGACATGGTTCAGGACCCTATTAAGAGTATTACATGTCTTTACTTTTGATTTTTCATTTTTACACTTGGCATGTACAGTAGAATGAAATATTTATTATTCAGTTAGATATTGTATCTCAGTTTTGGTTATCATGTGATATTGGCATCATTCTAATTATGGGTATATATTTGGTTACTATTTATTAATTTTATGCTAATTTATTAATATAAAAAATAGGGTATAGTCTCTCCATGACTAATATTATAATTTCAATGATTTTCAGTAGACATTGACATACATGGAGGCATGATTGAGGTTATGCGATAGACTGGCTCGGGGCACTAATGTGTGGCACCCAGGATGATACATTACAAAGTGGTATCAGGGCCCATTTTTCTTTTATATTTATTTTTTATTACTATTTTGGGAATGGTATAGAGGATACTATGATGATTTGATCCTTGGTTATGAGCTCATGCATGGGAGTAGTTGACCCACGTATGGGGAGAACCTAAGTACCTAGGGTGGAATTATTGTTATTATTGATTTCTATTATAGTTGAATATTATATCACCTTGGGTGATGCACTCGTTGTGTTCTATTATTATTTATGTTAATAATTTATTATATTTGAATCATGTCTTAATATATAAAAATAGTTTTGTTTTCATAAATCATTCTAGGAACTTAGGGTTATTTTGACATGCATCCTTTTAGGCATGCATGAGAAAATGGGTTATGGGTGAGTTTTTGAAATTGGACTATTTTTCCTTGATTGTGAAGTTGAAATAAAAATGGTGAATATAATGAAATTGATATATATTGTAAAATGTCGTACGACCAAAATAAATGGGTGTCTAAATAATAAAATGGAATAATGAGAATGTGTTTACCCTTGTTAACCATGACCTAAGTGTAATATAGTTAAGGGTAGGGATAACACCTCAGTTTTGACCATGTGGTGAGGGTTAAAAAAAATACTTGTTGTGTATTTTTGAGTTTCCCTATTATATAAACATGTTCATTTTGTGAACTGTGTTATAAGGTACATGTTTGGCATTAATACATTATGCCTCCATGAAGACACTTGTTGAGAGGATGACTGGGGTACCTGGCTAGGGATGATCCTCCATTGGTAGAACCAGAGGAACTGATCATTCCAGTTGAGGAATTCAGGTAGTGGTTTCAAGAGAAATTCATTTTCTTCATACATCTTATATAAATAGACCTAGGGTGTTTTTGAAGAGTATGTCTGATCTGACAAGTTATTTTTAGTTGTAGTACCCTAAATGTTTTTTGGAGAGGGTGAAACTAAAAGAAATGAATACTTAGTTGAGTCCATCGAGATGATACTTGACTATTTAGAGACTCCAACTGGATGGTTGGTCAAATTTGATAATTATATTCTACAAGGATGAGCGAATCACTGGTGGGAAATTGAAGTGTAGACTGTACATGCTGATGGTTTTTTATGGAAGTGCTATTTAGAGAGGTTCTTGGAGAACTTTTATCAAGATATGATGAGGCAGGAGAGATCTATTGTGTTCATGAGGTTAAACTAGGGAAGTATGTTCATGATGGACTATCCTTAATGCTCTTTATATTTTAAATTCTTTTCTCCATAATTGTAAGGGGATAAGATTTCTATGATCAGGCATTTTCTAGATATTCTTAAATGTGAGATTAGGTATTAGGTTAATCTTTTTCTGTCAAAGAAGTTATTTGTGGTGGTGGATCAGGGTCTCATACATGAGGGGATCCAAAAAGAGGATTCCAATACACAAAAAATTGTTGCAATGGACAATTAAGAAGTGTGACTCCCAAAATGGGGGACTGTCTCTACAACAGCGTCAGTCAGGGCTGTTGGAATTTGGTTTCACAAAAAGAGGGATTAGTTTCTTAGGACCTAACTCGAGTGATCTTTAACTGGTGTGGTATATAGGGACACTTCAAGAGATAGTACCACTAACTCCCATTATAGTGATGATCTTGTGTAAATATGATACATTTATAGATGTTCTATATGACCTAGTGTCTAATGAGCAGTGACACATGAGCAAGAAAAAAATCAGGGTGTGAGAAAGGGATGTTATGCACAATATCAGTCTGGAAGCCAGAGTTCTACTGGCTGGGGTGGTAGAGTTAATGGATGTGGTGATTATAGGAAAGAATTCCCATAACATTAGATTGGTAAAGCTCAAGGGAGATAGACAGCATCATAAAGATGGAAGGAAAGATAATTTCATGCATTGTGGCCTACACTTCTGGAGAGTGAGGCTGGACCATCAATAGTGAGAGGTAATATTCCTTTTGCCTCTACTTTAGATAGTACCTTATATGATATCGGTGCATCTAATTCTTTTATTTACACACAACGTGTGAATGGTTTGATCCTAGCGGTGGAGTTTACGAGTGGAGGGGTTAACGATAGACACACCTCAAGGAGTACTGTTGAGAGAATTGTTTTTGTGCAAGGGGTGTAATACTGAGGTTAGAGTGTATAGTTTTCTATGGTATATCTATATTCTTGACATGTTAGGCCTCAACCAAATTCTTTATATGGACTGCTTATCACCATATAGATCCCACATTGAGTATTACCACAGGGGAGTGACTTTTACATCTTATAATGGTGAAAAATATAATAACCATGGAGAGTGGGGTATCCAAGATGGTAGTGTTGTTCTGATTACTTAGAATAGGGGGAGCATATATCCTAGGTTTCTAGTCTATTAATAGATGATGTGGGTGTAAAGAAAGATGTATTTACACCAGTAGTGGAATTATTTTAGGATGTATTTCTAGAATATATTTTAGGTATACCACCTAAGAAAGACATAGAGTTTACTATTAAGCTCATGGTGGGAGTGATCTACTTTCTATTTCACCATAAAAAATGACACCGATAGAGATTCAAGTGCATAATACTCAGTTAGAGGAGTTAGAAGATAAGAGATTTATCCATCCAATTATTTTTCAAGGGGTTCACTGAGTCTTTTTGCTGAGAAGGCTAGTGGGTATGTGTTTATTACCATAAGTTAAACTGGTTGACAGTGAAAAACTGATATCCTATTCCACATATCAAGTATTTTTTTGACCATTTGGGAAATCTTGTTCATTTTCCATGATATAATTGAGATTAGGATATCATTAGATGAGAGTTATGAATTCTGATATACCTAGTACTGCTTTCATAATCATGTATGACCTATATAATTCTATCATAATTATATTTGGGTTGAGGATTGAAATAAAAACAATTGTGGCCTTGATGAAGAAAAGCCTCCATCCGGACCTTGATAAGTTTTTTAGTAGTGTTTCTGGATGAAATATTTGTGTACTCCAAGAATCATGGTGATCATTCCCAACATATTAACATTTTCCTAAGTACACTGAGAGAGAATCATTTGTTCACCAAGATATATAAGTGTGAGTTTTGGATTAATCAGGAACAGTTAATGGGTCACATCACCTCTAATTAATGTATGATAGTGGACCTAGATAGTGTTCAGGAAGTGGCTTCTTTGGAGTAGTGTAATAACATATTCTGTGTCCGTAGCTTTCTAGGGTTGGTAGGATATTATCATATATTTATTTATAATTTTCACAGTTTATCAATTCCACTTTCAATCATGACCAATAGGGTATAGTGTTTGACTGGTTGTAATCATGTGATAATTCTTTATATGATTTGAGGAAGTCAATGACATCAGATTTGATCTTGATCCTACCTGATCTAGGTGTAAAGTATAAGGTGTATTATTGTGCATCGAGGATTGGAATTGTGGTTGTGTTTATATAGGTAGATCATGTTGTGGCATATGGGTCTCTTAAGTTGATACTACATGAACAAAAGTACCCTATGCATGACCTCATGTTGGCAACAGTGTTTTATGCTTTAATGTGTTGATGGAATTACATATTTGGAAAAAATATTATTGTGTATAAAGACCAAAGTATATTGAAGTATATATTTTCATAGTGATATTTGATTCTTAGGTAGTAGAGATGGGTTGACTATATGAAGTCATTTGATTATGATATGACATTTATTCCTAGAAAAGGAAACATTGTGGATGATTATTTCAATAGGAAAGCTTGAAATTAGGTGGTTCAGGATTATAGTGATGTGTGGAAGATGATGTATTTACTGTATGAGATGCACATTTCAGTTTAGGAAATTTAGGAGTAGATGACCCTCATATAGGATTTAGGTGAGTCTACACTTTTGATACATATCCAAGACATACAGTATCAGGATATGGAATGTTTAACCTTGAGGGAAATCCTGGAAGGTGGGGAGTCGCCTTCATATTGGTGCATAGATGTTGTTGGGGTCATCTATGTCAGGAATCAAGTTGTTATGAGAAGGATCTTATGTGTGAGTTTCATACCTCAAAGTGTGTGTTATATCCGTATTTCACCAAAATATACCCCTACTTATGAAGACAGTTTTGGTGGTCGTGCATGAAAAACTAGATACCAGAGTTCTTGAAACAATGCAACACCTATTATTAGGTGAATGCCGACCATTAATGACCAGGAGGTTTGCTACAACCATTACCCATTATGAAGTTCAAGTGGGATGACAAGACCATAGACTTTATGGTAGGTCTCTAGAGTATGCCTCAGAATAATGATACTATATTGGTGGTTATAGATAGGTTGATAATGGTAGCACATTTCTTGCATATACGAGAGACTTTCTCAGTGGAGTAGTTGGGAGAAACGTATGTTTGGGAGATAGTCCATCTACATGGGGGTTTACGAACTATTTTTTTAGAAAAAGAATCACAATTTACTTCACTCTTATGGTAGGTATTATATATTTAGTTTGGTAAAAATGTTTTTTTTAGTATGACTTTCCACCCACAGGAAGAGGGGCAGTCAGAGCATACTATACTGGTGCTTGAGGATATGATGTGATCATGTATTATAGACTTTAGTGGATATTGGGAGAAGAACCTAGATCTAGTGGAGTTCACCTATGAAAATAGTTATGTGGATAAAATATAGATGGAACCATATGATTATTTTTATGTTAGGCCATGTAGATCACCTCTATGCTGGATAGAGGCATGTGAGTCAGATTTTTTAGGACCGAGTCTTGTGTAGGATATGCCTGAGTAGGTTCAGCTGATTCAGAAATGTATTACTACGGATCTAAGTTTAGACAATTCATATAATGTTAGGTTTCGATGACCCCTAGAGTTTATATATTATGATTGTTTATTACTTTAGGTGTAATCAATGATGGGTCACCACAGGATACGAAGGCATGTAAGCCAGAACCCAAGTTCATTAGACCATTTGAGGTTGTGGAGAGAATAAGTCTGGTGGCATTCCATATAGATCATCCAGAAAAATATAGTACTATACATAAAAATTTCCATTTGTCACAACTATAGAGGTATCACTCTGACCTTTCTCATGTCATTAATGTGGATAATCTTGACATGGATATAGATGCGTCCTTTGGGTAGCATCTGTTATGTGGGTTTGGATAGCAGTGAGGAAGTGTTTAGGGTAAATACAGTGTTGATAGTTCACATATTGTGGTAGAATAGATGTGTGAAGGATGGAACATAAGAGAGATAAGCAGATAGGAGGGTTCTAGGGCCTGATATTTTAGACTCAGAATCTTAGATATGATTGGGAGTGTAGCTTGAGGAAGATATGTTATAAGTTGGCAGATTATAGGATCCCAACCTTTTCTAGAGTTTTATCAGGCTCATTTATATGTACTATTTCTCTTTTTGTTTTTTAATTTTGGTTTCTGTTTTAACTTTTAGTTTTGGGGGGTATAAATTTGATAAAATGGAAGGGAGAAGGGCATTGTATGGAAAGCACATGGTTTTCCCTAAATGTGGGCCCCATCGAAGAAAATCATGCAACCCTGAACAGTGGGGAATTTTACACTTGGCATAATATTTTTCAAATTATATGTCCTCTTAGAAGAATCTATGCACCCATATAATTGAGTTTCACTATTACACACACGGTTAGGAAAAACCATGGACCCCTTCCCATAAAATCATTCATGGGAATTCAATACACCCGAAAATTTGATTTTAAATCACCCAGAACGCAAAATTTACCACATTCAACCCTAAAAATTATTTAACGATTTGAAAGCCTCTCAGATGGATTCTAAGCCTTTATGACCTCCTTTTATGGTGATTTGATGCCCAGATCAAAGTTCTACACCCCTCTCAGTAAGTGGATCTCATTTTTCTTGGTTTCATATTCCTCTTCCCTTTTTCACATATTTAATAAAGGGTTGTTATTTCTCTTTTTTATTAGATATATATCTTGGATTATGGATAATGATCTAGTTTTGACGGATTCTTATTTATTCA
The DNA here is from genome assembly GCA_963277665.1 of Viscum album. Classification (NCBI taxonomy): domain Eukaryota; kingdom Viridiplantae; phylum Streptophyta; class Magnoliopsida; order Santalales; family Viscaceae; genus Viscum; species Viscum album. The sequence continues at coordinate 1,296,821,843 of OY728140.1, read as the reverse complement.
ATCATGATTTAGTATTTTAGATTCCGATCTCATTCTACATTGTTGTGCTGCAAAAATCATGTTGATTTCCATTGGAGAGAGTTTTTCACCAAACATGAGTTAGGTGGTCTATAATTCAAATCCCACAGTATTGATTTAAATTAATATATGAAATTTTTTTAATTTAAATTAGATATTTATAAATTGAGTTCTTTATTAGATTAATTACTTTGGTGAGTTAATTAATTTTGAAGATGTGAAATTGGGGGGTTTTAGATTATAGATTTAGATAATTAATTGTTAAATTAATTATGATATTATGAGAGTATAGATTTAGATAATTAATTGTTGAATTAATTATGATATTATGTGATTTTAGATTTAGATAATTAATTTTTGAGTAATTTATGATATTATGAGATTATAGATTTTGAAAATTAATTATAGAATTAATTATGAGATTTATATATTGTAATTGAGATAATTAATTTTTTTGCTAGTTATAATATTTTGAGTTTGTGTATATTGATTAATTAATTTATGAATTAATTAATGAGATGGAGGTACTTAATTAATTGGGGAAATAATTAAGAGGAATTATGTGAAAAAATAATTTTTTAGTTCATAATGAAAATGGTGTGGTTATTTAATTGTTAGGTTAACTAATGGAAATGAATTGATTAATTAATTATTGAATTAATTAATTTATTTTATGTGATTAATTAATTATTGAATTAAATAATATTATTGATCTGATTAAATAATTATTGAATTAATTAATGTGATTGATGTGATTATTTAATTGTTGAAGTAATTAATAGAATAGAAGTGTTTATCTAATTTTTCAATTATTAATAGAATTGATGTGGATAATTAATTGTGGAATTAATTATGTATTGATTAATGGTAACATGGTCATTTGATTGTGAAGTTGTGAATTTTAATATGGTCATTTAGTTGTGAAAATAAGAATGGTAACATAGTCATTTACTATGTGGGTATGAATGTTAACATGGGCATTCAATTTTGAATTAACGAATGGGAAAGTGTTCATTCATTTGTGTGAAGTGTGAATGGAAACCAGGTCATTCAAGTATAAATTAAAGAATGGTAATAAATTTATTTTTAGATATGATATCACTTGAGAATAGTTTAGACTCTGACATGGTCCAAAGCAGGAATTGAGATATGGGTGTCTATGAGAACTCTAGGGTTTTTATTGTTAAATAAATTATAGTTGATAATGTGGTGATTTATTAATTATAAATTATAATTATTTCATTATACAACTATATACACTACTATTTGAAAGTATATTTTTTTAGACTACATTGGAGGTGGCCTACTAATTTGTACTCACACCATACTTGTGTTGCCTAATTCGTACCTAGATAGATTTCATGGTTGCAGGGTAGGTCAAGGTAAAAGTCCATATATTAGGTGGCTGAGTAGGTATGGAACTTGGATAAGAGAACTAGATGTTGTTCGGGACCCCTTTGGAAGTCATTAGTGTCTTTACTTTTTAGTTTTTATTTTTTTCACTTGTCACATACATTAGCATGACATATTTATTGTTCAATTATATATTATAACTTCCGTTTTGGACATTATGTGACATTGAAATCTTTTTGGTTGTGTTTATATATTTTTTACTGTTTATTTAATTTTCTTTGGTGTTTGACACTGAAAAAATGGTATATTCTCCCCATTACTGATATTAGATCCTCACTGTTAGTCAGCATCCTCTATCATATGGGGATTCATGCATGAGATCATGTGACTGACATACTCAGGGAACAGGTGTGTGGCCCCTGGGCTGGGTCATTATAGGAAGATTTATAAAAACTAGCTTAAATGAAAAATTTTATATAAAATAGATTTTAAAATTTAGTTTTTAGGAATAACTCAATTATATATTCAAGGTTTATGGATCAATATATATATATATATATATATATATATATATGTTCATTCTCATTTCAGTACACCATTATGGGATCCCATTCTAGGAAATCAAACTACACCCATTTGGGGAGTCAATATTGAGTAATAAATCTACACCCCATTTGGGGATACCATATTGGGAATTCAATCTATAACCCTATTAGGGGAGAACATATCTTGAAATCAATGTACACCCCATTAGGGGATCCCATATTAGGATATAAATCTACCAATCAATCACGGGAAACCAAATATTTAAAATCATTTCAAAATAAAACGTCTCAATTCCAATTTTCATCACAACTTTTTTATTATAAATCTAAATCACAATTTTCATAAAATTAATGGACATTCAAATAATACTTCAATATATTCGATTTTAATCAAGGATAAACATAAAATCAATTTCATTTAATTGTTTTTTTAATAAAGACATTAATTTTCATAAATTTAATGAACAATTTAAATTCTATTGAAATTGGTGGGTTTTCACAAATCCTTGCTGATAAAAAACATCAATAACTTCAAATACATGTTTTTAAATTCATTTAAAATATCAATTCTATTCAATATTAAAATATTATATTTCAATAGAATGAATAAGTCTTATATACCCAACTAAATTTAATCACACAATTTAATGCAACACACACTACCAGATCACCAATGAAGAATGAGGAAAAGAAAATCAAAGAAAACAACCTAGAATCAAGAAAAATCCAAATCATGTTTATATCCATCAATAACATAATTATCTATAAAATCATATGGAGGAAAATAATTGTTATTAGGGTAACCCAAATGAGAATATATATTCCAACCTAATGGAGAGTGAAAAAATTAATTGGTATTATATACACCAAGATATGGGGTTACAGGAGTAAAAAAATCTTGAGAGCCTTTTAGATAAAGTAAATCTATTTATGGTTGATAAGGGTGGATTGGGGGGTTAAACTAGGGGTCCTGGGATTTTAAAATATAATTTTTCATGAATAAAAAACATATGAACAAGGTTTTTCTCAAGGTATAAAAAGTTAGTAGTAACTATGTGCCCTAACCATGAAGTCCCTATGTGATTATTTTATGGTGAACTGTTTTTCTGTATAGAAACATTAACCATGTACCAACCAATAAAAAACCTAATATTTTCATGAAGTTTGAGGTAGAGGTCTCATTGTTTAAAAAAATTGTGTTCCCCCTTCTAGTGGAATATCATTGACCACATTGTTTCTTAGGACAAACCACATGGTTTTCCCTACCCATGAACCAAACATTCCAATTTCCTTAAATTAAAAAAAACTTCTAATTTTATCCCAAAAAAATCTATAATTAACCACAACTAAGGTACATCCAAATAAGGGTCAAGAAGTACCTGTAAGAAGATAATGGGATGTTACATATTCACCAACAAAAAAAAAATTATATCCCCAGAAATCTCGTTAATAAGATTCAATATCAAAGTGGTGACTCCACTAATCTCTCATAAATTCCTCACACATCCACATTTCTTGTGGATTAAAACCATGAATCCATAGAAACCACACCCAATGTAACATACTCTTATAAAATACCTTTGTCTGAAAATCATCTATCCTAAATGGATTTTCTTCCGCAGTTAATTATGTTCAATATAAATACAATACCAATTTAGAACATAAGAATATTTTTAGAGATACATCCTAATCTGTGATATATGAAACACATTGTGAATTGAATTCAACTACAACATAAGTTCTAAACATTAATACACTTTCACAGCATGCATTATAATCTTAAAAAGACCCCCAAACCATGGTGAATGATTTCCCTATTTCCCAAGATGTTGGTCACCCATATTTGGTGAAACACTCAAGAATACATATTCCTGGCTAATACTGACTATGTGTCATATCCATTCATTGATGAATCAAATGAATCTTTATCATCATCTCTTGGACCAAAATCTATCCAACCAAGGAAGTTTCACCAATCTTTTACCAACACAATAGATAATTACATGGTCCACCATACAAGGATACAAAAGGATCCCTTAAAACTGTATACAAATAAATATTATTACAAGATAACTCAAGTAGTCCCAATTCAATTCCCCAAGATACAATAAAGTTGAGAAAGAAAGTGCATAACATATCTTTAAGGATCTGTATATATATATATATATATCAATCTAACCATTTGTATGTGCCTTATATTCCATTATTAAATATATATGACAACCTAAAGCCTCATGGAGGACCCTCCAAAAGCAAAAATTAAAGATGGGATCCCTCAAAGATACTATTTACCAAGTAACTCCATGCAATTTGAAAATACCATGCACATATAGATGTCCAAAATCTGCAACTATGGTTGTATCTTTAATGGGTATATAGTAAGCTTATTTTGTCATCATATTGATCACAAACCTTATCGGATTCTTTTCCTAATGTGTACATGGAAACCCAACCATGAGGTCCATGTATATCTCATACCAATTATAAATCTTCACTAGTGGTGGATAATTAAATCACAAAGGCCAATAGTGATCGTATTTGTCTTTTTTTTATGTAATAATGAGAAAAAAGCCAAAGAATTCTCACCTAGTACCTAGTTGGCATAATCCTCACCATATATCATAGAATATTTTTTTGGTAAAAAGGTACACTTCCCACTGATAATTACATAAACCACTTATCACACCCTTATACATAGATAAATGCATAATAAAATAGTTTTAAAAACATAGGAAACCCTATAGAGATAATGACAAATCTCTAAAATTCTCTACACCACAATGAGACTCCCCAATGCTAAAGAATTTTTCATCAAAATTTTTTTCATGAAAAATCACTTCAAGAAGAGATAAGGTTAACTGAATGCTTTCCAATATAACATCAACCTCATCCTCCTTGAATCCCAAATTCATCTGAGAGGAATGTTTCATCATGTTACATTTTTCTGATGATTCATTAGTAGTATGAGTTAGAAGTTTCATTCTCAAATTTTCAGCAATGAAATTTCACTTCCCTGTGGTATAGTTAATGTAAAAATAAAAACACTATAGTTACTCCCACACAATTATATTTTTAGAGGTTAAAATTTTATTAAGAGGAGATATAAATCAATATTTTTTGTTATAATAAATATTAAAGTAGTCTTTAAAAGGATAATACCATTAACTCAAAAGATCGTGAATCATAGTTGCATGTTCGAGATCACGGGCCGGGTAATTCTTCTCATGTGGACTAAGATATATAGATCCACATGATCACCCATCATAAGAACATATACTAAATCTAAACTTGGTGCATCATATAAGACCACATTTCCCAGCCCAATATTTGGAAGATTCCATACTAGTATGGATGTCAAAATATGTTTCAACTCATCAAAATAATTTTTGAATTTTTCATTCCACAAGAGCATAACTCTCATCTAAGTGAGGGAAGTCATTAGAAAATCATTCATTGAGAATATTTTAAGAAACATGTAATAATATCCTACAATGACCTAGAATCCATGTATCATAAAAAGACTATAGAGTTTCTCTCATGTCAAAATAGCCTTCATATTATTAGGGTCGACTAAGATTCCATGTTCCAATACTATGTGTCCCAAGAAAATAAATTCTCTAATTAAAAAATTACATTTTTAAATCATTTTTTATATTCTACGGTCTATTAATATTTCTATAAATTATCATAGGGGTTTCAGATTATCATCTTATGTTTTGGATCAAACAAAAATATCATCCACAAATATTATTATTAATGAATCTAGGTAATTATTTCATATTTGTTTTATCAAAACCATAAAGACTATAAGGGCCTTGGTCATCCCTAAGGGTATATAAATATACTCAAATTGAATCTACCTAATACTGAGGGATGCCTTTTGAATGTTAGATTCTTTTATTTTCAATGGGTGGAAACCAGATCGATGACCGATCATTGAGAACCACTTTTTCACTTTCAACTGGAAAAACAGATCATTGGTCCATGGAAACACATACATTTGATTAATAGTAAATCTATTGAGTTTTCAATAATCGTTATATATATCAATTGTTCCATAATATTTTTTAAAAAAGTGAACATGTGATCCTAAGGTGACACAATGGTGTGTATAAATACTTTCTCTAACAGATCATAAAAGATATTCTATAACGCATTAAACCCTCCTAGTTATAGATAGTAAAAATTAATATATACCAATTGAGTACTGGGTAGTAAATCAATATATAAATCTACCTATCTTATAGGTGGTGGACAAGATAAATTATAAGAAAACACCTTAGGAAATTCAATGACTATTGGAGTGATATCATCACTCAATGATTCTTGATTTATGCCAAATAAAAACACCTATATTACCCTTCCCAACTCCAAAAATATGGTTCTAAGATACTCTTAATTTGGTCCCATACTCCCTCAAAGATGCAACACACCTCATCTGGTATAGTAATAGAGATATATCAAAGATAAGAGTCAGTTTATTCCTTATTATCAATCTACAAATTCAACATGAGGATGATTTTTGGAGTTTTCATGTTATAAACTAGAAAATACCAGGTAAGTTCAAACTCTAATAGGGATAAAACAAAACATAGAATCAAATAAAATTCTCTCTCTTCATTCTAAGGGGTATAATTATATTGATTAAATAAGATAAAATCTCTATATAATGATTTAGAAAGTTCCTAACACAAGTATATATAAACGAGTGAGATGCATCAATATCAAATAAAAGAGGAACTAATTATGAAGCTATAGTGATGGCACCTCCCATGGTCAGTAGAACCACACCCACTTCCTCTAGAGACTCTTATACTACGTGAAGAAGCTTTGATCTGAATGTGTGTCTCTTGTACCCTAGATTTCATTAATAGTCTAATTGAACTAAATTAATTTTAGGATCTGATGATCCCATGCCACTATGTTGAGAAAACAATGTATAGAAGAAATGTTATAAGTGTCCTAAACAACCAAAAAAACTATAGATATTAGGGTACTTAGTGAAAATATGTTTTTATTTCTAGATTATTTAACACTAAAATAAAGTCACATGGAATATTTTTGGAACTCTAGGAGTTATGGAAGATGTATACAGTATAGATCCACCAAGGCCCTCATCTCGTGTTCTCTTTCCCTCAATGGAACTCACGAAACAACCAATGGGACAAAAAGGAACTAATTTTAACCCAAACTTATAGGCTAGGTATAACTCAGCCCACTATACACTATCTAGTAATCTAGTATAATGTGTGATCTTTAAAATGTTTACTTGATATTAGATGTCATCATGAATACCCATCTCAAATCTATAAACCCTTAGTTTTTCATTTTTCACAACCTCGGGATCAAACTACCTGATATTAGAAAAAAAAATCATACTATTTCATGATTTTAACCATACTAGAGGTTGATAAACTCCATATAATTTTCCAAGACAATCAATTATAAAAAAATGTTTTTTTTAAATTAACTATAATATCTTTCCACTCTATCCCTTCATGCATATTTTATATTACCATTAAATCCATCCATCTCCTTCTATGTAATTCCATAATGAAGTTGATAGATTTTACCCTATTCTAATAATTAATTTCCTAGAACTCAAAAGGAATCATGATCTTTTTCATCCCATCCTCAGCCTCTTGAGGATCAAAAGATCCATGTAAAGAAGGTATCTTCTAGTTAATAAACATTTTATAATTATTGTGAGATTCTTCCCACTGAGGTTCACCAATTGGATCTTAAATGGGAAAAGTTTATAGAGCCTTTACTAGAGCTAGGACAACACACACTACTACCTTAACAAGTTTCAGGTCTGCTAGAGGATTTTCTCACTGTGGTGCATAAGTAGTTTCCTCCTGCATCCAATTCAAACATCTTCTTGGAGGTGTGATTCTACCCAACATCAACTCACAATATGAAAAGAAATATCATGATTAATTAGATTTGGGATACAATATCACTAATTACATCAATAATAATTCATGATTTGGATTTTAATAACATCAAACCAAAGGTTTAGAAAAGAATATAATTGGGAAAAAAACATTCTAAAAGATTCATTCCTCACACACCCATTGTGACTTAAGGCTCATTACAATGAGAAATAGCTAGAAAATTTCATAAAACTACCTCATCAGTCCAAAAAATCCCACATCATGTGTATCAGGATATCCCAAAAATAGACTAAAATCAATGATTGATGCAAAACCTTACACATTTGATACCATTGTTTCACAAACCATTCCAGATACAATGGTACATTGATATATGAGCTGAAAATGAAATGTTCGGATGTACTCTCCCGATCCCCATGGGTTGATGACTACCACCTAGAATCATATAAGAAATTTAAGAGAATATTTTTTTCTAAAAATAGTGTAAGATAGCGGATATGAGTTAGTATGATCAAAACTCCTCAAAGAGAATACAACATAAACAAATAGGTAAAAAATAAAAACAAAACATCACCAATGTACTCAAAAACTATTAAGTTCAAATCACAAAAATCCTATGAAATTAGTGGATAATATCTCCACTAGTCACCTCCATGAATTTGGGCCCCAAATATCAATAACATAAACCGCCTCTAAGTGGCACATTCCCTTTGCTCGGATTGAGAATATGATAATCTAAAAACACATGATGGTGAAGTTAGGGTGTGAGATAAACTGCATAATAGGGTATCTCCATGTGTTCCATAAATAATACCATATTAATAATCCAATTATTCTATCAATATAAGATATAATGAAATAAAAATCAGTTACACATTTTCATCAAAAAATTGATTCAAAATAAAGAGATGATAGATATATAAAAACTATCTCAAATAAATATTTCTATAAAAAAAAGTTTACATAAAGCAGTTAGAATAAATAAGATAGTTCTATAATAAATTATCATTGACCAAAGTGAATATATGAGAATACTCATATAAACACCTAATTAGGGGATCCCATTTCATGATTTCAAACTACACCCCAATTAATGGAACCCATATCGGGCACTCAATCTACACCCCAATAGGGGAGCCCATATCATACAATCAATATACACACCATTAGGCGATCCCATATCGATAAGTAAATATAAAAACCCATAGGGGAGCCTATATATATTATTAAATCTACTAATCTATCATTGGAAAACTAAATATTTTAAATCAAATTAAGAATAAAATTTCCTAATTCTAGTTCTAAATATGCCTTTTCCATTCCAAAGAAAAATCATATCTTTCATCAAATTTGGACATTTTTAAATAATCTTCTAATTTATTACATTATAATCAATAATAAATATCAAAACAATTACATAAAATTATTATTGAAATCAAGGCATGGATTTCTTTCAAATTCACCCAATATTATTAATTCCATTGAAATTGTGGTTTTTTATCACAAATTACATTCCAATCTCAAAATAAAACACAAATAATTTCAAATATGGGCATTAAAATCATTTAAAGAATCATTTACACTAAATCAGTCAATATAGGGTTTCAATTTAATTTTAAAGTATGGTGGAACCACCTACCTTTAATTACTTGGTAAAAATCATCACCCACATCAGGATTTCCAATGACGAACAAGGAGAAGAAGATAAAATAACACAACCTAGAATCAAGATCCCTAAAAAAGAGATTTAATCCATCAATAATGTGATGATATATCAATTAATATGGAGGAAACGTAGGTAGAATGAGGGAAACCATGCATGAGGAAATCTACCAACCTGAAGGAGATAAGACCAGATCAACTGTAATTTGATTTTCTAATAGAAGGGGCTAGAGTAGTCAAAGTTTATTCTTAAGTGTCTTCAATACTAAATAAATTAATTTAGGGTTTATAGGGGTTGATTAGGGGTTAAAATGGAATACCATTTTTATATAATAATTTTTTTGGTTATTAAAAACATGTGTGCATGGTTTGTTGCACGGGTTTCACAGTTAGTAGAAACTACACTCCCTAATTGTGCACTCACCATGGGCTTCTTTTTGGAGATCACAATTTAGTCACATAGTTACATTAACCATTAATAAACCATAAAAAATACCACTATTGGAAGATTCACAGTTTGAGGGAGGGGTTGCATCATTTGGAAAAATCATGCACCCCTTATAATGGAATATCCTTGGATGCACGGTTTATGGGTCCATACCACATAGTTTTCCTTAACTATTCACCAACCAAGAAAATCCCCCTAATTCTCTAGGATTTTAACAATTTCACACGAAACAACCCAAAATGAACCCCAAATAATGTAAAATCAAAACAAGGGTTAGGAAGTAGATGTAATAATGTTACACGATGTTATAATTATTATTTAATTAATTATATTTTTTCAAATTAAAGGATACTTAGGTTAAATTTATTTCAAATTAAATGAAAAATTAGGATTTTAAATAATGTTTTTAATTGAAATGAAATGATAGTTTTAAAAACCCATTATTTTATTTATTCACGGAAAATTTATTCTTTTCAAACAATATCTCAAAATTTCAACATAAGGTAACTTTGAAATGATTATTTTAAAAAGGATATAGATTTAATAAAATAAATTTACTTAAAAAGATTTAAATTAATTATAATATTCGTGAACTAAATACATTAAATACATTTTTTTATGAAATCATATATTTGAAGGTTGAAATTAATACTAAAAACTGCGTACTAATTTTTTATGTATTAATAAGTTCATTGGTATTATATAAAACATTTAAACATATGGTTTATAATGTGGTTATTCATATTCATACTTCTAATTTAATGATTATGTTACATGGATAAAATTTAAATAATAATATTTTTATATTATATCGCAATTTTCATAAAGCATGGTGTCACATGTTAAGAAATATATTTAGAATAGTATTATTTTTATCTAAATTTTAAATGTTCTATAATTTTGAATTTAAATTATTATTAATATATGATCATTGATTACTAAAATCTAAAAAATAAGATTACATTGATTAATTTTTCAAGAATACATAAGTGAATACTATATAATAAATGCATAAAAATGACCATAAATAGTATATTATAAAGTAATTATTTAATAATAAGGTTCCTAAGAACATGTATAATAAATTTAACTTTATTATTCTGAATTTTATGAACATGAATAGAATTCATATAGAATAATGTAGAGATTTATTCTCAAAATATTCTTCCTTAAGAGAAATTTAATTTTATTCACCTAATTTCATTAAAATTATTTGAATACATCATATTATACGTATATTATCATGAATTATCTATATCCATCAAATTAATGTCCAATTATTTCTCTATCTTATTAATGGGGTTTGTATTTGAACATTTACTATGTTATAATGGTATTTCATCTCAAATTCCTCAATTTGATACATGTTTTGTAATACGAACCAAATTTTTTTCAAGTGTAGTATATATTCCTACTTGAGGATTTTTATAATGAAATACCTTCTATTCATGGTAATTGATTTTTCTTTTAAATATATATATCTCTCTATCTCTTTCAATATTATCTAAGTTAAATTCTCATCAAATCATATGGGGATCTGTTTCCGACGCTTTTACGTCGGGGCGCGCACGTGTCCGTCACACGGGGGGAGGACGCGCGGCTTGTTGCCCCACATTCCTGCTTTCCAAAGGCGGGCGGCATCCGTTCCTTGTCCAGGGATGTCTGCTCCTTGATCAAAACCGGGATGATGGGATGTCAGTTCTTCCTTCCGTGGATTCCTCCTCGGAGCTTGTCACCTAGTCCGGGTCTCCCTCATAGATTTAAGACGAGTTCGTGAATCTCGTTCCCGGCGCCATATCTGCATGGACGCCAGTCAATTACGCTACTTCCGTCGAGACGCTCCAAGGGGTCTGGTTGGGGAAGAAACCTTCAGTGAAAAGAATGGTCACGCTGGGGTGTCGTCGGTGCGCCTTGATGCTGGGGATTGGAATGTCTGTCTTTTATCCCTTATCATAGGGCTTCTCAAGGGCATGGAAGCCCGAGGCATCGCACATCGAACATGGGTAATTGTGCACCATCTGACATTTTCCTCGGCTTCCCATGTTTAACATGGGGTATGCCGCGAGTTTAATGTCTGGAGGAGATAGATCTAACTGATCATAACACTGAGAGTGGATCAGATTGAAGGACCCCTGTTGACGCTCCTTTCGTCACAGAATCTAAAAATCATAAAAGGGGAATATCTGAGATCAAAGTGATTCAACCTTTGAAGAAAATATCAAAAATTGACAAAGTCATGAACAAAGGATCAAAACCAACGCAATTTATATCACTGTCGTGCAATTCCACTTGCGCGATGCCCTTATGGTCGCGCAAGTGACTTGCGCAACCTAATTGATAACTGCCCGGTAACCGCCCGGGGTCTTCTCCAGCCTATAAATAAACCCCGTGGGCCCCCCATTCGAGAGGATCTTTTTCCAAAAAATTGGATTGAAGCTCCCGACGCCCAAGTCTCTTCTCAAAACTTCCGAAACACTTCTAAGGTAATTTCTTACCTAGAACAGAAGATATAAAGAGAGGGAGGAAGGCCTAAGTGTTGAAACTCATCAACACTTGCGCGCCTGAGTGACCAGCCCTTAATGGAAGTGGTCAAACTTGCGCGTCGCCTTACTCCTTCGATAGAACTTGCGCATCCCTTTTCTGGAAGAACCTCAAGAGGATTCTAAAGACTTTAATAAAGAGTCGCTCAAGTATTTCAATGCTGGTTGACCATCGCGCAAGTACACCACGTGTCGCGTAGGTATACCTGTGCGACCAATACTTGCGCGCCCCCGCAATACTTGTGCGCATTCCAAGACTTGTGCGCCGCTTCCTTTTTGGGTGCCTTTCTTGCCCATTCCACCCCTCTTAAGCCATTACACCTTTCCTTTTCAAGATTCAGTCTTCAAGACACTCTTCAAATCCATTTATGGCATGATTTCTTGATTTGACTTCCTTATCTGAAAGGAATTCTGTGGAATATCTCTCAAAACCTAGTGATTTAAATATCCTTATGTCACTAAATATGGAGAGTTCATTCATTCAACCTCATCCTTTAAGATGAGAGAATCCTTAACCTGGGTCTCCTTTTCTGGAATAATCCCCAGTCATAAGTCCTCTAATTTGGGCATCCTTTTCAGGAGTAGCCCCAAACCTTAATCCTTAACCTGGGTCTCCTTTTCAGGAATAAGTCTCAGTCATAATTTTGGGCTTCCTTCTCAGGAGTAAGCCCCAAGTCCCCTAACATGGGTCTCCTTTTCAGGAATAAGTCCCAGTCCTAAATCTTGGGCTTCCTTTTTCAGGAATAAGCCCCAAGTCCCTTAAATTCCCTTTATCCAGTCCTAATTTACGTTTGATCTGGGATTCCTTCTCAGGAGTAAAACCCATTTATCAATCCTCTCCTAATTTGGGTTTCCTTTTTAGGAATAAGTCCCAAGTTAGAGTATTCAAATCTCCATGAAGCACATATACCTTTATGGACCTTGTTCCTGGATTTTCTCCCTAAAGTAAATCCTCTAGGCAGTCATACATACATAAGCCCCCCATTATTTCTTATGATTGAATCTTTCATGGCACAATTGTCTAATTTTTACCAATACCTCTTGTTTCTCACACCGAGCATGACTCACGTGATCTTAGAGTGTAAAAGTAATTGTGACATCCTACTTTGATCCATCAATCATGAACATCATACTCTTCCCTTCGAACTACGTGGGTTCTAATTCCTTTTCCAAAACAAAGGATACATAGGTATCCCATCTATGGGTTCGATCCCAACTCTGAAATAATTCATGTCCTTCTGAATGACAATAAACTTCAAGTTCCCCACTGAGTGGCTTTAAAACCAGCCTGGTCATCATAATGACCAAGAGACTTTTATATGAATGTTTTGAAGGTTACCATTGACCAAGAATCTCTAAATAGATATAGATGATTCTCTATTGATGAATAACCTCGAATACATATAAAATATTCTCTAAATTTCTTACATATTTAATCATTGATTGTCAAAACTAAAGGAAAAGCTCATTTTATACTTGGTAATGTAATAAGGATTCACGAACATAACTTAAATCTATAAAGAGAGTCCTAGAATAGACAATAATTCCCCTCAAAAAGGTGTGATGAGTCCGACCTCCCATCCTCTCGACCAATGCAAATTCCTAAGCCTCATCAGTCCACAAGCTAATGAGCGCCTACCTTTGGAAAGTATGTCCAAATGGATGTGGAATCATTGGATGTTTCCGATTCTACTAACAAACCCATTAGAAACCGATCGGAACGTTTGAATCTCCCATCCAGGAAGTCATCCCTGAATTCTAAGGGAAACAACCCCCTAGGGGGAACACCGATGTTGGGGCCAGCACATGGGCGGCTTCCCAGATACTATGGAGTGGAATGGGGTGGCATGATCCCAATGGGATGTGGTGGCCTGGGTAAGGATCAGGATGGGTGATGGAGTGACGGGCTTGAACCTCATGGAGGCTTCCTAAGTATCCCCATGGCAGGGAATCAAAGTCCCCATAGTTCGGTGATATGGCGGGAGACCTGAAGAGGCAACCCGTGAGAATAAACGCATGGATTGGAGCCTGGAGGGAGTAAGATCTCTGGGCTGGGGCATGAGCTTCCCGAGGCATGTGGGCTCGAGGGAGAGTTCAGGATGAGACATTGGTGTGAGATATGGGTCTTACGCTCTGAGGCGACCCATGATGGTGGGTATGGGGCTTACGCTCTGAGGCGGCCCATAATGGTGGGTATGGGGCTTACGCTCTGAGGCGGCCCATAAGGGTGGTTGTGAACCGACGTGGAGGGGTCGGAACAACTGAGTGATGGTATTGAACCTCATGGAGGCTTCCTACGTACCATGTGTTAGCATGGATCAAAGTCCACATAGTTCAGGGCATACAGTTTAACGTCATGCGGGATGGGGAATTTGGGGCTTACGCTATGAGGTGGCCCAAGGTATTGGGAGACTGACATGGAGAATTCGGAACGACCGGGTGGTGGGATTGAACCTCGTGGATGCTTCCTACGTACCATGCGTTAGCATGGATCAAAGTCCACGTAGTTCCCTAGGATGGGGCTTACGCTCTGAGGTGGCCCATAACGGTGGGTATGGGGCTTGCGCTCTGAGGCGGCCTATAAGGGTGGTTGTGAACCGACGTGGAAGGGTCGGAACAACTGAGTGATGGGCTTGAACCTCATGGAGGCTTCCTACGTACCATGTGTTAGCATGGATCAAAGTCCACGTAGTTCAGGGAATACAGTTTAACGTCATGCAGGATGGGGAATTTGGGGCTTACACTATGAGGCGGCCCAAGGTATTGGCGGACCGACATGGAGAAGTCGGAACGACCGGGTGGTGGGATTGAACCACATGGAGGCTTCCTATGTACCATGCGTTATCATGGATCAAAGTCCACGTAGTTCGCTGGGATGGGGCTTACGCTCTGAGGAGGACCATAAAAGGATGTCATGGTCAATGCTTTCTCTAAGCCCACGTGAGTCATGCTCGGTGTGAGAAACAAGAGGCAGCAGGGAACAGACGATCATGTCGCGAAGGGTGCGTCCGTGAGAAGAAGAATGGGGCTTACGCATGGAGCAGCCCAAATAGGAAATAGGGGCTTACATGTGGTTATAAGCCCTTAGTGTTGGGACTTACTCCAGGATGGAGGCCCGTAGTGCGACAAAGCGCAGTGGTAAAGGGACTCCACTGGCCTTGGTAGTGGGGAAGTACGGAGGTTCATGGGTGAAACCTTCTGTGAGAGTGGATAGGGGCTTACGCTCTGAGGTATCCCTTCCCCCGTGGACAAACTCCACTCCGACAAGGCGGATCTCATTCCATTCGAGGAATAATCCATTCCTGTGGAGATGAGCGGCGTAAAGAATGTCCGAGCCAGGGGGACCCTACGTGCGAGGCACAGGGTCAGGTCACATTTTAACGTCATGTGTTGAGGACGAGGTGCTTGGCAGTTTAACGTCCTGTAGCTCAGACGAGGTGGGTTCTCTCCACACCCCTAGGGATTACATGCCCAACTCCCTCTACCCCTTGTGGGAGAGAAGGCATCGGCAAGGCCGTAGTGAAGGGGGGTCACAGGGCGAACCATCGAGGGGCCCACATTAGCGTGGCTATGGTGGTTGGGGATTACGCATGGAAGCTTCCCAAATGCCACTAAGGAGCAGCAATGATGGATGGGGATTACGCGTTGAAGTAGCCCATAATTTATTCCTCATGTCTAGCCATGAGGGCATCCCAACTCATTGGTGGGTTGAGGTATGCACCTATGCGCTAGTGCACAAGCGGGATAATGCCAAGGGCATAGGAATCGGCCCGAACAAAGGGATATGAAAAGTTTGAATCACATTCCTGGCATTCGGAATGCAATGAGAGTGGCGTGGAGATAGAGGATAATTTCTGACCATGTTTGCAACATATCATCCTATCACGTTAGCCTAAAATGGGGAAAACAAATGAGGGGTCGACTGCTGACCATGTTCGAAATACAGTACCTGACTCAAAGTGTCGCCCAAAGTCTTTCGGGGTGTTGGTCCAGGACAGCAGGCGGACCATAGTTAAATCTCTTATACTATGACAATAGGCGGACCCAAGGTCTATCATCCATATTGTTAGAGTAGGCGGACCACCGGTCAATCATCCATACCGTTAGGGGGTCCCTCTAGACTTGGAAGTGGATGCAGATCTGAATGAAGGACACGCAAAGCGTGAGGTGGAGTGATGGAATGTTTGAACGGATTCCAATGCTCTTGGAACTATTCAACTATAATCATGGCATTAGTCATCTTATGCTTGGCGCACAAGGCATATCTTATTTGGAACAAGAGTCATCCTATGTTTGGAACACAGGGTTTACTACAGTTTATAGTCATGTAGATAGGACTATCGGCATCTCATGCTTGGCGCACAAGACATCTCTTATTTGGAACAAGAGGCATCCTATGTTTGGAACACATGGTTTACTACAGTTTATAGTCATGTAGATAGGACTACCGGCATCTCATGCTTTGCGCACAAGGCATCTCTTATTTGGAACAAGAGGCATCCTATGTTTGGAACACAGGGTTTACTACAGTTTATAGTCATGTAGATAGGACTACTGGCATCTCATGCTTGGTGCACAAGGCATCTCTTATTTGGAACAAGAGGCATCCTATTGCTGAATGATAGGGAATTCTACTCAAGGGAATTGATTATAAGAATCTCAACTCATGACACAGGGAACAAACCAAGAGGAATGTGTCAACTCAAGGTGTTTCATGGTGAGTGGAGGAGTATCTCAAATCATGGTATTCCTTAAGTTGAATGCGGGTGCGCATAAGGGCGCAATGGAAAATCCCAGCACCCCGTCCCGAAAAGTTTGCGGTGCGACTCTCCATTTTCCATGGGGGTCTGTGATGGTAGCGAAGGGACCAGCCCGAAGGTCTAGGATCGCAGCCCGGCACTGACCCCGAGCGGGGGTGCGGGGGTGCAACCCCCGCGGTATGGACCAGCGGGTGCGAGCCTGTATACTGTTGCACATAATAGAAGCGACACACAGGATAGGCTGCATGAAATAAGGAAGGCCTGCGCGTAATAGGGCAGTCATGCGCGCAATTGAGGCTGTTGCGCAGAAAACACCTAGTCAGCGCGCAATTCAAGGATGCGCGCGAAAAAGGCCTGCTCGGCGCACAAAGGAATGAATTTCGCGCAAATGAAGGAATTGCACGCAATGGAAGGGGTGTGCACTAAAAGGAAGTATTGCACACAACTTGGCCGGCCTACGCGCAAACGAAGGAATTGATTGCAAGGGGCAGACCCCAAAGGAGTTGAAGTTTTGTCTAAGCCATGGGGATCTCGCGCAAAGGCGGATCCCATGGCGACTTGGCATGGAAAAGAACCATAACTCAAGTCCATATTGTGCGTGCAATTATGTGCATGGGAGCTGGTTCAAATTCCTCCCCCGAAAAGGAAGGGGGTGTCCTTCTACTTATAGGCATCCAGTGGCGCGGAATCCAGGGTTGCGCGCAAACATTGCGCGATGGAGGCAGCGGCACGAAATATCAACCGCGCGGGATAAGGGAATGAAATTATTTCATGCGAGTGCCAGGACTTTTCATGAATCCCAGGTTGCCTTTCGCATGGGACATTTTTTTCGCGCACATCACCCAATTTTTCACGCACCACTTCTGGGCCCTCCGGACCGAGCCTCCGGGTCCGAATATGACTTCGCTTTTCCGTTCCGGAACTTTCTCTGATAGTTAAGTGTTTTTCGGCGTCTACAAATTCCCCCCCTCAGAATTGGATCGGCGAGGGGTTTCAACGATCGGATTCTGAGGGAAACGCCAAAATTCAGGGCTTCATGGGTCCCTTTGGCTTAACATGCTCAACCATAATACCAAAGTAAATAGAAATCCATCACTAAGCTCACATGGGCCATGAGAAACAAAGGAGGCTCGCACTTGTACTTCGTTCGATTATGGGAGTACCAACTAAGCTTCAGGCATCCGAAATCGGGCCTGGATTTCTGAGGAGAGGACCTCAGACCGATCGATATCTCACCTTCTCAATGTGTTCTGACACATGAGCAAGGCAATGTCGGGGGCATTGAAATTCCTCCGAACATAGGGTGATGAAAAAGGTGAATCACATTACCCGAATTCGGAACACAATGGGGCGCGACGATGGAGGATAATTGTTAACCGTGGTGGAAATGCAGCATCCATATCGCATTGGACTGAAATGGGGACAATAAATGAGGGCTGACCGCTGACCATGTTCGCAACATGAGGCCTAACTCAAATATCTCCAATCAGTCTTCCAGAATGTTGGCCCAAGACAGCAGGCGGACTATAGGTCTATCATCCATATTGCTACAATAGGCAGACCAATAGTCTATCATTCATATTTTGGCAGCCGGCGGACCGAAGTCTATCATCCATACTATTAGGGGGTCCCATAAAACATGACCAGTCCTCCGGGATGTTGGCCCAGGACATTAGGCGGACCGTAGGTCTATCATCCATACTGTTAGGGGTGTAGGTTCCGGGCGCAGCGGAAGCGCGTTGGTGGGTTTGCCCAACTTTAATTTTAACGTTAAAAACGTTCAATCCGAGATCCGTCATGATATAAAACGCTGAATCTTCGGAATATAATGAAGAATGAAAAGAAAATAAGAGTCCTGGAACCCTTGAGGAGGATCATCATATGTTGATTATAATTAATTTAATTAATGCATAAGAATTACATTGTTGGAATTCTTTCTTCGTTGATGTGTCCGGTCACGATTCGGTGATCCGACATTACGTCGTAGAATCCAAGTGTAGGATTCCTCTAGCGGTGATCCACACGTGTGTCACGTATCTCCGGACATCACCGAAGAGATCTCCGGGTGTTAGCGTGGAAGAACCTTCACTTGCGATGTCTGCCTTCGACCGCCTTGATCCGATGGAGGATCTTGCTCTCGTAACTTGAGAGCGTTCTTGGTGGAAAGGGAATTCTCTCTTGGCTTGAGAGTATTTCCAAATCCGTTGTGCACAATAATCTCTCTAAAAAAATGTTGGGGTTGTGAGGATATTTATAATCAGGTTTGAGGTTAATAGAGTTATGAAAATAAATAAACACGTTACGCGTTTTATTTATTTTATTAACTCTTATTGAAAACCCCCATGTCGAATTATTAATTCCTTGACATGCGCCCACGCTGATTATAATAAATATCATTTAATAAAAAAATATTAAATCCTCAAAATCCCAATTGGAAAAACTACACGGCTTGTAATAATTAATACACAGCGTGTACTTGTTTTTCATAAAACTACACAGCGTGTATATTTAATATACATGGCGTGTACTTTTATTTTCCATTTTTCTCCACCACATTTATTAGACCTTGAGTAATGACTATTTATTTCTTAAATAAATGTAACTACATTACTCGCTAATAAATATATTATTTTATCCATAGTATATTCTCTCGAATAACTAGTGTCAAAATAAATACGATCAGACATCCTTAAATAATTATTAAACCACAGTCGGGAATAATATTTATTTAACTTATTAAATTAATATTTAACTAAGATACATGGACACACTTAGTGTGTGACCCTCTAGGCCTCTTTCTCAGTGGCATTAGGTTGAGCCTGCCTAAAGTCCAAGGTTAGCATCTAGCAACACGCCAAGGAACCCATAGAGAAAGAAGTTAATGCCGCAATGACATGTCACCTCCTACGAACGCTTACCGTGTAATATAATCCCTTTGTCTCGATATCTCCAATCAAGTGGGTTGCATGCTAGTGCCATCAACCCATGTGCTTGATTATTATTTCTTTGACTTCCCGGAATTGAACTTGCCCATACCTTACCATGGCCATGGATTTATTTAGACTATATCAATTCCATCAAAGGGCCTGAGATATCTACTTCTGTTATGGAACGGAAGGGACAAATCCTTTCTCGCATTATCTATTAATGCGGTATTACTCGTGACGCACCCAACGTATCCTACCTCGCTGCGAATAGTGTGTCATCACAGTTTTCGTCAATACATCTAAGTGCGCAAGTTGTAATACCCATTAATAATAATCTTAAAGTCTAAGGATCAATACACACGTCCATAGATAGGAAAATCCAATGACACTATGAAATGTGGATTTCCTACTGGCGGGTCTCGTTCTCATAATATCCTCCTGGATATTACCAAGGGCGCACACCATGAGAAGGTGCCTCAAAGTTTTATGAGTCCTCACCCCTAATGACCTGTATTATTTGTGTCCCTCAAATAATATCATCCGGCCATAGAACATACATTCAAGAACAGTGTTATGGAACTTTCGGGTTCTCATCATAGCAGGGATCCGCTACGACCCTTTAATGCAACAGCTGTCCTTAGGACATTATCACATGACATGTCACGCAGAAGAACAATCAAGATGTGATAAGGCTTTTATTTAATGAATAAAGTACAAAGTAGTTGGTTCTAGACCACCAACTCCAACAGACTCCCACTTGGACTAGAGCCAACTGCTAACAACCTTCAACCCGCTAGCTCTCACATGTTATTCATGCTTCTGCTGAGATAGGCCTTTAGTCATGGGGTCTACCACGTTCTCTTCCGTGGACACTCTGCTCACTGCAACTTCACCCCTTTGATAGAAATCCCTCAAGAGGTGATACTTCCGGAGTATATTCTTTGTCAGTTGATGTGACCTTGGTTCTTTTGCAAGAGCCACCGCTACAGTATTATCACAATACAATGTAATGGGATCTTTACTGCTAGGCACCACATCAAGCTCCTGGACAAAGTTCCGAATCCAAACGGCTTCTTTGGATGCATCAGAAGCCACTATATACTCGGACTCCGCTGTAGAATCGGCGACAACTGGCTGCTTTGAACTCTTCTAGCTCACAGCTCCTCCATTGAGACAGAAAACATATCCAGATTGCGACTTCAGATCATTCTGATCTGTTTTAAAACCAGCATCAGTATACCCTCTGATGACAAGCTCCTCGTCTTCTCCATACACCAGGAACATATCCTTAGTTCTTCTCAGATACTTAAGGATATCCTTAACAGCAGTCCAATGTTGTTCTCCTGGATCTTCTTGATATCTGCCTACCATGCTCAGTGCATAGGCAACATCAAGCCTGGTATATAACATGGCATACATGATGGATCCTATAGCTGAGGCGTATGGGATCTTGCTCATCCTATCTTTCTCCTGTTGTGTCTGGGGACACATTTTCTTAGAAAGAAGTAATCCATGTGACACTGGAACCAATCCCCTCTTGGATTTTTCCATACTAAATCTCTTTAGTATCTGGTCAATGTATGTACCCTAACTTAGTCCAAGAAGCCTCTTGGATCTATCACGAATGATCTTGATCCCTAGAATGTAGGTTGTTTCTCCTAAGTCCTTCATGGAGAAACACTTGTTCAACCAGTCCTTAACTAACTGTAAGGCTGGTACGTCATTTCCAATAAGCAATATCTCATCAACATATACCACTAGGATGACGACCGCATTCCCATTAAACCTCTTATAAACACATGGCTCACATTCGTTCTTAATGAAACCAAATTCCTTTATGGATTCATCAAATCAAATGTTCCATGACCTGGATGCTTGCTTTAATCCATAAATGGATTTATGCAACTTGAAAACCCGTTTGGATTCACCTGGTGTCACAAACCCTTCTGGTTGTGTCATATAGACATCTTCCTGAAGGTTCCCATTAAGGAATGCTGTTTTGACATCCATCTGCCAAATCTCGTAGTCATGGTAAGCTGCCATGGCAAGTATGATTCTTATGGATTTAAACATGGAAACTAGTAAGAAGGTTTCATCATAGTCAATTCCTTGACGTTGTTTGAATCCTTTAGCCACTAGCCTTGCTTTATAGTTGCTAACTTGACCTTCCATGTCCAGCTTTCTTTTGAATACCCATTTGCATCCAACAGGCTTTACATCAACTGGCTCATTGACCAGAACCCAAACTTGGTTCTGATACATGGAATCCATCTCATAATTCATAGCTTCTAGCCATCTTGCAGCTTTTGAGCTTTTTACTGCTTCCTTGTAGGAGAGAGGTTCATCATTGTCCAACAATAATGATTCACCATCCTCGGTGACTAGGAAACCAAATCTCTCTGGTTCCCTTACCTCTTTTGAGCTCCTACGCAATACTTGTGTTTTTGGAACCTCTTCCACGGGGACCTGTGGAACTTGTTCCTGTACCAACTCCTGTGTATCTTGAGCATCAACTTCGTCGAAGTCAATCTTGCTCCCACTATCCTTCTTGAGGATGTGCTCCCTCTCAAGAAAGATGCCTTGTCTAGCGACAGTCACTTTCTTGTCTTGGGGGTTATATAGGTAATATCCTTTTGTTTCCTTGGGATATCCTATAAAGATACACTTCGTGCCCCGGGGTGCTAGTTTGTTGCCTGAGAAGGCCTTAACAAACGCCTCGCATCCCCATACACGTTTGGGCGACAAAGTGGGTTTCCTTCCATTCCATAACTCGGATGGAATTCCATTTTCCGCCTTAGTTGGTACTCGGTTTAGTGTGTATGCTGCAGTTTGTAATGCATATCCCCAAAAGGATAATGGAAGATCTGCATGACTCATCATCGACCTCACCATGTCCAACAAGGTGTGGTTCCTCCTTTCACTAACACCATTCCACTATGGTGTATAAGGAGGAGTGAGCTGAGATAGAATCCCAGACTCCCGTAGAAGATCGATAAACTCTTGGTTCAGATATTCTCCACCTCGATCCGATCGAAGCTTCTTTATCTTCTTACCAAGTTGATTCTCTACTTCATTCTTGAATTCCTTAAATTTCTCTAAGGACTCTGACTTATACATCATTAAGTAGACATATCCATATCTACTCAAATCATCAGTAAAAGTAATAAAGTAAGAATATCCACCTCTAGCTTCTACTATAAATGGTCCACACACATCTGTGTGTACCAATCCTAGAACCTCTGTGGCCCTTTCACATTGTCCACCAAAAGGCGGCTTGGTCATTATTCCTTGTAAACAAGCATGACATCTATCAAGTGGTTTTAGTTCAGTAGAGTCTAAATAGCCATCTTGGCAGAGCTTTGTCAAGTGCTTCTCGTTCACATGACCAAGACGGTGATTCCATAACTGGGTGATGTATGAGTCATGTGAGTTTGTTTCGTTATCGATTGCCAACACTTGGTTTTCGTAATTTAATACATAAAAACCATTATTCAAATGTGCCATACCATAACATACGTTGTTCTTATAAAAGAGACAACCCTTATTTCCAAACTTAAAAATAAATCCATCCATATCCAAAAAAGATACAGAAATTATGTTCTTGGTAACACTAGGCACAAAATAACAGTTTTGTAAAACCAAAATCATGCCAGTTGGCAATGAGAGGTAATAGTCGCCAATAGCCAACGCAGCCAGCCTTGCGCCATTGGCAGCTCGAAGATCCACCTCTCCTCTGGCGATCTTTCTAAATCTACTTGGTTCCTGCATTTGAATACAGATGTGAGCCCTACAAGCTGTATCTAATACCCAATGTGTAGAAATAGAAAGATTGCACTCGATAACGAACACACCTTTAGCGTCCCCACGCTTTTGGGTGCAGTTCCTCTTCCAGTGTCCCTGCTTGCCACATGAAAAACACACTGCTTCCCATTCCTTTCCCTGCCTTTGGATCTTCCCCTTCTTGGAGGGACGGTGCTCGAGGGCTTCAGACCATTTATAAGTCTTTGGCCCCTTTTCCTTGTCCTTCCTTTTCTTGTTCACCATAAGGACCGCGGGTTTGTCACGCCCCATGTCCTTATCTACCTGGCGAATCAAGGTCAGAAGCTCTGATAGACTCTTCTCATTGCCGCTCATGTTATAGTTGACAATGAAGCTAGAGAAGGTCTTGGGCAATGATGATAGGATGAGATCTGTACGCAACTCATCTGGGAATTTAATCCCTAAGATTTCCAAGCGTTCAATGTAGCCAATAAGCTTGACCACATGAGGCCCAGCTGGCGCAGACTCTCCAAGATTCGTGGTAAACAAAGCATTGTAGATCTCATACCTCTCCTGTCTCGCCTTCTCTTGGTAGAGATCTTTAAGGTGAGACATCATGTTATACGCATCCATGTTTTCATGTTGCTTCAAGAGCTCATTAGACATGGACGATAGCATGAAACACTGGACATCTGTGGCATCATCCATGTGTTTCATGTAGAGAGATAATTCCTCATCACTAGCCTCTTTCCCAGGTGCAACTGGAATAGGCTCTTCCAGCACATATAATTTCCTTTCGTGGCGAAGGACGACGCGTAAACGCCTCTGCCACTCTTGGAAATTGGTGCCAGTGAGAAGGTTTTCTTTTTCGAGTATGGTGCGCAATGATATGTTTGAAGTCATTTTCTTGTCGTTTCTACAATTTAAGATGAGAAAAGGTTTAGTACTTTATTATAAAAATTGAGACAAATAAATAAATTAATACTTATTAGTCTCCCACTATTTCATCGAAATCCAATAGCCCTCACCATTGACTTCGGAATATTCTATTGCATGAATATTCTAGTGGAAAGGATCCATATTTCCCTTCGCATTACCCCAACTAGGGTTGGTCAAGCAACTTGAAGGGTTTTAGGTAGGCATTCCAAATGCCAACTGCATTAACTCGTAGTTCCTTGATCCGCTGAGTGGACTCCCCAATCCTGAAATCCTTTTTCGATTTCCTCAACCTTTGCCTCTTGGTAACACCAAGTCCTGCTGTGGCAGTCAACCCTTGATGCGAACCAAGTCAATTCAACCCAAAACCTTGAATTAGAGTTCCCCGATAATTGAAAGCACCCCAACTAGGGTTGGTTAAGCACTTTGAACTATGGTTCGATTCTAACCAAGATTATGGAAGGCTATGTCGACTTAATATTTATTTTGAGGGATTTTATCCTTATACGTAAATTGCCATTTTATTATCTTTGATTACATGCTTGTTAATATTAAGTGGGATATACTTAAGTGATTAACCATGTCTAAGATAATATTTATGTATAAGCCAATTTTATTTTAGTTCCATCTTGCATGCTCGTTTAATTCATTAATTGTGTGATCGTGACAACACACTCACAATAAATAAACCATGCAACTGACAGAAATAAAATAAATGGTATGATCATGAGCTTTTCTATTGGTTAGTTTATCTAGTGGTTGATAAACTATCCCAAGACCTAGGGGAGAAACACCTTGAACCTTTTGGGTTCGTGTTTACAGCTTTCCACCTGTCCACCTTTGTATCTCCTTGGATTGGTTTCATCTTGGCTCCTGACTTGAGCCGCCTCCACTAGCTTGGGAGCTCCATCAATTACATATGCATTTATCTCACATGCAGGTGAGGGGGAAAAAGGGGTTTTTACATAAAATAATCCTTGGGAGCACAGGCCGTACATATTAATGAGGAGATGGCTCGCAGGCCAACAAATTTAATTTAAATAAATAAATTAAAAGAAACCATTCACATACAAAGGTCTCGGTCTAGCTCATGATCATCCATACATGCAACGATATTTACGCATAAATAAAACTAGCATTCAATTCTTTAATCGTTCTTGTTTAAGATAAATCATGCTCGAGTCAATTAATTATCATTAATTAATCAATACTTTTATCTTAAATCCCTTTTCTGAATTTCCTTGAGATTCTCATCCATCAAAATTTTAAACAAATAAATTCATTTAAAATTATCCTTGTACACAACTTGTACCTTGGAGGCAACCCGGCGAATTCCCATTTATTACGCAGATGTTAAATTAAACACATATATATAAAACACATATCACGTGTTGTGCCTCAGCTTTACACCTTCACCATGGTACACGTTTCAAGGGTTTGTATAATATAATAATAAATTTTAATAAATCTGCGTAATTTGGGTGAGTACATGGCGTGTAGTTCCAACTACACGGTGTGTACTTTTTCTTCAACGTCCATCCGAAGTACACACCCGGGTATAGGGCGTGTTAATGTACTTTGGAAATTTTCGGAGTACACGGCGTGTACAGTGGGACACACGCCGTGTAGTTTCCGCGTTACATGGTTTCCATCCGGGCAGGCTATGTACGGAGTACATGACCCAACCCTAACCCGAAGGGACTACACGCCATGTTCATTGGACCACACGGCATGTATTCCGGAAACCGTGTGCCACCTGTTTCTGGTCAACACACGGTGTCTTAAATTCTTAGAAAGAATCCAATACACGGCCTGATTTGGCGGATCAGTCAATGCATTGAACCTAGACTACACGGTGTGTACTTCCGAATACATGCCGTGTATTCTGGTGTTATACGGCCAGAAACATTTGGCTCCTCCGGATGAGTTCCTCTATTTTATTTTAATAAAAATTAAAATAAAAATCCGTTTCTGTGAGGTGAACGAGAAATGAGAGAGGAGGAACAGATCTCGATATTCAGATTTCCAGAACGATTAAACATGAATTGAAATAACTAAATTATTAAATGCGTAAATCACCAACAAAAAACTAAATAATTATAACCAACGATATGACCGCTCTGATACCACTTGTAGGTTCCGGGTGCAGCGGAAGCGCGTTGGTGGGTTTGCCCAACTTTAATTTTAACGTTAAACAACGTTCAATCTGAGATCCGTCACGATATAAAACGCCGAATCTTCGGAATAGAACGAAGAATGAAAAGAAAAGAAGAGTCCCGGAACCCTTGATGAGGATCATCATATGTTGATTATAATTAATTTAATTAATGCATAAGAATTACCTTGTTGGAATTCTTTCTTCGTTGATGTGTCCGGTCACGATTCGGTGATCCGTCGCTGCGTCGTAGAATCCAAGTGTAGGATTCCTCTAGCGGTGATCCACACGTGTGTCACGTATCTCCGAACATCACCGAAGAGATCTCCAGGTGCTAGCGCGGAAGAACCTTCGCTTGCGATGTCCACCTTCGACCGCCTTGATCCGGTGGAGGATCTTTCTCTCGTAACTTGAGGGCGTTCTTGGTGGAAAGGGAATTCTCTCTTGGCTTGAGAGTATTTCCAAATCCGTTGTGCACAACAATCGCTCTAAAAAAATGTTCGGGTTGCGAGGATATTTATAATCAGGTTTGAGGTTAATAGAGTTATGACAATAAATAAACGCGTTACGCGTTTTATTTATTTCATTAACTCTTATTGAAAACCCCCATGTCGAATTATTAATTCCTTGACATGCGCCCACACTGATTATAATAAATATCATTTAATAAAAAAATATTAAATCCTCAAAATCCTAATTGGAAAAACTACACGGCGTGTAATAATTAATACACGGTGTGTACTTGTTTTTCATAAAACTACACAACATGTATATTTAATATACATGGCGTGTACTTTTATTTTCCATTTTTCTCCACCACATTTATTAGACCTTGAGTAATGACTATTTCTTAAATAAATGTAACTGCATTACTCGCTAATAAATATATTATTTTATCCACAGTATATTCTCTCGAATAACTAGTGTCAAAATAAATGAGATCAGACATCCTTAAATAATTATTAAACCACAGTCGGGAATAATATTTATTTAACTTGTTAAATTAATATTTAACTGAGATACATGGACACACTTAGTGTGTGACCCTCTAGGCCTCTTTCTCAGTGGCATTAGGCTGAGCCTGCCTAAAGTCCAAGGTTAGCGTCTAGCAACACGCCAGGGCACCCATAGAGAAAGAATTTAACCCCGCAATGACGTGTCACCTCCTACGAACGCTTACCGTATAATATAATCCCTTTGTCTCGATATCTCAAATCAAGCGGGTTGCATGCTAGTGCCATCAACCCATGTGCTTGATTATTCTTTCTTTGACTTCTCGGGATTGAACTTGCCCATACCTTACCATGGCCATGGATTTATTTAGACTATATCAATTCCATAAAAGGGCCTGATATATCTACTTCCGTTATGGAACGGAAGGGACAAATCCTTTCTCGCATTATCTATTAATGCGGTATTACTCGTGACGCACCCAACGTATCCTACCTCGCTGCGAACAGTGTGTCTTCACAGTTTTCATCAATACATCTAAGTGCGTGAGTTGTAATACCCATTAATAATAATCTTAAAGTCTAAGGATCAATACACACATCCGTAGATAGGAAAATCCAATGACACTATGAAATGTGGATTTCCTACTGGCGGGTCTCGTTCTCATAATATCCTCATAGATATTACCAAGGGCACACACCATGAGAAGGTGCCTCAATGTTTTATGAGTCCTCACACCTAATGACTTGTATTATTTGTGTCCCTCAAATAATATCATCCGGCCATAGAACATACATTCAAGAACAGTGTTATGGCACTTTCGGTTTCTCATCATAGTAGGGATCCGCTACGACCCTTTAATGCAACAACTGTCCTTAAGACATTATCACATGACATGTCACGTAGAAGAACAATCAAGATGTGATAAGGCTTTTATTTAATGAATAAAGTACAAAGTAGTTGGTTCTAGACCACCAACTCCAACAAGGGGGTCCCATCAAACATGAAAGAGGATGATGATTCTAAATAAAGGGACACGCAAAGCATGGAAAGTGGAGTGGTGGTTTGTTTGAACAGAGTCCAACACTCCCAAAATTGCACCACTGCGGCAGAGGCGCGTTAGGCGGACATACCAACCTGATCACGGATCGTCCCAATTTTTAGACATAACCTCTCTGGTGACAGAACTGTCGCTTCCCACCATCAGTATAGGGCATCCCAAACTTATTTGGGGTAGAGGTCACGACTACACCACTCCTCAAGAAGTCAGGCCGAGGGACCGATAGTAGGGAGGGATGGAATTTGGTAATCCCTGGGGCTGGACCTAAGATGAAATGTCCAGGCATTCCTACGTACCTCATAAGGATGAGAATCAAGACACACGTAGTTCTTGAGATATCTTAGTTTATGGTCTTAGAACACGGACCAAAGGAGCCCAGATATGGGGAAGAATGCAGTTTAGGGTCATGTAGGACCGCGAAAGGATCTTAATTTTAGGTCTTAGAACTCGGACCAAAGGACAAGGGGAATAGGAGACACACAGTAAAGCGGTTGTGAAACCCGAAGTAAATGGGGGAAAATCCCTACTTACGATGTGCTCCTAGGGACGTGTTTAGGCCGAGGAATCGAACAGGAAAAGTTAGGCTGGGCCCGTGGGGAAGTTCCTAGGCACTCCTACGTATCTCATAAGGATGAGAATCAATCCATACATAGTTCTAAAGAGGTGGCGTGGCACGACATGGCGCATGCGCAAAGGACGAGGGAGACGTGCGGGTCTAGCCCTCGCACCAAGAGAAGCGGTATTTTATATATCTCATTTGTCCTTGAAGGTGAGTGCTTTTTCTTTTGTGGAGCGACCGACCTGGGGCAGGAACTCCTGGCGTCGCCACAATAATCAAACTGTAACAGGCATTGACAAATGGTATGGCAATTGACCAATACCCAACGTGAAGTCCCCTATGGGGAGGTCACCACAATGCAGTCCCATTTTTCATCGTGTAGCCAGGACGATATAATCACAGTTTAAGGTCATATGGCTTGGACCTGGTAGCACAGTTTAAGGTCATATGGCTTGGACCTGACAGCACAGTTTAAGGTCATATGGCTTGGACCTGGCAGCACAGTTTAAGGTCATATGGCTTGGACCTGGCACCATAGTTTAAGGTCATATGGCTTGGACTTGGGGAATATGCACGATGTGGTAAGGCGTACCCAATGTAGATGAGGGCATATCCTCATTCCATAACTACGTGCGACTCCGAGAGATGAGCCTCGGGCCAAGGGGACGACGGGGGTTCAACAATCAGGGGGCAAGAGATGCTAGCTCCCAGCTACGCTGGGCCCGAAACGCAATGTCTGGGCGACTCCTCGTTTCCCATGGGGATGAGGGTCAAGCTGCACGCAATACTTAAAGAAAAAACCCAATCACATACTCTAGCGCTCAGATCGCGGGAGCCCTGAGAGACACCGTTACGCAGCTTGGTCCGTCTGACATGTGGGGGTGCACTGAGGGTTAGTGCAAGGAGTGTCAAGATTCCACCATGACACGGTGGGGTGGAACATAATGTGAATCATGCAACCAACATTCAGGGACTGAATAAGCCGGCGTGACGACTGAGGATTACTGCTGACCATATTCGCAGCACAGTATCCCGTCACATTAGCCTAGAGATAGGGGTAAACAAATGAGCATCAACCGCTGACCATATTCACAACGTGGGATTTGTATCAATTTGTTTCCCAGAACCCTCGGGGGCGTTGTCCCGTGACGGTATGAGATCCATTAGGCTTTGTATCTGGGCCATTCTTGGGGGTCCCTTCAGGTGTGCAAGATAATGGGGCCCGAATGAAGGGGAGAATGAAGCTTGAAAAGTGGACGAAAAGTTGTCTAAGTTGAATCTAACACTCTAGGTCCTAGACCAGAGTACTCTGAACACATTAGCATACCACTGGAAAGGGTCAAAGGGCTCAGTCCGAGAATAGCGAAAAGATGGAGGATTCCCGGGGGAAGGGGGGTGTAGTGCCAAAAACCATGTACCACACCTATATATTCCATCCATGGGGAGGGACAGGCCAAGAGGCTGTGGTGACCGGGAGATCGTGGGATCTCATAAGAGATGGGGTTGGACCTGACATCTCAGTGTTCAGGCGGTCCTAAATTTCCCATAAGGATGTGAATCAAGCCGCGCGTAGTTCTTGAAGCGCATTTTAATGTCATACAGGACGAAAGGAGAACTTCTTCCAGGGGGTGTGCATGGCGCAGTGGATAAACCGTCGCGAATGAGGACCTAATCCTACATTGCACCACACGCTCCGAGTGAAGGCTAGGGCTGAGAGGCCCAAGGAGGCCAAGGGGCCTGAGGCTGTGCCTTGGTTAGGGAATCATAACTAGCTTTCAGTTTAATGTCTTGCAGTGAGGACGAGCATGCGGTTTAAGGACACACTAGACCATGAGGGTCTTAGTTTAAGGTCTTAGAACTCGGACCAAAGGGGCCCAGATGTAGGGAAAAATGTAGTTTAAGGTCATGTTGGACCGTGTAAGGATATTAGTTTTAGGTCTTAGAACTCGGACCAAAGGGGCCGAGATGTAGGGCAAAATGTAGTTTAAGGTTATGCCGGACCGTGTAAGTATCTTAGTTTTAGGTCTTAAAACTCTGACTAAAGGGGCCCAGATGTTGGGAAAAATGTAGTTTAAGGTCATGATGGACTGTGTAAGGATCTTAGTTTTAGGTCTTAGAACTCAGACCAAAGGGGCCCAGATATAGGGAAAAATGTAGTTTAAGGTCATGCTGGACCGTGTAAGGATCTTAGTTTTAGGTCTTAGAACTTGGACCAAAGGGGCCCAGATGTCGGGCAAAATGTAGTTTAAGGTCATTCTAGACCGTGTAAGGATCTTAGTTTTAGGTCTTAGAACTCGGACCAAAGGGGCCCATATGTTGGGAAAAATGTAGTTTAAGTTCATGCTGGACCATGTAAGGATCTTATTTTTAGGTCTTAGAACTCGGACCAAAGGGGCTCAGGCAAAGTACCATTTGAGGAACCTGGCGTTGGAAGGATGAGTGACATTCTCACCATCCATAGTCACCAGGGAATACGCACCATTGGGATAGACCTTATGGACAATAAAAGGCCCCTTCCATTTGGGCTCCAACTTGGGTGGTTTCCTGCCGAGAATCATCGGTGCTCTGAGAGCTAGCACTAGGTCACCTTGCAGGAAGGAGCAGAGGCGATCCTTCTTATTGAAAGCTCGAGCCATCCTTCTTTGATTCCTTTGCAAGTTATGTAAAGTGAGAAGCCGATTTTTGTCCAGCGCTTCCAATTCAGCTAGACAGATTTCAGAAACTCTATCAGGCGCTTTCTGGTTGTAGACCTCCGTGCTCAATGAAGGCAACTGAATCTCGATGACCAGGACGGCCTCAGCTCCGTATACCAGGGAATACGAAGTCACCTAGGTGGAGTTATGATTCGTCATCCGATAATCCCAAAGAGCATTGGGGAGCTTGTCCGGCCAACGTTTCTTGTTCTGACAAACCATTTTTTGCATAATTTTAGTGAGGGTTTTGTTAAACGCCTCGATCTATCCATTCACCTACGCATGATAGTGGGAGGTGTGGTTAGAGAAAATGTTGTACTTGGCATAAACTTTCTTCATCTCGGTTGCTCGGAAGTTGGTTCCGTTATCCGTGAGGATAGTGTGAGGTACTCCATATCAATAGATGATATTGTAGCTCACGAAGTCAGCGATAGAACAGGCTTTGACTTCCTTGAGCGGAATTGCCTCCGCGCACTTGGAAAAGAAATCTGTAGCGATCAGGATGAACCGGCATTGGCTGGTCATCGCCGGCGGGTAAGGTCCTACGACATCCAACCCCCATACTGCAAAGGGCCAAGAATACATGGTAGTATGTAGAGGTTCCAGTGTCTGATTCACAAAGTTAGCGTGAACTTGTCACGCATAAAACCTCTTGGAAAACTCGATGTAGTCGTAGATCATAGAGGGCCAGAAGTATCCCAGCCTCCGAATCTGGTGGGACAACTTCGACCTGGTCTGGTGGGAACCACCGGAACCAGCATGAACTTCTTGCATGACCTGCGGGATCTCGACTCCATGAAGGAAACAGATGAGAATACCATCAAATTCGCGCCTGTAAAGGAGCTTCTCAAGGCTGGGACCGCTCTGAAGGGTAAACTATGGCGCACGGCGTCAGATTCGCTTGCGCTCGGCTCGGTCCGACGGAAGATTGTCGTGCTGGAGATACTCAACCAAGGGCATCCTCCAGTCAGAAACTGCCTCAATTACCGCATCTAAATTCCCCAGGGATCCTGAAGTGGGGACACCAGCGGTGAAACATGAAAAGCTTAATAGGGTTTGGGGCTGTTTATTATGTGCATACTTTCGAGGTAGTATTGTCAAGTAATGTGCTCAGATCATTTGTGTAGAAGAGTTAGGATGGGATGAGTGGTTGATATAATTATATAAATCTGTATGTTTTATGTTTATTTATTCACCCCACCCATTTTGAGCACTACGTGCCGAACACCCGTGGGATGGGGGTGAGATTCTCAAAACATCTAAAGGATGGTTGGTTACTGTTCTTCCCTGTGCTCCATCTTCCATGTTCTATAGCCCTAGATCCTTTGAGTAGGTTATGACAGATGTTTCCCAAGATTCTTCAGGATGAGGATGTGATATGTTCCTAGGTGTCTTCGGGATGAGATGTGATGTGGTTCCTAGGTGTCTTCAGGATGAGATGTGGTTATGGTCGTGGATTGAGTGTCGGCAAGATACTATGAGCTTCGTATGGCCAGGTTGTGACACTAGCTTGGGCTTCATATGGCCAGGTTGAGGCACTAGCTCAGGAAGAGGGGGAAGCTTCATAGTGTTAGGTGTGAGGGACTTAGTAGTATTCAGTGGGAAGGTGGTGCGGGGTATCCATACTTTGATAATATTAATATACTACTATATTAACTTGCGATATTTGGTGAGTGTGGAATGTAAGGTTGGGTGGATAGATTCCTTGGTAGGCTTTGGTTCCTTCTGTTTTCTCACGGGGCATTAGGATGTCTCCCCACCTGTGCACTACAGCTTTTGGTTTTCCTACTGAGTATAATTTTATTCTCACCCTACATTTACTTTCAGGTTTTCTGGAGGACTTTAGGGACCATGAGGGACCTTGCTAGTTGGGCGTTGGAGTTTTGTTGGTTGCATTTTTTGCTTTCTTTTTGGTATCATACTTTGGATCTTTTCTTGTACTTGTACTTTTGTTTCAGTATTGTATAAAACATGTATATGGGTTTGGTTTTGGGTTTATTTTCATTTTGTTGTTCCTTTTTCTTTTGGTGTTTGACTCATCCTATTTCCCAATCTTAAATAATAAAAAGTGTAATGCCTCCCATATTTGTGAAAAAATCCTACCCTTGGTGCTAGTCGCCACTATGGGGCCTACTAGAGGCGGGACTCAGGGGGTCATTATCTCCCTTTAAACATTGCCAGCTCAGAAGGGGAATCTTTGGTGGGAGGGGGTTGTGACACAATGTCTTTCTAGTTTTTGGGAATTATGAATTTGGTGCTAGTCGCTAGTCCCTGGCCTATGGAAGGCGGGCTTAGGGTAGTCACAACATGGGCCCCGAGGGACGGGTCATGACATGTACCTTACGATAATAACCATGAAATTTTCATGTAGGGAATTAAATAAATCATTATTTGGTAAATCATAAAATAGACTAAATAAAAACTAGGTTAGAAACTCCAGGTAGATATTTTTTGGTTAATAAAATCCTTTTTTAGAACAATTATAAAGAATTTATGTATGATATCAATGGATATGTTTGGAGGACCTAATACAAAAAATTACCATAGATAAAAAAAAGGATTGAACTAATAGAGTCATACATTGAGCCAAAACTATCAACTTATTAAACAAATGTTTTATTACAAAATAAATATGAAAACTATGTTTATATATTCATATGATCACATATACTTATTTTTTTATATCCATTTTATGTTTTAGTATTTGGTTGAAACAAAATTTAAAAAAAAATATAGCTCAGAATGGTTTGTATTGAGAGACCACTAGATCTTATAACTGAATAAGGGGGAATATATTAATGAATGATAATAATGGAATATTATTTTCATCATAAAAATTTTAATTTACAAGTCTTACCTATGTTTGTGAGGTTTAAATTGTAATAAAAATTAATTATTGATAATATAAGTTATTTTTATTAGTGGGTGATATTTATTGATCATATTCTAGTATATTCAAAAACAATTATTGATAAGTGAAACATATAATGGTTTTTATTTAGTAGTAATTTTCTAAAAGTTTTGAAACATATATTAAATGATGTAAATAAAAATGAAAATAAGTTTAATGTGGTAGTAATATTATGGGGATAAATACTGTATAACACATAATTTAGGTATAAAAATGCTAGGGTTTAATATGTGATTAATATTGAGGTAGTAAAGGGTTGATTTATTTTAAGAAAAAAGAGTTATATAGTATTAATAGCCTTCTAATTTATTATTTATTATTTGTAAATGTAATATGTGATATTTTTAACATGGTTATCTAATTTTTGGGACTATGATATATATAAAAAATTATATGATTTTATGAATTATTGGTTGAAGATAATATATAAATTTTTATATAATATATTATTTCTATATGGTTTACTTTCATGGATATTATATTGGTTTTGGAAAGGTATTACATTCAAATAAATATGATTTGGGTATATTCAAACAATGGTATATTATTTTAGGTATCGTTATATTTTTCATGGAAAGGTTTGTCACTTGATATAGATTAAAATTTTCATATTTGAAGTAATATATAAAATGTTGAATATATTAAGAATACCCAAACCATCCTTCATCATTTTTTGAACATTAAAATTTTGAGGATGAAACTTATTTATAGAGGGTGAATTTAACCCCCCCCCCAGATTTTAATATATTATTGTCTTTAGGTAAATCAATGTGTTAGATAAATTGATTCACAATCAACATAAAAATTATACAAAACCATGATGATATATAAATATATATTTATGGAAATTAAAATTTAACCACTTAATTATTGTGCGTGAATATGAGTAACATCATTATGAAATATATTCCACTTTTAATATGAATAAAATTTAATTAGTTTACCTAAAATGACTAATGAGATCATTTACAGTTTAGAAAAGTGTTTTTTTAAATCGAATCTATGTGATATAAATTTCTATTTCAAGAAAATTATTATTAATAATGATAAATAGTGCTAGATATTAATAATTTTATGAAAAAAATTCATTACTAAATGATATTAAATAAATAAAATAATAGATAATATCTCCAAAAGTCCCTTTATAACATAAATGGTCTTTCATTAAATGTTATGATATTATTCAGAAATAGAATTTATAAATTTTAAAAATTTAATTTGAAAATACAAACATCATTTATTTATTTAGAATATCAACATTATTCTTAGAATAATTGTTCTATTGATTTTTATAAACTAATTGGATTTTTTATTCTATTAGTTAAATAATGACTATTTTACTAAATGCATTCACTATTATGACATAATCATAATACAATAATGTCTTAAATTATATTCAAAAAATTTAATATAAATTATATATATTTATAATTAAAATAAAATAGTTAAAATTACTATTTTTTCCTTAAAATCCATGTATATCATTTTTGAAACAAATGTATCACTTTACTCTAAAAACTATTTTTATTCTATCATATAAAAAATTACATTTCATCAATATAAGAAAATAAATATATCAAAATGTATTTCATTATTTAGATAATAATTATCCTATTTGGTAACAATTTCAATATAATTCTTTTCATAAAGGTATGCTAATTTTGTTTTTTTAAGGACCATGCTAATTGAAAAATTTTAATTTTCAAAAAATTGTTTCTTTAGTATTATGTAATTATAATTTAATAAATTTAATTAAAAAAAATAAATTAATGACATTAATGTTATTTTTAAGGAAATATATAAATATACTATAAAACTTTTATTTTCTTAACGATGTAAAAAATTATTTAGGGTGAATAATTGTTAAAGTACTATATTCTACAAGAAATAGTGTTGTATATAAAAAATGTTTTAATTTAAAAGATATTTTATAATATTTATAAATTGAATTATATTAAACTTATATTAAATTTTGGTTTATAAAAACCAAATTTTATGGAGGGAGTTATTTTATTTTTTTAATAAAATATAAATTTATTTGTTAAAATACAAGTTAACAAGGTAAACAATCCTAAAATTAAAAACCAAGAATATTTTAAATCTATTTTGTTTATAAAATTTGGGTAAATTTACTATTATGTAATTATTAACCCACGACCACATCGAAATAAATTATTTATATCTTTTTTACTCATTTACAATTTAATAGTGAAATATCATTAAAAATTAAAGGGTCTTCTCAATTACACGATTTTCATCACTTATTAAATGGGACAATTCTCTCCTTATTTACTACCACATCCTTTTCCTAGAAATTCCAAGTTTAGTTATTCCATTTGTATCCTAATATAATCATATCTAAATTTAATTATCCAATTGACACAATTATTTATCCCAATATCTTCATTTCAAATGAGACATTAAAGAGAAATTTCAATGTGCCAAAGTGAGTATTAGTTACTCCTTACCATTTATTCTTCATATTTCTTATCCAAACATACTATATCTATAAAAAAAATTAAAAAACATCAATAATATACTAATTTGTTTCTATATTAATGTGAAAATATTTATTTATTCATTTCCATCCATATAGGGAATCAAAGTAATCATAAACATAAGTTGAGTGGACTACGACCTCCACAAAGTAACATTATTTCATTTTTCATATTAACATAAATTATTTATCCAAAAAATATCATATCTAATTCACTAGAATAATAATATATAAATATTATCATTATTATTATTTTATAATGAAATTATGAACTTCTTTGACCATACCCACACATTGAGGTATAGTTTATTTATATTTGGGTCGGTTTGAAAACATATTTGAATAATGCTACAATACTCTATCATAAATGAATATGGTGAAATAAATAATGATATTGTTTTCATAAAATAATAAATTATTTATTAGTTTTTATTTTAATCAGATATTAATAATTGGATTTTAGTTCTACTATAATTATATTGTGGTTTTAACATATTATTAAATACCATATTTGATAAATAAAATTACCAAGATAAATTGGCACCAATTCAATTGTCATGAAAACACAAGATAAAAAATATATAATAAATAAATATAATATGATAATAAGTGTTCTATATATATATATATATATATATAATGTTTGTATGATGTTATCTAATAAAATTAATTTTATTATTCATGAAGATAAGTGCATGTACAAAACAGATCTTGAACAATGCAACGGGTTCATATCTAAATTTCCTTATTAGAGGAAGATTTTATTTTATGAAACTTGTTCATTTAAATGGTTTTTATAACACATATTTTATATAAAATATCCTGAATAATATTTATTCATTTCAATTTAAATTAAAATTAATTATATCTCCCTTTCAAGGGTTTTTATTTGATTGTTTCTTATGTCGTAAGGTTTTTTCATCTATACATCCTTTATTGATACAAGTTTTTTATTATACACCTTATTTAATTTAATTTTTTTATATGACAAATAATTAAATTTTTATATAATTAAACACCATTTAGTCCTAGTAATTGAAGTTATATTTAAATCTCTCTCTCTCTCTTTTAAGAGTTTTTGTGTTAATTTCTCCTCAAATCATAAGGGTTTCATTGTCTTATTTTCACATCCATGAGACATGTATGATAATGTGAACCATAATTTCTTTTATATTTTTGTGTCAAATATTATATTTCATTAATTCATAATGAATATATATTAATTAATGATACATTAATATTAATTTCATCGTATACCTATTATTCTTATGTTATTGTTACCATATGTGTTTTAGGAAACTCGATTCTCATTCAATTGGATAAGACAGTTCTTGTGGAAAATACTTCCTATATATTATGTACATTCTACAATTTGATTTAATTATGTAGTAATTTCTCTTTTTGTTCTATGGATTTATACTCCTTCCACAAAAACCCTTTATAAATATCCCCTGCATCATGAATTATGACACCAATAAGAGATTTTGTTAATTCAAATTTCTTTTCATTGAGTGATAATTTCGATCCTTGAGAATCATTCATCTTTGTTTTATAAATCATCTTACTTATAATTTCATAGTATATTTAATATTTTATCTAAAGGTAAAATTATGTTTTTATTTTAATGATTCTTTATTGATGAATTTCATTCTCATATATGTGTTATGTTTTTATATAAATAATAGCATATCCTTTAAAGAGGTTCTTACCTCTATTTTAGTTTTAATTATTATAAAAAAATTATTTGTTCTTTATTTTGAAACAAAAATATGTGTAAACTCATGTTTCTTCCATATTTCAATTATTATACTTCAAAATAAATGTTTTATTACCTCTTATATGAAGTTGGTTTTCAATAAAGAAATTTAAATATATTCAAATGTTGTTCCAACCTTTCAAAATAAAATGGGTTTTCTTACACTCCACATTTTTTTACAAACTTAATGTCCTTTAAATAATATTTTATTTATACCTATTAGTAAGATGTTTTTTTAAATCTAATCTTTCCCTTCATAATTTTTTTTAATGTAATTTTTTACTTCATTGATTTAAATGGTTTCCTGAAAACATCTGTATATTTAATTATATTTACCCTCAAAAGATTATAGTTTATTAAGTGATTTTTTATTACCCCCACTTTATTATTATATGATTTATTTTGGAAAATTGAATTTTTCATACTATATTATTTTATAAGTTCATGTGATGTGATTTTTTTTTGAAGGGTTAAGAACCCCATTTCTTTTTCATTTGTTCATTATGATGTGATGAATGACTGTATTCAAGTGGAACACATATATAAAGAAACTTTAATGGTGGGGTATTAAATCACACCACCAATGGATTTTCTATGGTAACATATCACATGATACATTTAATATTTATTTGAATAATATGTGGTGTGCATTGTTCACAAGTTATTTCTATGAATGAGATGTGGGAAGTTTTTTTCACATTTTTTTTGTGTGAATGAGATGCAGTTTGAATTTTTCCCAAGTTTTTTTTGTGAATGGGATGCACAAATAATTGTCCATTTTTAGGTGAATGGAATATGGAAATAATTGTTCAAAAAAATTTAATGTTATCTGGTAATCTTTGTTTATAAAATTTTCAACGCCTATAATTTTTAAATAATTATTTTTATACTTTAATTAAATAGAATAACATATTTATATATGTCCATGATTATTCTCCTTTACTCATGTTTAATTTCTCGTGATACCGCACACTTCATTAATTATATAATTTTTTTATTTTAGATTAATTTACCTTATATCAAGAATTTTGGATAACAAAAATTGTTATATGTTCATTTTAAAAATGAATTTCTCTCCTTCGCATGTTTTCTCATAATAATTTGATCTAACCCTTGATAATATTTTGATAATTTTACTTTTATCGAGCATTTTAACTCACCCTAATATTTTTGTTTTGGTTTCCTCATGTTGTAATGATGGATTTAACAAATTATATTTCTAAATGTTCTTCTATTATGGACAAGTATATAGATAAATGTTCTCAATTATTTTAAAATAAAATTATTATGTAGTAGATCCTAAATAAAAAAAATTATATTCATCAGATTATAATACTTTTTTATAAGTTATAATGATTATGATATGGTAATAATGTTAAATAAATATTGATTCATCTCAATTTGTGTCAATTATTGTGTTTAAAGAATGTTTTCAAGATCATATCATAGATTTTGGACCAGGGGTGTCTCGTATACCCCCTCTAAAAAATATATCTATTTCTACTAGGAAACTAATAAAATCTGTATTATGTGCCACATCTAAAATATCCTATATAAATACAAAATACCACTTTGTATCTGTTACCCTACTATTGAGTACCAACATTATATATTTTCCCAATAACAATTCCTCTTCCATCCATACACCTAGACACCTTCTCGCATTATCCTCAAATTCATCATATACATAAAAGACTATAAACACAGGGAAAATTATTGTAATTAATGAGTAAACTAAACTAATATAATGTGATTCATTGTAAAAATGATTCCATTAAATGGTGATTTTTGAGAATGGATTACATAAATATTTTTCTAAAATGAGGTAATTATATTTATATTCTCATATAGTATATACAAAAAACTTTAATGAATGATATCATAAAATTTCCATTCTAGGACATTATATAATTATACAATCATAAAAACATTAGTAAAATAATACTAAAAACTATTTGTGAGAATCAATCCTTCTACATACTAATAATTAGACTAATATTAGATTCATGTATCATTTTCAAAATCTGATTTTTATTAATTATTAAATCATTGTGAAATCATATTAAAAATTATCCCACTTTACCCTTTAATGAGATAACATAAAAAATATTTTTTGACAACTGTAGGATTATGATTCTCAATCATTATGTTTAAAATTTGAACAACACATTAAATAAACTTTTTCTCAATACATTAAATCACTAAATGATATATATTTATTTATTAATATATTATATGGACCATCAATATCATTTTATTATTTTATAGAACATTTGTAATCAATATTTAAAAATTAAATACAAATAATTACTAAAATCAGTAACTTATATAAATATTGTCAATGTTTCACATACCATAAACATAAAAAAAATATTTTAATCATTCCAAAATGCTTAAGAAATAATTAAAAATCATCTAGTAAAAATAAATATTATTATGATAATATTTTCATAATTGTATTAAATATAGAATGTAAATATATATATATATAACCTCATAGCATTAACACCATATTAACTTTCTATGATATAATTCATGGATATTTGGAATTTTGTAAAAATAATTGTGACTTTTATAAAATATATTTCCCACTTAATAAGAAAGTAAAATTATGGCCTCTTTAAACAATTTTTCTAAAAACCAATAGTGTAATATAATTCAATTATACCTTCTCTAACACATGAAAATTTGTCTCATTACTTGTCTTATAATTTTTTTCAAAATGTTGTTTTATACATAAAAAATAAAATAATTTTCTATAAATAGGAAATTATGTTGAAAATTCATTCTTAAGGAATAATCTAATATAGTAGAAAATTACATTGTTTCTTAATATATTAAGCAATCAATTATCTATTAATTCAATTAAATCTGAAAAATAATCAATACCCATATTTAATTTAGAATAAAAATTTTATATGATTACTCATAAATATTATATCTTTTTAAATAAGAAAATAAAATAAATTATTATCCATGTTTCATATGGTTTATTTTAAGTTTCCCAATATAGAATTCGTATTACTGAAATATAACTATAAAAATAATAAATGCTTTTCTGATCAAATTGTTTAATTATTTCATATTCTATGTGATGGATGTGAACTTAAATTGGTTTAATATTATTATAATATTGATATTAATAATAATATATAACTTGAATATGATTTATATCAAATAAAACTATATAATACTTGGTCATATGTTGCAATATTACTATAAGTCATATATCCTATAATATAATATATTTATGTGTTACGATATATAATATCACATTAAAAGTTGTACTAAAATTTTCCAAAAAATATTTCATTTTAATTATAAATAATTATAATTGATGAGTCATGTATTTGTAATTTTAAAATGGTTGTTGAGGAATTATATATTCATAATCAGTATATAATGATATATTTTATGTATTATAATGTTATAAATCATGGCTATGATGCATTTGAACTAACATCCTTTCTATTTTACAAAATGTCATTTATTTTAAAAATGTATGTGAGATCAATAGTTTTTTCTTTGTGTTTAATATATTATGATATTACAAATCTTTTCCTCTTCCATGATATCAATTCACCTTCAAATATATGGTAATAACATACCAACTGATGATCAAGGGGTAAAAAATTATTATACTGGTATTCTTGTTATTGGTATACTATATATGGAGGTGAAATCATGAGTTCTATTTCTTAGTTATATTCATAATTAATACTCATTTTATGTAAAGATTCAGGTAGTTTTTTTGTTATTTATGTTTTAAAGTATTTATATGGACTCTATGATGATAAATCCAAATTTGTGGGTTTCATTAAATATATATATGCATGTGTTGTTTTAACAAAACTCATCAGTAGTATTAATTAAAATTTCATCATTGATTTAATATGTTGTTAGATTATGTTTATAATGAATATTGAGTGGAATTTATCAAAAATTAAGTATATTTATTTATTTATTTTTCATAAATTTATATAGCATAATTATATAACCTTGATTGAAGTCTCTCGAGTAAGACAAATTTCACTCACTAGTATATTGTTTAAGAACTTATTTAGTAATTATATAATATTTATTAGTGTTTGGGAATCTATGTAATTGGTTTGAAATTAAATAACATAATGAAAGTTTTATGAATAATTAATAAATTATATTAGTGGAATGTGAAATAAATCAAATGGAAACAAATATAAAATACAGAAAAATGAAACAGAACAATTTTTATAAGAAAGATGTTACATAAATATGAGAATGATTAAAGGATCATTAATTGTCATTAATAAATATTTACTACAATTACACAATGGACTCTCTCGATACCTTTTAATTGACCATATTTCCTTTTATTTGTTTCAGCAATCACCTTATTTATGAACCCAATAATTATAGTGATTCGAATTTCATTCATCATTATTTAGTAAAAAACTACTTATAACATGGTATGTTATTACCCACATACCTAGAAACAATTTTTTACCATTGATCAACTAATTCAATAGTTCCAGATTGTAAAATTAACAAAAAAAGTGAAAATAAATAATATAGAAAAAATAAATTAACAAATAAATTGATATGTGAAACTAGAATCACCAATATCTCATTATAATAACTCTATATAATATCAATGTTTAATCAAGTTGATGAAATAAATTTTTTATAAAAATAATCCTTATGAAATCTATGTATCATGAAATTTAATGGTATATCACTATCACTATAGAGATATAAGAACAAATAAAAAATTTAAAAAGATTAGTGTAAAGAATATTAAAGATGAATCATAATGAAATTTAGTCTACAAAAGTGGAAAACTTCTTATAAAATAAAAATATAAATAGATGGACTAAAATAGTCTTCATAATCCCACAATATGGGAATTTTTTTTTATTGAATCCATCCATGGAGTTTTTACATGTAGGTAAAAAGGAAACTAAGATTTTCTATCACTCTCAAAATGGATGTTTTTGGGTATATTCAGTTGGGCTTGTAAAAAATTTCTCTACTTATCTCTTCGATATATAATTCATCCTAAAATATAAATTTTAGTCAACATCTAACAAATATAATCAAATATACAAATAGATTTTAGCAACACACTATATTTCCTGATCCTGGTACACTTCTTTTTTATTGAGAAACCAAAAAACAACAGAATAAATCCTTAAAAAGAATATCGTAAGTGTATATATCTAAGTCTCATAGTATCGTAAAAATTTTCTTTTTATTGAAAAATCCATGAAACTCAAGGATGTGTTAATTTATGAAGACCTAAACCATATTTCAAAACAATGAGGTTACAAACCCATGGAAATGAACCAATACAACTATAATGAATTAGACATTAACAAGATTCCTTTTTACTATCCAGGATGTCAGTCACCCTATTTTTCTCCCTCAATGTGTGAGTTGACTCAATTCCATGTCCAATGAGTATCTTTCATTTTATAATGATATATAAAAGATACAATAATTAATTTGAGAGACCCGAGATAAATTTAACTAAAATCTTGGAATCTGATTCAACCACTCTAATAACAATGTTATACATCCTATAAATAAAGAGGCC
The DNA here is from genome assembly GCA_963277665.1 of Viscum album. Taxonomy (NCBI): domain Eukaryota; kingdom Viridiplantae; phylum Streptophyta; class Magnoliopsida; order Santalales; family Viscaceae; genus Viscum; species Viscum album. The sequence goes on along the minus strand of OY728140.1, from coordinate 1,296,776,844 downwards.
AATATACATGGCTCTAGTCTCCACCCAATATAATTTCCCTCACCATATAAGGTATTAAAACTAAATATAACTTAGATGCATCCATTTAAAACTAATACACCCCCTCTCATAATATCCTGGAAGAAGGACCCATCAACATTATGATTTAGAAAAATATTGGGGGGATTCCACTTAATTCACCTCCCTTAGAAATCCCTTCAATAGTTCTCAATATAAATAAGACTACCTAGAATTAACCCCTTCCTTTAGCAGTGATCCATCCATATCAAATTATAAAACCATGTTCTATCACCAAAGAAAATATGAAAAATAGGGTGAACTGAAGATAATTATTAGTACCTTACCTCCCTTTATTCCTCACTGCCCAAAAAACCCATCAACAAACATCAAACAACATGGTGTGATATTTAATTTCTCTAATTCATTTCTCCACCCCCATATACCAGGATGTGATCATCTCCATGCGGAAGTCTCTATGAACTAGAATGACAACATGATGGATAACGAGGACCCATATAAAGTGTTCCCAGTCACCATTGAATAATGATTTCAAGGAAGAATCCATTTTAGGATCCTTATAACCCAAGCCTCAGAATTCCTTGTGGATAAGATTTATCTGAATATTATCATCATTCATGAAATAATGGTTTTAAATTTTAAAAACAAGAAGTTTCATATTACTATGTGTCTATTTTCACCATAAACTATTCGGATAGTCCTTGTTCCCGTACATTATATACAAAACAAATAATAACTCCCTATTACTGAAAATACCAGATGTTAAATCCATGAAAACAAACCTATTGGGTTTATCAACCATCTGGATACACACATGGATGGTATTTTCCCTTTATTAAGAATTTTGTTAATAAAGGTGGGTTTCATACATGCATGCTTGAAAGAGATATTTGGGGATGGACATTTGGGGATTAAAAAGGTGTTTATAGACCAGTTTTCCTTCTAGAACCTCATATCACCCCATTCAATAATCCATTGTGGTTTATCTATCAAGGTCTAAAATCTTCCTTCCATGCATCACACCAAACTCGACAACCTTATAGTGTTCTCTACCCAACCTAACCATTCTTCTACATACATGTCTTTTATATAAATTTTCAATATGGGATTCCCTTCGATTATGTCTCATTCATGTTTGGATTTCTTGTTTTGTGTGGTTTTCATAATACTTCACAATTTGATCATCCTTTAGAAATTGGATTCACAAACCTTTTTCAAGCCACCCATTGAAATTTGCCATTCTATTTGTTATCTCAAATGAAGGCATTCATAATTTTCTCTTTTTTTTAAATGGTAACTTTGGGTGCCTTGATATTCCTGAGAACATGTATTTAAATGGATATAAAACACTATTTACCAATGTAATTATTCACCTGAATGAGATAAAATTTATCTTCTAGTTACATTCGTGTGATTTGATATAGTTAATGATGTTCTACAAATTCACATTTCTCTATTCCGACATCATATATAGGATCTCCAAAATAATCTATCCAGTGATTTTTCATTTAATTTCCATATTCTCTTGAATAATTTTTTTGCAATGAGTTGAGAAGCCTTTATGGATTTATACTCTACTATTTTCATAGTTCTCCCACCCCCACTCCATTTAAAATAGGCCATCATTATATTAAATAATATATCAATAGATATACTCTTTCAATTTATAATGAACAGGATTTCATTAGCATACATTAGATTTGAGATAATTCCATTCCCAAGAAAGTTTCTAGAAGATATAACCTTCCCCATCATAATAAAACGGTTGATATTCCTTGAGAGAGCCTCATTTTCCATTACAAAAATTTTTGGGAGCTAATGGATTTTACAACCATATAAAATGAAATTATTTAAAAAATCAAAATCATCATTCCATAATTAAAACTGAGAGCCTTGGGAATTCATTGAACATAAATTCCAAATCATTTACCCACATAGTGAAGATGACCTATCTTATTATTTTAAGGATGTAATTTCACTTCATATGGTCATATACTTTATCCTATAGATTATAATCATTATATTTGATCCAAGAAACTTTGTGATGTTTTCCTTCACCATCTATTTTACAATTCCAATTTCCCCTTGAATGATGTAACCCAAAATAAACCTATGATTCTCAACTGAGATGATTCTCAGAATCACACTACCCATTGTTGGAAAAGATACTGAGTCATATATTTATCTATTTTTTTATCATAATTAGGATCCATACATTTAGGATCAGAATGATTTTAGAATAACATTCTTCCCTTATGAGTTTTCTACCTTCAAATATGTCTTACACTTCCTTGATAATGAGTTTATTGATGATCTCACAAGAGAAAAAATAAAATGAACCTAAAAGGGCATCTAGAATCGATACAATTTTAGGATTCAAGGATAGAACGGCATCCCTGATATATTTTTCTATATTAATGGATCTCATATTTTCATTGATCATATCATCCACTATTTTTGGTATGTTTCGATTAAATGAATCATATCCATGCTACCTTGTATTTCTGATTTCTTCTTGGTTAGATCCTATAAGGAGTTCATCAATGATTTTTTCTACCAAATTAAATGACACCTCCACAACATACTTCAATAATCCATCATCAAAAAAGATTCTAATTATCCTCATAAACCTTCTTTCCTAGAAGAAATCATGGGGAATAGAAATTTTTCTACCCCCTACATCCACAAAAGATCACTTAAATTCTCCCTCACAACCATTTTAACCTATAACCGTTTTCCAAAAAGCATGTTATTAAGGCTAATAATTTTCATAAAAAAATCATTACCCCATATCTTCTTAAATATTTACTCCCTCCTCTCTATCACCTGCATTATCATGTCCATTTGAGAATCAATTTTTTTCAAGATTCGATTTTAATTGAAATATATTATTTTTTATTCTTTTAATGTGATCCAACAAAGCCACCCCAGACACTCCTAACACCGGTTGATCATAGGAGCTCATTAACATATATAGGAAACTATAATACCATTCCCATATTTTGAAATATATAAATAAATAATTACTTGTGTTTTCCTAGTTAAATTAAATCCATATCTTGGATTGATCATATAAAACTCGGGGGAGGTGTGAAACATCCGCTTGAGGGAAGGTGTCTACACCTTGAATATTTTCCAATCAAAGATCCATAATGGTCGAAATTATTCATCCCATATTTGTTTTTTCACTAGGTGTATAGATCCCACAAAAATACCATATCCATCATCCCATTTTCAATCTAAAAAATCATTGATATATTGAATGGGATATGTTGAAAAAAACACTCTTTTTTTAAAACATCCATAATGATATTAAAATCTATTTTAATGAACCATGTAAGATTCACTAGTTGTACTGTTTTATTTTCCTCCATAGATCATATTCTTTGATAACTTCACACTGAGCATACACAAAATAGAAAATATAAGAAATTCCTGCTGAAGAAACTATGGTCGTAATGAACTGCGGAGATACTTCTAGACATTCATCTATGATGGGTGATTTCTAGAAAATAAAAATATTATTATTTCATGGTCTTATATGAATTATTTCTGAACAGAAAATCCAAGTAGTAAATGAAAATATATGTTTCAAGTTTTTTTTTGGTGTGAGGATTACCATAATGAATGCATGATGCCTTCATTATTTACAAGAGTTAATGATGATGAAATTTTACCATGCCCCAAAAAATCTAGTATTCTATATGATAGTGGTGGTCATTGGGATAGTGGAAAGGGTTCCTTGTGGTTATGATACCTAAGGGGGAGATATAGTGAGAATATATAGATGTTATAAATCATGTACCTAGAATGAGTGAATCTCCACCATCAAACATCAATAAAATAATCTCTATATTGGGGGGGGGGACTTCCTAAAATAGAAATAAATAGTGGTTCTAATTCAGAATCTAAATTCTTTATAAAGGAAAAATCGTTTCATAAGAGAATCACCTGGATTAAAGAAGATGTATTAACAGCCACGTGAAGGCAACCTGTGTATGAAACCAATACACCTCTGTAACAACCCGAACTTTTTAATTAATTTTATTTCCTAATTTTTTGGGTATAATTGAAATTTGACCATTGTGTTTTGACTGTTATATGACCATTGGTCAATATGACCATTGGAAAACTATAATCTTAACATTGTGTTTTAATAAATACAGTTATCTTGGTTAATTAATACAAAAATAATATTGAATGGCCTCATCGAGTAGACTCAATCCATATGAATCCCATCTATCGGAGCTTGGGAAGGAGGTAGCATCACTGGGCTTTGCTCCGGACCAAGCCCAATCTGAACTTCAACGTATGAAGCTTGAACGGAATCACCTAAAGGAGAATTTCAAGCTGATAGAAACCACCACTCGGGAAATTTTGTCCGAACCACCCCAAGATTCTATCACCATAGCACACCTAACACTTAGGTCCTATGCTGGTGTAATAAGGGGCTATGTAATGAGACCTTAGCTTCTTTGTGTAATCTTTTTATATAAATAAAATTTTTATTTCTTCTTATGGAAAGGTTTGTGAATTTCAAATATCCAGATAAATATAGGATGTTTATTATTGATGAATTTATAAAAAATGAGTATTTTAAAAAAAAATCTATTCATTAAATAATTAATAATGTGAAATGATTTTCAAAAAATGGTCTTCTACAGTTGTGATCAGGGAAAAATTTAGAGTCTAATAAGATCAACTTGGTTTTTTGTGAATGTAAATTAGGAATAGTAGCATACCCATATGAATAGTAATAAATAGTAATTTGACAAAAAAAATAGACAATTCACCCACGAATGTATAAATACATTTTAGACATCTTGAAAGTGAAAAATGATCATAGTTTAAGTTTTGGTATTTTTGTACGCCATAAATATTTTATTTACAATTTTATAATTAATTTAATAATTTAAAATGGAAATTTATTTTCATAAAATTTAATCATAAATTTCTACTTTATTGTCTTATGGGTATACAATATTTTTATGGGACCTTGATTACTTTTTTAAGGTGTTACAAAATGAGTTATAGTTTTAAAGTTGTATTTTTGGAATAAATGTTGATTTTAATTAAAAATTAAATTAAAAATATTTAGAAAATTATTTTCATGAAATGGAATTCATTTTTTAATTCAGAGCATCGATATTAGGTTAGGGTGAATTTTTGTTATTTTTCTGAAACGGTTGAATTTTCAGTGAATAGTAAAAATGCAGTTTTGAGTTTAGAGTGTTTAATGACATCATTAGTGATGTAATAATTATGTAAGATTTATGGTCAACTTATGAATAGTGATATATGCTATTATGTGTCCCAAGTGGCCAATAACATGGGTAAATACCATGGGCAAGCCCATGGTTTTGCGAATATCATCGATGAGGTGTCCCTTGGAAATTAATAATTTATTCACTCACTTTCCCTATAAATACCAAGCCATTTCCCTCATTAATTTGATTCCAAAATAATCCTCAACAAATTTCTGGTCTCCTTATATCCCAAGGAGTCCTCCTAAGGTGCCCTCAAACCACCCAAGGTCCCAACCTTCAAGCTTTCAAAGTCACTCTTCAAGGTAAGGGATTTTTTCACCCTCCTCTTTTAAGTCCTGACTTCCTTTATGTTGTGTATTATATTTCCATATATTTATGTTTAGGGTAAGTTCCTATATGTTTTAATTACTTTACATTTTATGTCTAATTGTTGAGAGACCCTTTCCTCTCTCATCAATTTGTTTTATGAATTTTTAAGTGACGTCGTTAGGCTGCCGAATTTCTCATAAAAGAAATCGCATCTTCTCTTTCCTTTCAAGTCTTCTTTTCTTATGGTATGTCATTAAAATATCCATACCATGTTCTTATATCCATTTTATACGGTATTTATATTTTAATATGATTGTGTTACCCTTTTACCCTCTCTTTTTAATTATTTTCTAAAACTGTGTTATATAGCCGTTATGCTGTAGAAATTTTGTTTCAAAATTTCTCTCTCTTTCTCTCATGAAATTCTCTTGATTTATTTATGTGAATACCCATACCTATTTCTTTTCTATGGTTGTTCATAGTTTCAAAAAAATAATATATTTGATTCTAGAATTGACATACATGTAACCCTCACTCCCTTTCCATGGGTTATAAATGACATAACGATCTTATTTTTAATAACTTTTAAAATGTCACGATTTTGAAATGAAACCCATTTATTTTATTTTCTATGGGTTATTTATGAAATGTTTGATTATGATCTATGTGGATCACATGAAAGTAATGAAATATTAAAAGTGTTCCCTGATAGCACTCTAAATCATTGGGTAAATAATTAATCTCTAGAGATGACAAGTTTCACGATACGTTGGTTAATAATCTTGGTAATTTTTTTGACACCTTGGGGATAGACCTTGGTGATATGTTCATAAATGTCTAAATGAAATATTTTATCCACATATTCAAGTTATGATTCAAGTTATTTTCATTATGATATGCCTATACTTCCATTTCTCATGTTCTTATGTTTTTATTCAAGTTCTTATTGATGTCACAGGTAAACTGATTCCCTTGTTTACCCTTAATAGGCCTTCTTCTCAGCCTTTCCTTTGAATGTATGTCTCCAGGTTATGAGATGTAGTAATTTAACTTAGGATGAAATTATTATGAATCCTTAAAATTGGATTAGAAGAATGTTTTATGTTGATTTTCATGTATTATGTTCCTGATTTCCAAGACACTAGACTTTAAGGATCCTCTGTTTGTAAAATGTAATGAAAAATTATGTAATAATAAGGTGGGATTCCATAACCTCCATCTATACTAGGGATGGAAAGGATCCATAAACCACCACATATCTTCACCTATCATTCAACACCAAGGATACCAAAGGTGTTGAAAGGGGCTTAATCATAGTGTCTCCCAGATACCTTGCTACCTAGCTGGGAGAGGTCCTGTCTTGATCAATTGAAAAAACTTGATCTATTCATTAGAATATTGTAAAAAATGGAAAGAAAGAAATGTGGGAATGAAAACTGAAGTGAACTAGTAGTTGAATTAAATTTCATTCCATTCAAATAGTCTAGAAAAAATTAAATCATATTCATAGTGACCAAATATATGTACATAAAATAAATGATGAAACCATAAATTTTCAACATGGAAAACCCAAAATGGAAAAAACATGGGACATAGTCCAAAAATAAGGATCCATTAATAATAAATAAAAGAAGTAAGTTACTTGAAAAGATTAGTAGGATATCAGCAATAATACTTAGATAAAATAGTGGATCAAAGGAAGAATAAATATGTAGTTTGAAGGAAGACTAAAATGAATAACGAATCATTACAAGGAAACCCAAATATATATAACCTTATAGAGGTGGTGTTTTTTGTTCAAATAAAAGGTGTATATGAAAGAACTGGGATTGGATCAAATATAATAATAGATTAAATCCAATAAAAACTAATGAGTTTCTTCAGTTGTAGATTTAAAAACTACATCGTGAAACTCTAACTACATTGTACTGAAGATGAAGGGAGAATAATTGTTCCTGGGAAAAAAATGGATTGCGGCGTCTCTCCAAGACTATGACTTTTCAGAAATATCGTAACCCTTGAAAAATATTTTTTTTTCTTTTTTTAATGTCACATGACATCCCCACTATAGGAGGATTCCTAAAAAACTCCATTGCCGACTCAAGTGGGGGTTACCACCAACCCTATAATTAGTCAGCAGGTCTCAAATTTACCTATGGGTAAATTCCTGGTCAACATTTATAAAAAAATTCATATGCATGGATCCTCTCAAGATCCAACTATCTCAAATCTATGATATCACAGATTCAGTGGTTCTGAACATCAATATGTGTCAACCATCCATGAAATGTGGTATTATTTCTAAAAAAATAACACTCTAATTTTCAAAAACATAAAAAATACCTACCTTGATTAAAATAGATCTATCAAATAAAATTTTTCATCCGCACCAATTATTTTTATGCTTTTATCACTACAATAATCTTTGACTCAGTGGTAGATAAAGAGACGAATATATGTAATCTAGACTTCCAAGATACATCCCTTGTATAAGTAAACAAATAGCTTGAAATAGAATTCTTCAAATCCATATCTCCTACAACATTTGAATCTATAATGGCACAACTCATTCGATCCCCATTTCCGAAAAAAATCATAGAGAAAAATTACCGTGAATATAAAGAAATATATAATTTATTTCTCTCCAATGATATCTACCTGGATTATATAGAAGACAACTGACCACACCAACTATATGAGATATATAAGTTCTAGTACATACTATCACATACATCAAAGATCCAATATTCCTAAATAAGTTTTTTTATTCATCTTTGTGCCCTATTCATCAGAAGAATGTGAATAACTCGTATAGAGATTATAAAATAAAGTTAGAGTAGTACTATCCAATTTTACTTTGTCTATGGAAAATAGTTGAATAACCTTCTCAATATCTCTCTCTCAAGATATCCATAATTTATTTCCATTTCTATAACATTAAATTGATGTACCAATAATCATTCATGACGGCCCGAAGTATTTCATCAAAAAAGACTAAAAAAGATCCTTCTTCATTTTTTTAATTCTATAACCCTTATGTCAATTAATGGTCATACCATCAACATAACTGAACATTATTATAAAATAATCATCAAAAAAATTATTAACAAAAAATCAATGATTATATGTTGTCTTCCAGGAATCCTGATGAAAGATGACTGATTCAAACTTCTTATAAGACTACCTCAGAGTATGCTTCAACCTATAAAAACTCTCCTTTAATTTATAGACATGATTATATTTACCTACTTTTTAACAAAACCCTCTGACTGCTCTAAATAAATATCCTCTTGTAAATATATATGGATGAAATATATCTTCACATATATCCGCACAATATATAAATCCAAACTAGCATCTAGACTAAGAACAACTTGAATGGAATACAGTTTTAAAATATGTGAAAAATATCATCAAAATCAATACCTTTATTTTTATATGAAAGATTTTAATTACTAATATTGACGTGTATTATGGAATAGAACTAGATTCTTCATGTTTAATCTGATAAATATATCAATTATACATAGCTATCATACCTATAGACTACTTAACTAACTAAAAAATATGGTTTTCATGTAATGGTATCATCTTATCAACAATTTCTGCAACCCATATTTTATTTTAATAAATTTATATCTCATAAAAAGATTATTTTTATCCCTCTTCATTGAGGAAAACATAATGATTAGGTGAAAACCGATTAGAATAGGTATAATGCTAACATGATCTCCAAATTCAAACAACATTATCATTAATAACCCATAGAACTAGATCATCATAAACAAAAGGTGCATATGAAATATAAAATCCAACCTGTTCACTTTGAAATTAATTCTATACATAAACATGATTATCATAATAAAAAATATGAGGTAAATGTGACTCAGAAACTGGATTGATATTGAAAAAGACATCATATGGTGGAGAAGTATATTTTCACATTATCAATATTTTCAATAGTCTGATCCTCCATAAAAACTGCATCATGGTTTCTGAAATTATTCTTCAAAGAAGTATCATAAAACCTATAACCAAACACTTCATGTTTATATCCAATAAAAATACACTATCATGACATACCATTTGTCTTGGATATCTCATCTCAAGGAACATGAGCAAAATCCTTGTAACGAAAAAACATGTAAATGATCATACTTGATCTCTTTACCATACCAAAACATATTTGGAATATACATCTACAAAGAAACCATATGTGAAAAATTCATAATATAAGATATAGTAAAAAAAAATTATCCCTAAATATGTCTAGGAAACATTTCTTCTGAAATAAAACAATAAACTTTTTCCAACAAAGTATTATTCATTTTCTCACCTATATTATTTAGTTGGGTTTTCTTAGAAGGATTATTTTTATTCTAAATACATTCATTTTTACAATACTAATAAAATTGGACACAATACTCTCCCCAATTGTTTGCATGAATAAATTTATATTTACTACCATATTCTCTTTTAACTAAAACCTAAAATTTCTTAAAAACAATGGGCATCTAACTTTTAGCATTTAAAACCTAAACTCAATGCTTACATGACCATTCATCAATAAATTTAAATAAATAACTATCGTTACTATTTGATTTATAATTCAACGGACTATAAACTTTACAATAAACAAATTCAAGTACCTGTGACCTTATATGAAATGGATGACTGATGAAACTCACTCTTCTCTATTTTCTAGACATATAGTGATTTCACATGTCCAATTTAGCACTTTTTAAATATGGAATTATATATATCTTTTCCAAATAACCAATTCATTTCTCATTATTTTTGTTTACTATCTTATTCAATAACATGGAAGACAAAATGTAAATAAGAACATAAGATATATCAGAAGAAATAGAAGATGTAGTCTAGTACAAACAAGGATGCTTGTTCCCTCAATCCAAAATCAAGGAACCCATGTAAATATTCCATTGTACATTACCAAAATTATAGATAAATCCATATCAACTAGAATAATCATAGAAATAATATTCATATGATCCTCATGTGCATGTCAAATATTATTCAAAATCAGGTTACATCTTGGGTTGGTCTCCAAACAAATAATATTGATTCCTACATTATCAGCATGACCAAAAGTATCCATATTTAAAATACCAAAATTAACTAGGATTTAATAGGTAAAAAACTCATTCCTCGATGTGACATGAAAAAATGAACCACTTTCAACAACCCAATAATAATCATCGGAAGAAAAATTAATAAACCAATAAATAAAAAAATCACCCATGTAGTGGCAGTTACACAATCATCACCATTACCATTTTTCACTAGATGATTTTACATTATTCTATTTTCTCTTTTTAGTGGATATCAATACTTCTTAACATGTTATCTATTACCAAAATTGTGACATTAATACTCTCTCATATTGGACCTATATTTTCTTCTTCCTTTGGTCTTACCTCAACTTATTTTTCCCTGATTTGTTTCCTGACTTCTACCATTGTTTTCTGGTACTAAATTAATGGAATAAGATTTATCCTTAGTACATCTTCAGACCCATTCATTCAAGATATAAAACCTAAAAAAAATAAATTTCACCACCGTAAGAGGATCATAACCTATAATATTAAAATTTAAATTCTCTTCCAAATTGGGTAAATTATTAAGAAATAGAAGTGCTAAAACCTAAACTTAAAAAGTAATATCTATACTATAAAATTGATGAAAAAAATCATGATATTCACTCAAATAGTAAGAAATATTCATACCTTATTTTTACCTAAAATTATTCATATTTTTTAGGAGAAACAATTTATTGTTTTAAATCTTATAAAAATAGGTACTCTAAAGTTTCCCCCACAAAGTTATAGTGTGAGAGATGTTGAGAATATGTTTCATCACATTTTCTTTTTCCCAAAGATTAATGAAACCAAAAACCACCTCATGATCAAAATCTCATTCATTATTAGACATTATTTATGGTTTCTGACTACAAAATATGGGAAGATTCATTCTCTTTAAAAAAATCTAATCCTTCATTTTTAATCATTTCATGTGTTGGTTGGTACCCTTAAATAACATCATATTATTGAAATTATATTCCATAATTCATTTAAAAAAAACAAACCCTCTGATACTAGATGTTCAAAACAATGATAATTGGAAAATGTGAAAAATATCATTAAATAGAACATTCAACCAAAATAAATTTCATTCCCTTCAAATTAAAAAGTAAAATTTAAAGATGATGTGCAACAAACAAATATATACGTTATGAAAATGAATGATGAACCCAAATTTTTTAAGATGGATAACCTAATATGGTAAAACCATGTTCCCTATTCCAAAAGATGGATATAGTAATAATCAAGAGTAAAATGTATATACTCCAAAGATGAGAGGGATATCAAAAATAATACTCATATAAAATATTGGTTCAAAGGATGAAAGAATACGTAGTCTAAAGGAAGCATGAAACAAATAAAATAACTTAGAAAATAAATCCAAATAGATATTTCGGTGTAGAGTAGGTGTTCTCTATCCTAATAAATGGTAATTATTAAAATTCCAAGATTTGATCAAAGAGAAACATAGATTAAATCCAATCATACATGAGTAACTTCTTAAGTAGAAAATTTGAAAACCATTGTGTGATACTCTAACTATAGTGAGCCAAAGATAAAGGTATAAGCACCATGACAGGGTTGAAAATTTTTAGTCCAGAGTCTCTCCAAATATACCACCTCTCAATAATCGTGTAATGCTGAAAACATATCATTTTCTTTTTAAAAAAAATTAATGTGAAGTGCCCGCTATCTGAGGATGAGAACTAAGGGGATCCTCAGAGTGGGGATGGTTCCTCTAAGAGGAATATGGACACACCTCAGGAGACAATATAAAGACATGGAAAGTCACAAAAGATCCAACCATTTTTCTAGTGACATAACATGTGTTATAAATATGGATAAAAGAAGGATTATCCTTACTATCACCAATAGTGAGAGAGATCTCTCTAGACTGACCATCTTCCACCTAAAATTTTCATTCATCTAGAAACCAGTTTCTATAAACATATATCAAAGTAACATGGAGATGAAGAAAACCAAATAACCATATAGGATCCTAGAAAGATATTTATTGAAACACAACATAATCATCTGCATCCATGATATTAAATTTATCTAAGAAGAGAGATGATAGTTCCACCTATAGAAAAATGTGTGGCACCATCAAGGGTTGAATATTATGGTTCTCTAATTCATAATATAAGAAATAACTTGGTGAATATACCAAGATTTTATGTATGGAAGTACTATTAAATGGAAGAGGAATACTGGGATGCTTCACCCACATAGCATCTGAGATCAGATCTCTCCTGACATAGATATCCCAGGTCCACTGGAAAAGGGAAAACCTCCATGCACTGAAAACCAAGACCTCCGATTATGAGGCCTTCACAATTTTAGATGTGTGAAATATATGGGTACTAAAGTATATTATCAAGTCGGAAGAAACTTCTACTAGAGAATCTGGGCCCCATGAGCCAACAAACACATGAAAGAAATAGATCAATGGTCTATCATGACTAAACAAAGCCATCAAGGACTAGTGGTGGCACTCATCTACTTCACTGATATCCAAATAGAAAAATAAACATTTCTGAAACCCTCCACCATAAAATATAATCTAGGTGAAATCATAATTCTTAGATTTTATTGCAGACAAGGTAGGTGCATTGGCCTCGGTCGACCCACGATTGGTTTCGTGAAATAGATCGCACCCGGAGCTTCAAACACCCTAGAGAGAGGAGGATAGGTTTGTGACATCAATGAAGAGGTCCCTCTAGGTTCATCCAATAGAACGTAAAGATGATGTGACATAAACTTGTTGAATAATGAAAATGAACCAAAATTAATAGTTAAGAAATTTAAAAAAGCGAGCGGCACATGAGGTGTGTTCTCTCCCAAGCTACCCGAACCCATTTCTTTAAAATATACTTAAGAATAAATATCATTTTATTAAAAAATCATCCAATAAAAACCAACAGAAATTTTTACTTGTGTAATTTATTTTAGATTTCTTGAACAACCCATGGACCAACAATGGTTCCCAAATTAATTTCATTATGGATCCTCCATCACACATCCAAAATATGGGATAACAACACCAATGATTAATATATTTTCTTGAAAATTTTTAATAGATGATTTACCTACCTATAATTTATAATATTACCCATGAATCTTCTGAATCCTTAAATAAATACCTCATTGACTCAAAAAATATAATCACATGACCATTCATAATCTCTTTGTATAGTAGAACTAAAGAAACACATTCCCAGGTTCTTATACCAATAGACTAGAAACCTTAAACATATTCACATCCCTATGCACAATAGTCAGACATATGTAGTAGATTATGGTCCATGTGACTCTCAATATAATGTGGCAGTATTATTTGGTCATACCTATTGTTTTTTATCCAATGGAATGTGTAATAAATGACTCATCACCATTGAGTTGAATATCATGTGACTAAGTGTAGAACATGATACACTCCCTAATAATTTCCAGTGTGCTCCTCTATCAACTATAAGAATAATTAAATGTTATTAATCCTATCCAATGTTCTGTAAAACTCAACCACATTTTCATAGTAAAATTTAACTGTCATTTAATGTCTATTCAAATTGAATTTATTGACCTAAAATAAAAAAATAAAATTTACTCTTTAAACAAAACCTTATTGAAAAGAAAAAACAAATTAAAATAGTATTATATATCATTACTTATAATAATAAATATGTATATGATTTTTAAAACACAAGTAATTCATGAATTGATATTCAATTAAAATTATATTTATATTTCAAATTTTAATATACAATTTTTTTAAATAATATTTTTGTCATTAATATTTATATATTAAGAATAATTTTATTTATCATCTTGGAACCCATGACTTATTTCCTTGGTCATATTGACTTGATTAAATACAAATGAGATATCAATGTGACCTCAAGAAAGTCTTAAAATATTCCAATTGATATTAGCTTGCATTGAGGGTTGATGAACAACACATGAGGAGACTATAACCCAAATTAGGTAACTAAAAAAATTGGGAAATAAAAAATAAATCAATATCCAAAATGAAATAAATAATTTAAAAATTATATACATAAGATAAAAATAATATAATAATAATCCCATCCCACAAAAATATATTATCCACTAGAATGTCAGATATGGAATACACCTAGAGTAAGGGAATTTTGAGAAGTTAACATATAAAACAAGGGCTAACATATATAAAATTTTAGATAATGATATAAAATAATTATACCCAAGGGTATACCCATTCTCATAAGTTATTCCTCTATTGGATCTATAAAAATCATTGAATTTATGTACCTTTCTGTTATCAGTAACACAAGTCATAAATTTTTCCCATGAATTCAGTTTCCTCTATAGGGTGAGAGTAAAACATAGTAATCCACATACAATGACATAAAAAATCTAGAATATGAAATTTCATGAATAGTAATGATATATTAAATAATAAATCATTATAATATACATATCATATCATAGAATTATCATCATTCATTGTAATGAATAAAAATACATTATTAAACTAATGCAAGAATGGGATGCTTCTCCAATAGAAAAATTATAGGATGATGTTGAATGTTATATCACCACACATATCAATATCAAATGTGGATGATTTATCTTCATTTAGCAAACTTAATTTAAATTTGGAATCACTATTATACCATGTATGGTACATCACCTATCATTATATATTAATCTACAATAGAGGAATGATCTCCATGTTATAAAACAAGACTCAGTGATATATCCTAGATTAAGTAGTCATGGTAATTTATATATCGATGGATCATATCTTAGGTGATCAATATAACACAATTTTCATTATCTAATGTGTATGATATATCACTGTCATCACTATCAAAAGTAAATGACTAGTTATGGTACTCATCAATGATTGAGGATAATGTATCATTATAAAAACAATAAGAGTGCATGGTATATAATATACTCATCAATAATGGTGTATGATATACTAAGAAACAAATAAAAATGGTTGTTAATATACCACCATACACATCAATATGGGTGGATGATGTACAATAAAAAAATTAAAATATTGTATGATATACTATAACAAAAAAAATTCAAGGTGATAAATTTATGACCAACACTCATAAGTTGAATGATACCTCACCATAATAATTTAATACTATGTGAAAAAGAAGAACTATCTATATAAAAATGATGAATGTTTTTCCACTAATTTGAATAAATAGATGAATATCATATCACTAAAATAAAACATTCAAAGATAAAAAAGAATGAAATATATATATTTAAATTACTATTATATATTTTTAATATCCCAGACCTTTCTGGTCTATTACTTTGTGAGATTCTGTTGTCTGGGGTGTCTCAGACACCATCGGTGAGCCAAAAGGGCATCAGTTTTAGTGGAAAGGTGTCACCAGGGTGTCACCTATCGGTGCCACTGATTGGTCTGACCGATTGCTCTCACTGATCGACTTCACCGATTGCTCTCACTAATCAGCTTCACTGATCAGTGCCACACCCAAACAGTGCGACCGTGGGGTGTCAGGTTTCTTTTCCCAGTTTTCTAGTAACGCCTCCTTTAAGTATTCATACCATTTTAAAGTGGTTTGAGGATATGTTTAAGCCTATAAATGATATCTTAAATTTCCTAAGAGTGGGGAGACCCTTTATTACCAAAATGTGTGGCTCTTTCCTCAGCGTCACACCCTTTCCCATGCTTCCAGTTTATCCCCTGTTACATGTTCTTTTTCTCCGTTTAAAGGAAACCTATTAACTCAAACCTATTATCTCCAACATCTCTGAGGAGAATTATTAAATATCAATACATTATAATAAGTGAAACCACCCATATGTATTATCAAACCATGATCTACTTTTTAAGAACTTCGAGATTGAGCATCCCATAAGTCTAGGATTGGTCCTTTATCACTAAGATCTTCTTCCTCGGTCACTTTGGTTCCCTCTGGATGCATGTGAAGTCCTTCCTAAGGAGACAAGTCATGTGTCCATGATGTATCCCTTCCCTCTTTGAATTTATGATGTTTTTATTACTGCTCGCACGACCACAATTATTGGTGTGAGAAGGAAACGCTGATCCTTGATCATCCAGGTAGGGGTTTTTCCTTCATATCTCTTCAATTGTACATTATGTGGGTGGTTATGATGACGATCCTTAGGGTCGTAGTTGAAACCAACTTTAACAAAGATAATGAAAATATATTTTTAAAAAATAAATGGGTGGTAATGGTGATGTTGATATTGTTGTGTTACATTTGTTTTTATGTTGTGAATTGTATGGGCTTATGTCCACTGAAAAAAGTGGTTGTTGGAGGTATTTTCTTGCATAATAAAGAAAATCTGTTTTCTAGATAATCCTTTGATTGAATGGATGTAACATGGAAACTGGTTAATCACATAAACTTGGTTTATAAAATGGATGACTGATGAATGGAAAACCCTTGTGTGATCACCCCGATTAACCATACAGAAAGAAGGAAATTAATGAATGGGGTTGGATAATTTTTTTTGGAAACTTCTTGCTCTGTTCGGGTGATATTTATAGTTTCTCTATCTGATTCTTTGTGGGGTGACGTGAATGGGGTTGGGACCTCTAGTTTTCTAGTTGTTGGTTTGTGAATCGAAGGTCATGTGGAGCTAGTATTTTGGGGCTTGGTTTGGATCCAGTACTTCGATGGATCTCAAGGATCCCTTTTGATGGTGTTACTTAACAAGAGAACCAGGTGTGAATGCCTAAATGTTTTATTTTCTGTTTTCTTTCAGTTTTTGTTTTGGATTGCGGTTATTCCTATTAGTTTCCTGATAGTGTAGGAATGTTTTAAATGGAATCACTTGAACATGATAACGAGAATGGGTAAAATGGGGGAGTTGTTTCCAAAAATGGGTTGTGGTTGTGGCTGTTGAATATTTTTTTCATATGTAGATAGAAGCCAGAGTGGTGGTGTATGGGCTGGTTGTCTATTTCAGAACCCTTAGGTTGGGATGAGTGCTTGATTAGTTATATGTATAAAATTTATTCCTTTTGTTTCTCATGATAACCCCACCCATGTTGATAACATCCTACCAAACACCCCCATTTAATGGGGGAGGGTGATTTTCCCAACATTCCTATGAGTGGTTGGTTATTATCTCCTTTTATTCTCTCTCTCTCAGGCTCTCTCAGGTATCCCAAGATTTTTCAAGAAGGCTATAACAGCCTAAGGATTATTATGTCCCAAGACTCTTCGAGCAGGGTTTGTTGTGGTGGTTGGCCCAGGTGTGTGGGGGTATGTTTGTTTCCCATGTTTTTTCAGGACGAGGCCTAGGTGTCTTTGGGTGTAGTAGTAGTGGTTCTGGCCCAGGTGTATTCAGGTGTGGTGGTGGTTGTTGTGTCCCAGGTGTCTATGGGCGGTGTGTGTGGTTATGGTGGCCCATATGGTTGTGGCTGGGGGTGGGATAGACATGTGATTGTGATGGCCCATATGTTTGTAGTTGGGGGTGGCAGTGGGACAGAATTGATGTTTTTGGGAGCATTCTAATGTGTAAGATGTCTGAAATAACCAGTGGGAAATCAATCTGGGGTACCCAAATATCAATGTTCTATTACTGTTACATTACTTGACTTGCATTATTTAGGGAGTGTGCCTTAGTGAGGCTAGTTGAATAGTTTCCTTTCTAGGTGTTTTGGTTACCACTTTTCTCAGAGGGAATTAGAATGTCTCCCCACTTGTGCACAAGATCTTTTGGTTTCCCTAATGAGTATACCTATATACTCACCCTATATATATAAAACTGCTTTCAAGTTTCTAGGGAGACTTTGAGGACAGTGCCAGACCTTACTAGCTTGAGCATCGAGAGTCTTTGTTGCTGATTTTATTTTATTTTGGAAATTTTCATCAGAGTTTTCTTGTACTTGTATCAGTTTATTTTGAATGTGCATTAGGGAATTGATTTGTGTCTTTACTTTTACTTTCAACTTTTGGAGTTGTTTGGGTTTTACCATCTTATCTCCCGATCTTGTTTTACAAAAATGGTAATGCCTTCCATACTACGTGAGATTCTATACCCTTGGTGATAATATCCACTTTAGGACCTATTGAAGGTGGGACTCATGGGTCATTATCTATCCTCCAACTTTAAAAAGGAAGGGTCTAGCAGTTTGTTGTCCCTTCCCTTATCTTGGTGAAGGTGCATCATGACAGAATGGTATCAAAGGTGATGGTTGAGATATTGGATGGATCTAGGGGTTATTCATAGTGAGGATTGTATGGGATGGTAGGGAAACAGTGTTAGGAAATCTTGGGTGTGAAATAATCTAGGGAATACTAACTAGGACATGGGATTTTAGGCCCCCATGTGATCTGATGTAAGGACTTTGGGCCTATCGAATGACCAGGTGAGGATACACTGATTACAGGGTAGAGACCCTAGGAAAGTTACATGCCTCATAATGACTTTTGTTCTTGTGTATCTTCAGTTTTTTTGGAATTTAAAATAAATAAAAATTTTAATCAAGATTTAAGAGAATTTTTCACACTAATTGGGCTTATAAATTCATTGTTTACCTTGCAGCTATGGCACTCGGATGATGTCCATGAGTAGTGTAGATGATCGAGGACCAGTAGGATGATTTGGATAATCAGCAAAGGTCTGATTTAGAGGAGGAGGAGGACCTATGAAAGAATATGCTTCATGATTTTCATCAGAATACCCTCAGGAAGTACAAGGGAAATGTCTTGGACATAGATATATAGAGATATCTTGAGGATATAGTGATAGCTTTCAGCTTGATTTGGGATCTGGTGGAGTACTGGGTTCCTCTGTCCATGAGCTAGATGTTAGGGGTGGCATGTCAGTGGTGGATGCTCTATCTCAGGGAGAAGAAGGAAGCTTAAGTTTCGTGGACTGACTTTGAGAAAGAGTTCGGGGAAGAATTCCCTTCTTCCATGATGAAGGTTGAAAGGAGGAAAGATATGATCTACCTTCAGTAAGGGAGTATGATGGTAAGGGAGTTGGAGATCAAGTTCAAGGATCTCCTTAATTTCTCTCAAGTCCTCTTCCCAGATGAGTAGTTGTGG
The DNA here is from genome assembly GCA_963277665.1 of Viscum album. Lineage (NCBI taxonomy): Eukaryota > Viridiplantae > Streptophyta > Magnoliopsida > Santalales > Viscaceae > Viscum > Viscum album. The sequence goes on along the minus strand of OY728140.1, from coordinate 1,296,757,086 downwards.
GAAATATGCTTAGAGAAAGCACTCTGACCTTCCCTTCAGTATGTTGTTAATCCCTTCACTCTATCAATGTACATGGAGGTTCAGAAGATGGATGGGGTAGTAAAGAGGATTCACTCATTGGGAGTTGTTCCGTGAGAGGGGATCCAGCTGAGTTCGTCAAAGGGGAATCCTGTTAGCAGTAGGCCTCCAACATCGGGGCCTTTTAGGTTTCAGCCGTTGGGGAGTAGACCCCAACAGTTCGAGTTCCAATATATTGGTCCTCGCCCATTCTTTGTTGGACTAGGACTGAGTTGATTCTATTTTTGGGGTCTTTGTTACATCCATGCTGGTGCCTAGTTCAATTTCAGTAAGGTGGGGTTGGGTAGGTTCAGCGCCCACATTAGTAGCAGTAGTTTCCAGCTAGACCTTTTCAGCTGCAGTAGTAGGGGAAGCAATCTTCCGGTCCACTGAGAGTAGATGTTGTTGGAGGAGGCTGACCTCAGGGCACTCCTCAGGGACCTCGACCAGGTTATGGTCAGGGAGGCAGCTGACAACCAAGGGAAAGAGTAGCTAGGCATGGGAAGTTTTAAGCCGCATATTTAGCAGTTCCAACAAGGCTAGAGGTCGTTCGAGATACGATCATCTTGTTTAGTACTCTTTCCTTTGACTTGTTTGATTTAGGATCTTCGCACTCCTTTTTTAAACTCTTTCTATCCCATGCCTTGGGCCTAGACGTAGAGATACTATCCATTTCCTGGTTGTTGTGTATTCCAGTTGAGAGACAGACCAGCTTTTTTTATGTTTCTTGAGGTTCCAGACTGATGTTGGGACCAGATCAGTCTTGTAGGGATCTCCTTCTAATGAAAATTCAACCATATGAATCCATACTAGGAATCTAATGGATATGTTTTGTGCATTTTGTTATCGACTACATCCAAATAAGATTCATGTTCTCTAATGAGGATTGCCGGCATGTGGATTGTTTTGGTGAACATATTTGTCAGGTGGGGAGCCGACATGTGGAGCCTCTTTTTTCTAAGTTGGTTGATCTATCAGTAGAATTAGTTGATGCTGGGATGGTGGAAGTTCCAGGAGTTTTCATATATATCTTAGACATTTTTTCTGAGGATTTTGTTACTCTACACCCTCGAAGTGACATTGAGTTTGGGATAGAATTACAACATGGTGTCCATCTGATTTTGATGGATCCTTATCGGATGGCACCTTATAAGTTGCATGAGTTATGGATACAGATTAATGATATGATGAAGAAGGGTTTTTTCTGAACCAGCGTTTCTCCATGGGGTTCTCAAGTCTTGTTCATGAAAAAGGAAGATGGTGGTCTCAGGCTGTGCATAGACTACCGGAGACTGAATCAAGTAACGTTCAAAAAATATTACCTTATCCCAAGGATAGAAGATCTCTTTGAATAGCTTAGGGGAGAAGGTTGGTTCTCTAAGATAGATCTACAATATGGGTATCACCAGTTAAGTTTTAAAGAAGTTGATATCCCATAGACTCCTTTCAAGTGCATGTATGGGAACTTTGAGTTCATAGTCATGTCGTTCGGTGTTATGAACACACCTAATGTGTTCATGGGGCTCGTGAACTTTGTTTTCCATGAGTTTTTAGACCGGTTCGTCATTGTGTTGATCGAAAACATCCTGATCTACCCAAGATAAGAGTAAGATCATATTGAGAACCTCAGTATGGTCTTGGAGATCTTTTAAAACCACCAGCTCTATGGGAAGTTGTCCAAGTGCAAGTTCTCGACACGAGAAGTGAACTTTATTAGACACATGGTGTCTCAACAAGGGGTAGTGGTGGATCTATCAAAGGTTGAAGTGGGTGTTTCTTGGGAATCACCCAATAATGTGATAGATGTTCATAGTTTCTTAGGTCTGGTAGGCTATTATTGGAGGTTCATACCTGAATTCTCTCGAGTTGCAACTCCTTTGACAGCTTTGACCAAAAATGACCAATCATTCATATAGAGTGAGAAGTGTTGGTAGTTTTCATATATCTAAAGTAAAGGTTGGTTAGTGCTTCAGTTCATAGGTTTCTAGAGGAAGGGGTGGTTTTTTAGCTATTTTGTGATTCTTATGGTCTTGGATTGGGGTGTGTGATGATGCAGTGGCTAGGAGTGATCTCTTATGGGTCTATGCAGTTACGTCCTCATGAGAGTAACTATGTATCCCATGACCAGGAGCTTACAACAGTAGTGTTCTCATTTAAGATGTTCTGGCATTACCTTATCGGGGAGCATTTTATGGTCTTCACATATCACAATAGTTTGATGTATATCTTTACCCAGCGAAACCTAAACATGCGACAGTAAAGGTTGGTGAAGTTTCTTCATTACTAAGACTTTGAGATCTCTTACACTGAAGTTAATGGGAACGTTTTGGCTGATTCCTTGAGCAGGAAGTCGCAGAGGGAAGCTACTTGGGAATCTATGGATTCTTGGAAGGCGATGGAGGAGTTGGTCTTCTTACACTTGGATGTAATGTTGGATGGTGGTAGAGGATGTCTTTTTCAGATGACAGTGTAGTGATCTCTATTGTGAAAGGTGGAGGAGTCTCAGTGGGGAGACTCTAAGTGTGAAGTGATGCACGATTGGGTTGACTAGGTCAATACTTCGGAAGGGTGGTCATAGGATGGTGAGAATCAAATTCTTTTATGTGGAAAGTTGTTTTTTCTAGGGACGATACGTGAGGGAGTTCTCGGTGAGTTCTATAACTCACCCCTGGAGGTACACCCAAGAGTCTCCAAGATGTACTGAGGCCTAAGGGGATAATTTTGGTGGATTGGGGTGAAACGATCAGTGGTGGAGTTTGTGGAAAGGTGCCTAGTGTGTTAGCAGGTGAAGGATAAACACTGTGTCCTAGAAGGTTTGTTTAAGCCTTTAGATGTCCCCGAGTGGAAGTGGTATGACATCTGAATGGATTTCTTCACAGGACTACTTGGGTATGAAGGATGTTGCGATACTATATGGATAGTGGTATTCCGATTGAAAAAATCATCTCACTTACTGGAAATCAAGGAGTTGGGTTCGGTGGTTGCCTTAGCACGGAGATACGTGGATGACGTGGTGAGGTTGCATGGAGTTTCGAGTTCCATAGTCTCATCTTAGGATGCATGGTTTACCTCATGAGTCTGGAGTGTATTTCAGCATGATTTTGGAACCTAGATTCACCTTAGCACCATTTTCCACCCCCAGACAGATGGTCATACAGAAAGGACCATCCAAACGTTGGAGGATATACTATAGGCATGTGTTTTGGACTTAAAGTGATCATGGGTATGACATTTTACCTTAGTAGATTTTTCCTAAAATACTTTTTATCACTCTACTATTGGCATGGAATCATTTTAATCCTTGTATGGGAGGTCGTTCCGTTTTCCGGTGTGTTGGACTAAGGTTGGGGTGGCAGGTGTTCTGGTCCCAGAGGTAGTGCAGAGCACAATGGAGAAGGTTTTGTTTGTGTGTGAGAGGATGAAGGTGGAATAGGACTGGTAGAAGTTGTATCTTTATCATAGTAGTATTCCCATGGAGTTTGATATTAGAGACCATGTGTTCTTGAAGGTTTCCCATCGACATGGGAAGTGATGTTTCGACAAGGGGAGAAAGCTCTCTCCCAGGTTCGTCAGGCCTTTCCAAGTGTAGGGGTGAGTCAGTGAGGTGGCATATCAGCTGGCATTTCTACCACAGTTGTAAAGGATCCACTAAATTTTCCATGTCTCTCAACTTTTTTGATATCTACAAGATGACTCCCATGTCATTGACTGGGGAGAGTTGGATATAGGGGACAATGCTGCATTCGTGGAGAGACCAGTAATAATAAAAGATCAAAAGGAGAAGGTGCTTCACAGACAGACCATCCCTTTGGTTCATGTGTTGTGGAGGCATGGTGTCCTTGAGGAGAGTACTTGAGAGAGAGAATCTTAGAAGTACACCCAGTACCCAGAGCTGTTTTGAGTTGATGTTCTGAGCCTTCCTTTATGTTCTTATTTTTTGTGACTTGTTGTGATATAATGTAGGCCTTGTTTTGTTATGAGATGATTTTTTCCTTTAATTTTTGAATGTGTGTGAAAATTTCTTAACTATGGGGTGGGGAGATCCTGATCCCTCCTCAAGAAACATTAATTTGTATGTGATTTAATTCGTGTGGGAAAGTTAGTACCTCCCAAAGCAGATAGTATCTTGACTTGAAGGAAGTAACTCACTAATCTATATATATGGATGGTGTGTCTTTTGTATTTTGTGGTTACTAAGTTTTTCCACAGTTTTTTAGTAGATAGATAAGATAGGTGTTCTTGTATGTCGAGGGTTGTTCTTGGTTTCAAACAACACTAGGGTGGTTTGTCCCCGAGAGGTATCCTATGAGGTGGTTGTTCAAACCCCTCTCTTTTCGTCAGGTTTAGTCTTGATTCTTGAGGATGAGAATAGTTTGAGAGGTATCTAATGAAATAGACCAGACCTTCCTGGTCCATTACTTTGTCAAATTATAGTTCTTGGTGTGTCCCGGACACCATCAGTGAGCCAGAAGGGCACCGGTGTCGGTGGAAGGGTGTCGTCGGGATTCCACCTATCGATGCCTCTGATCAGTCTCACCAATCCGTGTCGCACCCAAATGGTGTGAACGTGGGATGTCGGCTTTGTTTGCCTAGTTTTCACAAGATGCCTCATTTAAGTCTTTATACCCTTTTTAATGTAGTTTTAGGAAATTTTTAATCCCATAAATGATATATTAAATCCCCTAAGAGTTTGGAGACCCTCGATTACCAAAACGTGTGGCATTTTCCTTAGTGTCACACTCTTTCCCATGTTTCTTGTTTAGCCCCTATTACGTGTTCTTTTTTTATTTTTAAAGGAAACCAATTCACTCAAACCCATTATCTTCACCATCTTTGAGTAGAATTATTAAATCTCAATAATTTCTAACGTGTGCAACCACCTAGCCACGTAATCAAACCCCAATCTTCTTTTTATGTACTGCAAGATTGTGCATCCCGTAACTCTAGGATCGGGCCTTTATCACCAAGATCTTCTTCCTCGGCCTCTTTAGTTCTCTTTGGATGTGCTTGTAGTACTTCCTTAGGAGATGAGTCGTGCACCCATGTTGGATCCCTTATTTCTCTGGCTTCGTGTTGTTTTTTTGGCTACTCGCCCGACCACAATTCTTGGCATTAGGAGGAAACATCGATCCTTGATCATCTAAGTAGGGGTTTTCCTTCATCGCTCTTTAACTGTGCATCATGCGGGGTGGGTATGATGATTATCCTTCGGAACATTGATGAAACTAACTTTAATGAAGATATTTAATGGACATTTTTAAATAATAAATGGGTAGGAATGGTGATGTTGATTTTTTTGTGTTAACTTTGTTTTTATGTTTTGAATTGTATGGGCTTTTGTCTACTGAAAATCATGGTCGTTGGTGGTCCTTTCTTGTGCACTAATGAAACTCTGTTTTTTGGATAATCCTGTGATTTAATGGTTATAACATGGAAAGTGGTTAATCACATAAACTTGGTTGATTAAATGGATTCTCGGTAAATAAAAAACCATTGTGTGATCACACCAGTTAACCATACAGAAATAAGGAACTTAACGAATGGTCTTGGTTAATTTTTTTGGAAACTTCTTACTCTGTTAGGCTGATATGTATGTTTTATTTGTCTGTTGCATTGTAGGGTGATGTGAACGAGGATGGTACATCTGGTTTTCAAGTTGCTAGTTTGTGAATCGGAGGCCGTGTGGAGCTAGTATGTTTGGGCTTGGTTTGGTTCCAGTACATCGAGGGATCTTAAGGATCCCTTTTGATGTTGTTACTTAACAAGAGAACCAGGTGTGAATGCTTAAATTTTTTCTTGTATTTTTTCCTCTAGTTATTATTTTGGATTGTGGTTATGCCTATAAGTTTCCCAGTAGTGGAGGAATTATTTAAATGGAATCACTTGAACTTGATAATGAGAACAGGTATAATGGGGGTGTTGCTTCCCGAAATGGGTTGTCATTGTGGTTATTGCATATTTTTGAATGTATGGATAGTAGTGAGACTGGTGGTGTACTGGATGGTTGTATGTTTCAGAACCCTTTTGTTGGGATGAGTATTTGATTACCTATATGTATAAAATGTAGTTCTTGTGTTTCCCATGCGCACCCCAACCATGTTGAGCACTTCATTATGAACACCTCCATTTAATGGGGGAGGGTGTTTTTTCCAACATTTCTATGAGTGGATGGTTATTAGATCCTTTTCTACTCCCTCTCCCAGGTATCCCAGGATTCTTTAGTCTGGCTGTGATGGCCTAAGGATTATTATGGCCCAAGAATATTTGGGCATGGTGTGTTGTGGTGGTTGTCCCAGGTGTGTGTGGGAAGGTTTTTTTCTATGTTTCTTTGAGATTAGGATAAGGTGTCTTCAGTCGTGGTAGTGGTGGTTTTGTCCTAGGTATCTTCGGGTGTTGTGGTGATTGTTGTGGCCCAGGTGTATATGGGAAAGGTTTGTGGTTGTGGTGGCCCATATGATTGTGGATGGGGGCAGGATAGACGTATGATTGTGATGTACCATATGGTTGTAGTTGGGGTGGTAGTGGGACTCCAATTAAGTTTGTGGGGGGGTCAGATGTGTATGATGCCCTAAATAACTAGTGGAAAAGCGATTTGGGGTACCCAAATATTGATGTAAAATTACTATTACTTTACCTGACTTGCGTTATTTACGGAGTGTGCCTTGGTGAGGCTGGGTGAATAGTTTCCTTTCTAGGTTTTTTAGTTGCCTCTTTTCTCATGGGAATTAGAATGTCTCCCCAATTGTGCATGATAGATTTTTGTTTCCCTACGGGGTATACCTGAATACTCACCCTATGTATATAAAACTGCTTTCGAGATTCTAGGGGGACTTTGAGGACCTTACCGAACCTTACTAGATTGAGAACCAAGAGTCAATGTTATTGCTTTTATTTTCTTTTGGTACTTTTCTTAAGATTTTTCTTGTACTTGTATTAGTTTATTTTCAACATACAAATGAGAATGGATTTTTTACTTTACTTTTACTTTCATATTTTGGAGTTGTTTGGGTTTTACCATCTTATCTCCCAATATTGTTTTACAAAAAGGGTAATTTCTTCCATACTAAGTTAGATTCTATACCCTTGGTGTTATTCTATACTTCAGGACCTATTAAAGGTGGGACTTGGGGTCCATTATCTCTCCTTCAACTTGAAGAAGGAAGGGTCTGGCAATTTTTTGTCCCTTCCCTTTTCTTGGTGAAGGTGGGTTGTGACAATATTAACAATCAAAAAAGATTTATAATATTGGTGAACAATATACCACCTCAATTCCTTGTGTTTTGATCCTATATATATGACTATATCACAAGGATCATGAAAATATAAAAATTAACTATCCCAAAATTCTTGTACATGTCCAATTCAAAACTACACTAAATTGTACCGATGTATCCAAAAATCAGGGAATTCTTTAAGACACAACACAAGGAAGAATAAATCATATTATAAATAAGGAAATGTCTTATAAAATCAATTCACATGTATTGAAAAAATTTACATTGGCATGAATTGCAAAAAATTGGAGACAAAAAAATTTCATGCGATGATATTTTATAATTTTAGATAAATGTTCAATACATATCATAATAAATCACACTCCGAAAATAGAATGGTTTAGATTCTTTGGAGTCTAGATAAATAATAATTTTATTTCATTGTGTATTTTCAATGTCTACCATAATTATCTTTAGAAATATTACACTTCTCATACATACCCAACTTAAAACCTTTCATTATAAATTTTGGAGAGGAGACATTAGAAATATTGATCTTAGATTCTCATAATATATAAATATAATAGATATCAATCGATAATCACAAGTGACCATAGTATAGACATAATGGAATGATAACATGGGCAAAACCAGTCAAAGATCATTAACCCTACATCATATTGTAAGGCATTATCACAAAAAAATAAATAGTTCATTAGTGTGGATAATCGTCATCAATAAATCATGATCCATGGGAATATATAATAAAAATTATACTAAGTTTGTGGTATACTCTTAGGGATAGAAAATAATTTACTAAGAAAACGGTCACTCCCAATAATGTCATAGTTTATTTTTTCCACTCCCCATTCCATCATTTCTTTAGTTATGCTTCAATCCAAATACTACCATAGTGGACATACACCCTTACATAACATTATTCATTAACTATTTCAATCCTTTTTATCTCATAATATATCTATCATTACCAAATGAATTGGAAGGCTATATAACTTCAGATCCAATAATTAGATAATGAAAATCATATATTTATATGTCATAAGGTCTTAAGACAGACACTATATCATCATATCATAACCCTGAAATGAAAACAAGTTTCATATACATTGCATCATTCTATTATTGAATAACTCGTGGAAAATAAATAGTATTTATAGATGTATTGTCATAACTTAATTAAATGGTTATAAATAATCAGTTTATAAATAATATTCCTTAAATCATCATCATCATCCTCTATCCAAATAAATAAATTAGATGATATCCTAAGATCAGGTCCCTGGTGAATAATAATAATCCTTAAATAATGTTAAAATGGTTAAAAATTTCCATTAAAATATCATTCAAACATTTTATTGAAAAAATTATAAAATATATTTTTCCTTTAAAAAAATTAACTAAAAAAATAAAGAACATTTGGAAAACTATTTTTTTAAAATAACCATGAAAATCTATAATAGAATAATCAATGTAATTAATCTATATGATTATTGGAAAATATGTTCTTGATGAATATGTTAAAAGATAATTTTCCTTTCACACTATTACAAGAAGTAAAAAAATGACATGTTTTAAATTTTTTTAGAAATACTCCATTTATTTTTTTAAATAATTAAAAAGGTAGTGAAAATGGAAATTATAAAATATTATATTGATGTGTATGAAATTTTATTAGAAAATATTCAAGATCATGTATTTTAATGAAAAACTTTATCGACCAAAAAGGAAAAATGTTCATATTTTATTTAAAAATATTTTCTCAATTATTTTAAGTAATAAAGAGAATATCATTGTACAGATTCATAAATATTTTATGAATAAACAAAAGAGAATAAAATATATTAGGTAGAAAGGATATTATCTCTATAATTGCTATTAATTTATTTCAATAATAAAAAATACTTAAAAGAAATGGGATTTTAAAATAAACCCTTGAGACTTTCTTATAGTTTGAATAATAACACATTGAGTGTAGTGACAAAAAATGAAACATTAAATTCCATTAATATAATTTGTTTTATTAAATTTAATATAAATTTTTATCTATATAAAACAAATCAATGAAATAATTACTGAATATTTCATATGTCTTATAGAAAAAAATGCGATGAGAAACCCGTTATAAAATTAGTATCAATTAAAAAAACACCTTGGATAAAATAATTTTAATTGAACATTTAAATAACATTAATTAGGATAGATATATGAAATATAATTTAAATGGGATATTATATAAACCACATTAACAAAAATAGGTTCATAACTTCAAACATGTCACAAGGAAACAACCTTGAGATGAAGAACCCTTACCACAAGTCTCATCATGCTTCATATATATTAAAAAAATACTTTATAGTAATTATAATTTTATTATAAATATATTACATGACCATATTAATATATATATATATATATACATTTATCATATAATATGTGATTTAATTATAAAATTTCACTACTCATTTATTAATTTTTTTTATTAAAGTCACTATTGTAGGTGATAACTGTTTCGTTTTAGTTCATGTTTCGGTTCGATAGTTCTTTTCCTTAAACATTAAACATGGTTCCCTTACATACATAATGTTAATAATTTAATACATATCATATTTAGTAATTTTATACCCTTTTATAACAATTTATATTTATCATTTAAGATAAATTAATTACATCACTTTGTGGAGACGGTAGTGTGTATGAACGTATTTGTGATATTTTAACTTTTCAATGGATAAAAAAAGTGAAAGTTAAATTATAATTCACCATTAAATAAAAAATATTATATCCTAAAAATTATATATTTTAATTAAATTTATCCTTATTACCATCTATTTAAATAATAAATGATAAACAAATCACATCGCATCATGGTGGTGGTATTCCACATATATGCACGAGCGGTGTTATTGTTTTATAAGGGATGTTATAGTAATAGTTTACATAAGTTATTATAATTAAATATGAAAAATTATATCATAAATATCAAATATAATCATTAAATCCATAATAATAAACAACCATAAAACATAGTGATAAAAGAATAATCATATCTCTTAATAGAGGCAGTATTCCACACATATGTACAAGTGATATTTTAATTTCCCATGGGATGTAAATGAGATTCATAAGAGGTATAAAATAAAAATATTGACATCCTAAAATATGTTATATAATGATGATGTAATATTTTATAGGTTATGACCAAATTAATGTAGGTAAAATTATATGTACAATTATGGAAATCGGTTATGATGATCACCACTTCTTTGAGAAACCTCATTTGGAAAATTTATAAAAAACTATAGGGATAGCCTTTTGAATAGAAAAATAAACTATAAAATTAATATGGATTAGGATAAGAAGATTTTTTATTTATTTGGGGAGATAAGTATCTCTATGTTGTGTGATGGATAGAAGAGATATGTTTTCCTTTTATAGTGAAGGAAATGAGACACATGGTATTACTTAAAACATTTAAATATAATAAATTATTTTTATTTTGGAAGTGGAACCAAGTTGAGAAATATCAAATATAAGATTGGTTATGGATGAAATATCATAATCATACAAATATTTTAAGGTTTTATGAGGATTTTTAATTATGTTCTTTGGTTTTACCCTATCATTAAAAAATATTAATCTTAACCATGGTAAAAACTTTTACAATACTGATGGGTTATAAATTCATAACTGAGGTTAAAATTATAATCCAACATGTCATGGTATTAAATTTATAGAAATTTTCCAACCCCATTTTCCTCTCTCATGATTTTTATTTATTTTAAAAATCATTTAATATATTATGATATAACATTAAATATCTTTAATTTAATTTTTGAGACTATTCATTTATTTTGTGATTAATGTTAGAATTAAAGAAATTTATTTTGAATATAGAACATTTTAACATAAATTATAAATTATCTCTACTAATAAAATTAGTTTCACACTACAATTCAACTAAAAGATATTTATTTTAATGTGTTCACATTTTTTAGTAATTTTTTATACTCCTTGCATAAGCAATATTTCATCATTTCTTAAGAATTTAAAGTAATTATATCATCACTAAAAATTATAAATAAACCACTATATATAAAATACAATACACATATTAAAAAACACTTCTAACCGATAATTACCTATTTTAATCTCTACTATAATATATTATTTTTTTTAATAGAAAAGAGAGGGAATGTTTATATTTTTCATTAATTATAATAATAAATAAGTCGTTATTTAATAAAAATGGAACAAAATTGAAATAAAATAAAATATTTGGTATTTATTTTTCATTTTCACCTATAAAAATTGACTAATAGAATGTTTTGGATTTTTTTTAACATCATATCTCATAGTTTTAACCCATATTTATGTATTTTACCCTTACTGGGGTGATAATATTTTAAATAGGGTTACTATTCATAATGAGAAAATAAAAAGGTTTCCTATATACCAAATTCAAACATATTTATTAAAAATATAGAATCAATTTTAATATATTATATTTTTATAAGAAAAATAAATCAATTTCAATATAATGTATTAAACACAATGAAAACAATTTTTATAAATAAAGTATTTTTAAGACTCATAATTAAATTATATCGAAATCATGAATATATTTTTATATAAATATATTTAATATATTATTATAATTCAAATATATCATTTTTTAATTAAAAATTAAAATCATATTATAATTTTACTTTTAAATTTTTTTTTAAGGATGGGAAATGATTGTATTTGAAAATAAGTGTTTTTCAGTATTCAAAGAAACACCAATTATTTCAGAAAAATATAATAATTTCAGCCAAAGATAATTTTGATATGGTGATTCCAAAAAAATATTTCTATTTTTTAATTTAAATTTTTATAAATGGTTTAAATTAATTAAAAAAATTTAGAAAAAGTAATTAATGTTTTTTTCAAGAAGACTTATTTTTAAAGCATAAAATGAATTTATAGAAAATTGAGTGATTGTTTATTATGAATTAATAAATAAATTAGAAAAAGGAAAAGACCATATACATATATCTCAAAAATTTATTTCCATTATATATACCCTCTAATACAATGACTATTTTATGACGGTTATGTTAAAATAAGAATATATTATAGTATACATTTTTTGTGTTTATAGTTAATGATTTTTATGGGGAAAGATACTAAATACATAGAATATTTAAAGATAATATATTATTAAACAATGGGGTGGTACTTTATATCCCTTAATTAAATTCCAACATGTTATTTTTAATTATAACTTAGTAGAATCAGTGCATCATGACATAATAATAAATTGTGATTTAGATTCTATCGTAAAATTTAATTTTTATATAATTTTAAGGAAACTTATTATTTCAAAATTAGGAATTTATATGACCATCTATGAATTATTAAAATTCTCATAGTTTTCCCAAAATATACCTTGATTGTTGATGAATAATTTAAACATAAGACTCAATGGATTTATCATCCTCTCAATACAGTTGAAGAAATAATTTACTATTTAGGTATAGAATATGAAAAAATGCATACCTAATTTATTCATATAACATAATATTAATATCATCCCTTGAGTGTTCTTTGAGAACTTTTACATCCCTCCATCATCTCATATTCCATATAATAAATATCAATGATGAATTTTTCTCATTCCATAAACTGTATAATTAATTTATAATTGGCAATATGATCCATAAGAGAATGACATGTCATTACTCCAGTGTCATGGTATTTACAAAACTAATATGGTTGGAAGAAGATATCAAATGTGACTAAATCTTAATCCTTAAATATTTAAAATCTAAATTATAACATCAAAAGTTCAACTAAACTTTAAACTTTTTAAAATAAATCACACCAAAATTGAAACATAATAATTGTAATTATTTCATCACATATTTTTCCCTGGTCAACTTAAAAATTATATCTAAATAATATCAATCAATTATATGTTCATATAATAGAAATGGATCCACCTTAATCATATATTCCAAAAAATATTTTAATCATTTTCATAAATATCCTGAGTCATTTTAGATCCATAATAAAATCATATATGTATAAAAACAACTATCTCTACAAAAATTACCCAAATTGCATTAGCAATATCAATCATCTATTTATAATAACTACACATTATTATCACAACATTAGGAACATATCATTGTTTCTCTATCCCTCAATCATGTGTTTTCTAGAAATATCACCATACTACTCAATGACATTGTTATTTTATAGAAATTAATTATCATATGATTGAAAACCCATAAAGAAAAAATAATGTATATCAATACATAAATATTTCATGATTTTTAATAGTTTAAAATTATTGACAAAATACTTTACAAGAAAATCATGTATTCCCTATACATAAGTACTTTAGTGATTCCACATCAATGATTGTAATTGCATTGGCACTACCATGGTCTAAGATGTAGCCCTTGGATTTGTGCAGTGACATGGATAATTCCCACATTTACCACATATAATGCATTTAATTATAAATTGTAAAATAAGGTGAACAATATTTTCATCCATCATACATTTTATTTTACATTTTAAATTACATTCTCTATTCCCTTATTTTTCACAATGAAAAATATATTCTTATTTTATTGATCCATTTCCATTGGTACTTCTTCCCACATTCATGGCATTTAGTAAGATGCATATTCTTTCCTATATAGTTTTCTTCAACTAAACTCCCAAGAATCTATATTTTTATATTATTACATATTTTATAAAACTCACCCGTGTTATGGTTTTTAATTATATATCAAGATATTTTTTGGGGGATAATCACACGATGTCACAATCCCACTCCCATATCATTTGGTTTCTCATAAGAGAAATTTTTCATTGTTTATCACATTAATGGTTAAATGGTTAATCCTGGTTCAAATAATTTTCTAAATCTAAATTTCATAGTGTGATAAAAAAATATTAATAGTTTGTAATCATGTAATCAAGATTCATCATTCTTAGGATTTAAGAATCCTAGTTTCATTATTTTCAATTTATGAAACCTTATGATTAACCTAGGTCATTCATGATCATCATCTATATAAATCCTTCATAATGGTTTATAAGTTAAATATAAATGAGCCTAATAATATCCATCCAAAGTTTCTATCATGGTGTGAATACATTCCCTACTCCTTGTTCACTAGTCAAGATCTAGTTATGATTAAATCTTCCCCTCCTATAGTTGTTACCCTAAGATGAATTTGTACTAATGTGGCCTCAAATCGTCAAAATAAGGATAAGGATGTATTTTCTAGGAAATACACAAAATAAATACATTAAAAAATCATTAGGATGTGATCCTATAATTTTTCTCATCCCTAGGGTTTTTAAAAAATTCTATTCCAAATATGTAAAAAAATAAACTATACTTAGATACCAAATGTGGAGAACCAATAGTTTCATACAATGATACTGGGTCTTTTTTTGAATACTCATTACATATCATAACAAAACACACCCTATAATAGTAATGGGTTAGATTATTTGGGGGATTATATACATAATCAACTTATTTCATTAATTATATTATATATATATCTCAAATATAATCACATATAGTAAAATTCATTACCATGACCAACATAATAGCATTCTTCATAAGCTAGAAAATGGAATATAATAAATTTTGATATTAGATTCTCAAAATGGGAAAACATATTTGATATAAATAAATGATCATAAGTGAGTATAATATTCACATAAGGTTATGATAAAATGATCATAATGTATTAAAATCATAAGAAACTTGTCAACACTCACTAGTAGGTCTATCAAAGTGTATTGGGTTCACTCCAAATAAAATTATTTCCTTTGTAAGGTTTCACTACAAAGAGTATTATTGTAGATATTTTCCCTAACATAACTAGGTTCACTCACCATTCCTATCCTGATTATGTCTTGATATATCCATCATTAATTATTTTATTAGGGAGATATACAATTTTGTGACCACCCAATACAAAATTTAAACCATAAAAACATTCTCCACAACATTAAAAATAATTAATAATATCATAATTTCATAACCTTTAGAAAGAAAATGGGTTTTATAAACATCTCAACATTCTATAATATCATAAACCATTGAAAAGAAATGAATTTTACAATGGTTTCATCCTAAAATAATTATCCTATGGAAAATAAATAAGTTACATAGAATCATCCTTAAATAATCAACATCATAACCTATCTAAAGAAAAACAATTGATGGTATCATAATAAAATATCTCTAGTGAAGAATAATAACCACCTATTTATACTTACCAGGATGAAACATTTCATTAAAATATCATTATAATTAATCTTTGAAAAAAAATAGAAAATATATTTTTCCATTGATAACATTTTAAATAAATATTATAAGATTATTTACAAAATAATTTTCTTTGAAAAAAATGAAACATTTAATGTAATCTTAAATGGATATAATTTTCATGAGAGTGGAAAATCGGTTCTTGTCATATATATTAACTGAAATAATTCTTTTCACACATTGGAAAAAATTATAAAACAACTAGTTTAGAAAACATTTATAAAAATTATTTTTTTATCCTTTATAAATAATTTTATAGGCAGTGAAAATGAAAATTTTAAAACATTTCATGTATAAGTATAAACTTTCATAAAAAAAATTGAAGAACATCGATATTGAAAAACGTGTTCATCGACAGAAGAGAAAATTGTGCCATCTTTTACTGAAAAATATTTTTATAATAATTTTAATTACAAAATAGAGGAAAATTTTAATAAGAAATAAATATTCCTGGAAGAAATAGATGAAAATATAATATATTTGGTTTAATGGTTAAGATCCATGTAATTTTCCTCAAGGAAAATTTAGTTTATAAAATCCAAATAAGAAATTGGATTGTAACATAAACTCGTATAAATTTGGTATATTTTTAATTGTAATCCAAAAGAAATAAATAACATGAATTGAAACATTAAATAAGACAAATATATATATATATATTCAATACATATATTATCAATTGTGTAGTATATACACCACATAAACGAATCAAGTGGGAAATATAGAATATGCCTCAAATAAATAAAAATGAGTTGTGAAACCCCATACCACTGTTGTAAATTTCAATTAAAAATACCTTGGATGATGTAATTTTAATTGTAACCTTAAATACCATGAATAAATAATAATAAAGGATATAAAATTTAAATGGGGTAGTATAAATACATCAAAAAAATAAATAGGTACACAACACGAAACATGTCTCAAGATAAAGGACACTTACCTCAAGTCTCATCATTCATAGAATTCATTTAAACATCTAGTATAATAAATAATGATTTATTAGACATAAATTAAAAAACATCATTCATATATATAATAAAATATATGATTAACTTATAACATATTAGCATGGTATTAGTAATAAATATTTAATAAAATGTAACCATCCAAAATTCTATCAACGAAATCTCCCTTCTTATGTTTATTTTATATTTTATAAATCATATAAAACCACATATAGAACAAAATAAAATCTTTATAAATCAATAATAAAAGAAACAAGAGGTATTTCTAAGATGTTAAGGAACCTATACCAATGAAACAGTAACTTGACCTTAGGAATATTAATATGACCCTTATGAATAGTAAATCATCCTAATGAATAGTAAACCCACCTATGAAAGTATAAATACAATCTTGGAATCTCATAAGTGAAGGTGTGATATAATTATATCATAATAAATATAAGTGAATAATTAAAAAACAAATATTAATGTGTTGGTATTTTTATAAGTCATAAATATTTGATTACAATTTTATAATTAATAAACAAAAATTAATTTTCATAAAATGGATTCATAAATAAATATTTTCTTCCCTTATTATTTCATTATAATTTTATGAGAACTTATTTAATTTTTTTAAATTATTATAAAAATAGTTTTAATTTTAAAATTTTTATTTTTCAAGTAAATAATGATTTTATTTAGAAATTAAGTTTTACATATTTAGAAAATTATTTAGATAAAATAGAGTCCATTTTTTAATCCTACGTGTTGAAAAATGTAAATAGTGAATTTTTTGGATATTTCTAAAAGTCTTGAATTTTTTATGAATAGTAAAATACGGTAATTTATAGTTTAAATATATTAGAAGCTAAATAAACTATTCCTAAATTCATCGCTAGTGTAGGAACCATAATCTCAAACAATCCTTAATTATTTTAAAATATTTTATGTTAATTATCAAACTATCCATAGTATTGATCAAAAATAATAAACAAATGAATAAGATATTCAAAAATCACCCCTCTCGTCCACTATAAAAGCCACCCTCACCCCCTCTTCTCTTCACTTCTCTAATCTTTTATGCTTGTAAAATTTCTTCCCAAATCCTCTTTCCTAGTATCTCCCCATGTATAGAAGATCATGTGGTTTCCAAAGGACCAAACCTCATTCCCTTAAGCAGGTTCTCAAGGAGGGTAATTCAAGAGGTAAACCCTCTTTCTTTTTCTTTTAATTTCACTTCAATTTATTTTATTCTCTTATCATATCCTCACCTCCTCTGTACAATTGATCACGATAACTCTAGTGTCATCTATATACATAAATTATATCATTTTAATGAAATATCCATCATCAATCGTCTTACACACTCTCTCACTTTTATTTTAAAAATGAAATCATTTATCTGGGAGGTGCTGATTTACAACTTCCATGGATGATGAACTTTTGTTCTTTAATTTATTTTTTAAGACTAGTCATGAAACCATTTCTATGGTTGAACCATATTATAAAATATTTATTATTTATTATTTATGGTTCTATAACCATTTTATATTTTGGATCTTACATAATTGAACAAAACTAGTTCATTATGATCGAGAAGCTGCTAAAATTAAGCTAAATGATTATCATTAACATGTTATCTAATGATTCATCCTAAAATGTTGAATCAAAATAATAAATAATATTAATTAAACTACTAGAATAATTAATAAAATTTAATTCTAATTCTGGATAATTTTACCCATTTTATGTGAACTCCATTAATTATAATCAAGAGAACTGATCGTAAAATCAAGGAAATGAACACTCTAGAATGAAAAAATTCAACCTTATAACTTATAAAAAAGTCCAGAAATGATATTAATAAAATTACAAGAAACTAAATACATGTCAAATATGTTCCAAATTAAATTATTTATGAGTCTAATTTCATATTCTAGGACCTTAAAGTCAATTGTAGAACACATTCGAACATAAGGCAAGGGTTTCAACCCAAACCTGCATTTTCTTTCGGCTTACTCTTTTTCTCTATATAACCCAATGATATTATTAATTATTCATATTTACTCCACATAAATTCCATTTTAATTTTATATATATATATAGATATATATATATATGTATATCAATCATAATTCTTCTTTTTTATGGGGTGTTACATGTTTTAAAAGGATCTTTCTCAAATTCTTCCTGATACACAAGACTGATTCAAGGGAGAATTTCAAATTCTTACATATTTTCAATTTCACTATATAATATATTTTAAACCACCAATATTTTTATAAAAAAACTCATTTTATTATTAAAAACTGTCCTATTTCACCTCTAATTTTATTCAAATATTTTTCCTATAGAACACTTCTTTGCAAAGTAAGAGAGTATGTCTCTCAAGAATTACTCAATGATTTTATAAGAGTATTTTCATCTATTTAAAAATTCTTGTTTTCTATTATGTTTAATTGGTATTAATATTTTATGATATCATATACCATATTTTATTGAATGTTTTATGATTATTTTGACTGTGGATGTGCTATCCTGATACCATTCACCATATTACTCTGAATGGTTTGTGTTTATGTTTACTGAATGGGGAAAGTGATTTACATTTCATATGATAGTTTAATATATATGTATATGTTTATTATGTTTCAAAACTTTCATATGAGGAATGAATTGGACTTATTATGTGTTGTTTGTGGCCCACTATATCCCCTTGGTGCATCAGTTGGTCTCATGAGACAAACTAGTTGAGGTTTTTACCCATTTATGTATAGTCCTGGCACAATTCCTTGAGAGTATGGTTATAATGTTCCTCATTTTTCAATCCCTAATTATGAAACTAGTAATCTATAGTATATTGGATTATTATTCTAGTAAAATATCCATTGTTACATGTTATTATGGAATTATTTATTCATCTTTAATTCCTTCCATATTATGCTCATGATTATGTTTTAATGGCATGTGTAATTTTAATTATTCTCCATTATTTATTATTTATACTTCCATTGAATTGTGTAACCTTACTGAGAATCTGATATCACACCTTTATTATGTTTCATTTTTCTCCATGATGTGAAGAAGTATATTATGAATGACATGTAGGGATAATCTAGGATTTATTGATGTTTCCAATGGATTTCTATATTGTATTTCTTTTCAAGTTATAATATTGAACTTATGTATGTATCTGGTTTCCCAATGATACTAAACTATTCAGTTCATCGGGATGTGTCTTCTTTGTTTATTAGCTAATGTAATAAATTAAGTCATCGGCTCAGGTAAACTAGGCTTGGGGTCCTTATAGTTGGTATAATTAGAAGTTTAGTAGAAACCTTGGAAACTAGATTTAGAAAAAATATATTAGAGAACATATCCGTATGATAGAATTTGAGGCTAAGCATACAATAAAATCATAGAATTTTGGTAAGGTGTATATTATGAGTGTCTTCTAAGAAATACATCCAAGTTTAGATACTACAAGTGGGCGTGGTTCTAGAATAGATGTATCTAGGAGAAACAACTCTGAAAAGGTGTTTGGATCTTGACTCGAGGTAACCTAGTACACAAAAACATGCCTTACTGCACACCTAGTTTGACACTCCCATGGTACATGCTTAGGATAATTTGTATATTATTTATAAATCATTATGAGGGATTTAAATTTAAATATGTCCCCAAAGAAACCATGAAATAGATTACGATATTAGATGTGCATAAAATTTCAATTTATGTTAGTTATTTTTCTAGTATTGAGATTATACATTATGATTCATAACCTCATCTAGTGTATTCAATAATTTAAAAATAGTACCTAGTTGAAGGAATGGAAACCACCTGAACACATGTATCTCAAATATAGTATTCTCTCCTATTCAAGATAATGATATTGGTATTAGAGCTACAACTGGTGCTAAAAAACTTATAACTATACTGGGATAGCTGACTCAGGTTATGAACAATAGGCATACCCGTATAGAGCATCCTAAACCAAAATGTGTTGGATCATTTTTAGACCACTTTATGTGATAACAGTCTCCATAATTTAATGGGATGACAAACCCATTTGTAGCTAAGCAATGGATAATTTATTTAGAGAAGATATGTCTCACCTAAGGTGTAATGAAAGGGAGATGGTTGTTATAGAAATTTATCATATTTTTTTAGATGAATATCAATGGTGGTCATTGATACTAAAAAAATGGATGATGATGAAATAGAAAACATGGAATGGAGAGAATTTTAAAAACTTTTCTAATAAAAATACTTTCCTTATAGGAAAATATGGAAAGGAAGCTTCAGAGTCTAAGGAAAAAGGATAATGAGAATATTGCAAAGTATGAATCTAACATCACAAGGATATAAAGGTATGTTTGTGACTACATATGTAATCCAATGAGTAAAATTGATAAGTTATTTGATAGTTTAAATCTATTCTTCCGGTGGACCATGGTCTGAAAAAAAAATTGAGATAATATAAAGATACATTCTCATGTGCTATCAAGACAGAAAAATAATTCTCAAATTCATATGAATTAAAAGAAAAGAAAGAGAATAATAGGGCTACCAAACACTATATAAAAGTAAATAACAAAATGGGGAAGAAGGGAACAATTGAATTTCTATCCTATAGTAATTTTGGGAAGAAACACCCTGGTACTTTCCTAACGGGGATGGTGTTTCTTAAAAGTATAGAGAAAAAGGCCACCAATCTCATGATTATAAATGAAGGAAATAAGAATCCAATTTTCAATGCTATAATTGTAACTATATGGGAAACTATGCACATGAATTTCCTAACAATCAAGGAAACATTCCCCAAGGAAGGCCAAGGGAGAAAGGAAAAGCTTATTCAGTCACAACTGCTGATGTTGAAGTTCTTAACAATGTGGTGGTAGGTACTTTAATCATTTCCTAAAATATAGTTATTGATTTATTGTATTCTTTATCATTTAATTATTTTATATATTACTAGTTTTCCAAGAAAATTAGACATTTACAATTTGATTTAATAATGGATTTTTTAGCCAAAAATAATTAGGTATGTATCATTGCAAGAAATATGTGTCGATCAGTCCCCTTTATGACACATAAACATGCTTCAGTTTTTGATCTTATCATTATAAATAAGATTGATTTTGATATAAAACATGGTATTAATTGGATTTCAAATAATGTTGGAAAGATATATTGTAAGAAAAATGAAGCTACAATTTTTGAGAATGATGTAGGGTCCCTTACCTTTAGAGAAGAAACTCTACCATCTGATTCATATCTAGATCCACCCCAGTAGCTCTACTGAATTCAATTCTTGTAGAAGAAGAGAATGAAATATATTTGGGTGAGGAAAGAAATCTTCAAATTGAGGATGTACCTATTATGGAAGAATACATTGTTGTATTTTCATAGGATTTACCTAGACATCCTATAGAATGGGAAATTGAGTTATCTATTCATTTAATTCCTAGAACAAGGACAATATCAAATACTCCTTATTGAATGGAAGCCGTGGAATTAGTATAGCTGAATAAACAACTAGAGTAATTTAGTGATAAGGTATTTATCCACCTGAGTGATTGACCATGGAGAGCCATTGTTATCTTTTTTAATAATAAATATGGATCCATGAGGATATGTATTGACTATAGATAAATCAATGCTATTACAATAAATAAAAAATATCCCCTTCCTTATATTGATGGTTTATTGTATCAACTTTATAGTGATCAATATTTTTCAATGATTGACCTTCAATCCAGATATCATTAGTTGCATGTGAGGATGGAAGATATTACAAAGAAAACATTCCAAAATAAGAATGGGCATTATAAGTTTATATTAACTCCATTTTTTATGAGTAATATACCCTCTTTTTTCATGGATCTAATGAATACAGTTTTCAAGGAATATCTAGATGAATTTGTTATGGTATTTATTGATGATATCTTATAATACTCCAAAATCCATGAAGTTCATGAGAATCAATTGTGCAGTGTTCTGAATACTCTTAGAAAAAATAAATTATATGGGATGTTTAGAAAGTGTAAATTTAGGCTTCAATCAGTTTCTTTTCTTGGCCATATCATATCTAAAGATAGAAGATTAGTCTATCCTCTGAAGGCAAGGGTAGTTCAATAATTCACTACACTAATTAACATAATTGAGGTACATAGTTTTATTAGTTTAAAGGGTTATTATCAGCATTTCATTTAGAACATCGCCTGATTAGCTAACCCGTTAACCAAGATTACTCTTAAAGGGGTTAAGTTTATATGTACAAAATAATGTAAAAAATACTTTGAATAATTGATGAGGAGATTGGTGAATTCTCCAATCCTGACTCTACCATTGTGAAATGGTGTATTAGTGATTTATAGTGATGCATCATTGAAATGACTTGGGTGTTTCCCTATACATAATGATAGAGTTACTAGCTATGTGTCACGGTAGATAAACTTTCATGAACAGAACTATGCAACTCATGATCATGAATTATTAGCTATAATATTTTATATTAAGATATGGAGGCACTATCTATATGGTGAAATATGTTAAATATATACAGAACATGAGATTTTAAAATATATCTTCTCATAGAAAGAACAAAACATGAGGCAAAGGAGATTGCTCGCGCTAATCAATGATTACAATTACTCAATACACTACCACCTAGGTAAAGAAAATAAGGTAGCATATTCATTGAGAAGGAAGCATCATGGGGTTCTGAACAAAATTTCGATTGACAAAGATCCTATGTACATGGATCTATTAAGCATGTATATTGAAATTATCAAGTAAGGTGAAACATAATTACTTATTCCACTTGTTTCCCAACCATATTTATTGGGAAGAATTAAAATTTCTTAGTGTGATGATGATAATATTCAAACAAAAACTATTATTGTGAATGATGGGAAGTTTCCATACTTCGGGTGTGAGGATAGAATTCTAAACTTTTGGATGAGTATACATGTTCCCTGTATACCCAAGATAAAAAGGGAGTTATTGAAAGATTCCTATAGCTTGAATTTATTTATACACCTTGGTATCACTAAGATGTATAGAGATATGAAAGAGCATTTTTTTGGGGATAACATTATGCGGGAAGTTACTAATTGTGTGTCAAGATGTTTAGTTTGTCAACATGTGAATGATAAAAGACCACATCCTAGAGGTTTCATGCAAACCTTGCCTATTCCTATATGTAAATTGGATGAAATAACTATGGATTGTGTCACTGGATTACCAAAAACCCCCAAGAAAGAATGAAGCAATATGGGTGATTGTTGATTGGCATTCCAAATCTATACATTTCTTCCTTATAAGGGATGATTTTTCACTAGATCCCTTTATATGACTATATATCAATGAATTTTGAAGAAATAATAGAGAAGCACTTTTAATAGTTTCTGGTCTTGATCCAGGATTTACATAAAAAATTTGTAAAATTCTTCAGAATTCCATTGATACATAGCTTCATTTGAGTTCTTATTATCACCCTCAAACTGACAAGAAATTAGAAAGGATGATAAAAACATTATAAGACATGTTGAGATCATGTTAAATTGATTTTCAAGTTATATGGGATCAGTATTTACCTTTTTTAGAGTTTTCCTACAACAATATTTTCCATTTTAGCATTCAAATGGAACTATATGAATCATTTTATTGAAAGATATGTCGTACACCAACATGTTTGGATGAAGTTGGTGAAAGGAAGATTTTAGGACAATAGATTATGAAGGAAATAATAGAAAAGGTAAAAACTATTCAAACCCATATCAAAGTAGATCAAAGTAGGAAAAAAAGCTATGTCAATAATTGAAATAACTATTTGGAATTTCAAGTAGAAGATCATGTATTTTTGGAAGTATCTCTATGGAAGGGTTTAATAAGATTTGGAAGGAAATGGAAAATGAGCCCTAGGTACATTGGACCTTTTGAAATTAAAGAGATAATTGGAGATGTGGATTATCGTTTTTCTATTCCACATATCATTTATAAAGTACACAATGTGTTCGACATATTATTTTTGAGAAGGTACATGCCAGAACCAACACATGTACTCACTTCTGAATATATAAAATTGGAACCTGAATTATTTTACAATATAGAATAGGTGTTGAGAAATTGGATGAATCAACTGGTAAAAAAAATTTAGAAAAATCATAAAATTGAAGTGGCTATGTGGGGGCCTGAGGAGCTTATGATGAATAAATATCCAAACCTTTTGTGTGGTGACATTTTGGAAATTTCAAGAATGAAATTTTAATAGAAGGTGAAAATGTAAAATCCTGAAATTATATCAATGAAATTTATCTTTTTATGTTTATTTTATATAGTATTAAACATAGAAAACCACATAGAGAACACAATACCATTTTTATAAATGAATATTAAATGAAATAAGAGGTATTTCGATATATTCGTGAACCTATTCCAATGAAACGGTAACATGCCCTTTGGAATAGTAATATGAAACATATGAATAGTAATTCATAATAATGAAAATTAACCTCACCCAGTAAAGTATAAATAAAATTTAGGCGTCTCATAAGTGAAATTATGATATAATTATATCATAATATAAGAAAGAGAGTATTTTTAAAAAATAATATTTAAGTGTTGGTATTTTTATATGTCATAAATATTTAATTAAAATTTTATAATTAGTAAAAGAAAATTATTTTTCATAAAATGGATTCATAAATTAGTATTTTTTTATTCTTTGTATTTTAGTATAATTTTATGAGACTTTAGTTAATTTTTTAAAGTGTTATAAAAACAATTTTAAATTTAAAATATGTTTTTTAAGTAAATAATGATTTTATTTAAAAATTAATTTTAACATATTTATACATTTATTTTGATAAAATGGATTCCATTTTTTAATTCTACATGTCTAATAATGGTTATGCTTAATTTTTTGGATTTTTTTAAAATACTTGAATTTTTGGTGAATAGAAAAATACGGCAATTTACGGTATAAATACATTAGAAGCTAAATAAAATTTTCCTTGATTAATTTTAGATGTAAGAACCAATATTTAACATTCCATATTTATTTTAATATATTTTATTATAATACTAAAACTATTCATAATCTTGAGCCAAAAGAATAAATAGCTGAATAAGATATTCAAAAATCAACCATCTCCTCCACTATAAAAACCACCCTCACCCCCTCTTCTATTCACTCATCTATGCATTGAATATTGTCAATTTTATACCCAAATCCTATTCCCTAGTCTCTCCACACATATATGAGCTCTTGGTATTTCAAAAATACCAAAACACCTTCACTTAAGGAGGTTCCCAAGGAGGATAACTCAAGAGGTAAAGCCTCTTCCTTTTCTTATAATTTAATTTCAATTTATTTTTTTTTCTTATCCTATCCTAACATACTATGTCCAGATGATCATGATAAATCTATTATCATCTATATAATTTAATTATATCTTTTTAATATAATATCCTTAATCAATCTCCTTACTCTCTCTCTCTCTTTTATTTTAAGAATGAAATCATTGTCCAGGAGGTGCCGGTTTACAACCATCATGGACGATGAACATTAGTTCTATAATATCTCCCTCAAGGGTGGTTATGAAACCATTTTTATGGTTGAAATAGTTTTTAAATTATTTATTGTAACTTTTTTTTGTTCTAGAACCATTTTATATTCATTATATTAAATAATAGAACAAAACTAGTTCATTTTTATAGAAAACACCGTTAAATTAAGCTAAATAAATATCATTAACATGTTATCTAATGGTTAATTAAAATATATGGAAAAAATAATAATTAATATTAAATTTTTTATTTAATAACATTTAATTCCCATTCTGTATAATTATGCCAATTTTACATGAAATCCATTACTTATAATCAAGAGAGCTGATCTTGAAATCAAGGAAATGAACACTCCAAAATAACTAAAATCAATATTATAACCTATCCAAAAGGAAAAAATGAACTTAATTAAATTATAATATAATAAATACATGAAATATAGGTTATTAATTAAATTTTTAATTATTATAATTTCATATTCAATTATTTGAGGTTATTTCCATAACACATTCGAATATAAGGTAAGGGTTTCTACCCAATACTCCATTTTCTTTTGAGTTACTCCTTTTACCTATTTCCCCTAATTAAATTATTAATTATTATTTTTTAATTCTGATAAATTATGTTTTATTTTTTTATAGATATTTACCAATAATAATCCTTCTTTATTTTATGGGGAGTGCCTTTTTTTAAAAGGATCTTTCTTAAATTCTTCACAATAAACAAGCCTGATTCAAGGGAACTTCTCAAATTCTTACCTATTTTCATGTGTACTATATAATCTATTTTAATCCAAAATTATTTTTATAAAAACAAAAATTTTATTATAAAAAAACTATCTTAGTTCACTTTTGGTTTTATATAAGTAATTTTCCTAAAGAAAACTCTTTTGAAAAGAAAGAGAGTATTTCTCTAAAGAATTGCTCGATTATTTTATAAGAGTATTTTAATATATTTCAACACTATTTTTAATTCATATGTTTAATTGGGATTAATATTTTATGATATAAGATTAAATATTTTATTTAATGTTTTATGATTATTTATAATTTGGATGTTCTATCTTGACACCATTAACCATATTACTTTGAATGGTTACTGTTTATATTTACTAATCAAGGAAAGTGATTTTTAATTCTTGTGATAGTTACAATATTAATGTATATATTGATTATGTTTCACCCATTTCATATGATGAATGATTTTAACTTAGTAAGAGTTTTTTGGGGACCTCTATAGACCTTTGTTGTATTAGTAGTTCTCTTGAGACAAACTAGTTTGGGTTTTTACCTGTTTTTGTATAGTCTTGGCATGAGGCCTTGACAATATGGTAAGATGTCCTGCATTATGAATTACTTAATTATGAAATTAGTTATTGATAGACCATGTAATTATTATACTTGTATAATAACAATGGTTATATATTATTATGACCTTATTTATTTAGCTTTTATTCCTTCTATATTATGCTCAAGATTATGTTTTGATGTCATGTGTACTTTTAGTTATTCTCCATGCCTTATTATTTATGCTTTTACTGTATTTCTTACCCTTACTAAGAATATAAGCTCAACCCTTTATTATATTTTATTTTTCATCAGGTTTAAAATAAGTATATCATTAATGACTTTCATAGATAATCTAGGAGTTATGGAAGTTTCCAATGGAATTTCTATATTGTATTTATTTTCAAGTTGTAATGTTGAACTTTTGTATGTATCTATTTTTCCAAATATACTAAACTATTAGGTCATTCGGGATGGTTCATCCTTGTTTATATTCAAATGTAATTAATTAAGTAACCTGCTCTGGGAAACAGGGGTGAGGGTACTTACAAAAAATCCATGTTTCTTGTGATAAATGTTTTGTATCTCATGCATGTTTTAGTTCAGCTACAACAGTCCTTATACATTCATCATGGATACCATAAAAACAGATATTTTAATATAAAAAAATTAATGATTTATCAAAATAGGATAAATATAATACAATACCCAAAGATCTGGAGGCCAAGTTTCATTGTAAAATTAGAAGCATTGAGTAATTAATAAAATATTGGGTATAAAAACATTATTTAGAAACTCCACAACGTGCCCTCAAAAATCATTGGATCTTTTAAAATAGAATTGGATAACCTAGGGAAGTAAATAATAAAGGGGTGAGTTGTAAAAAAAATAAATGGAATAATCAAACAATAACTTGATGGAAGTAATACATTTTATTTAAGAGGCATATCATAGTGAAAAAAAGGGGTGAGAATCATAGATATAAACATTGAAGCACGATATAAGATGATAATATCATGGAAACATTGGAATGTGTAAATAATATAAAACATGAAAATATATGTACAAGTTAAGGTTAAATGACAAGAAATCATAATATAGTGTTCTTAAGATAACCCCCATGCATAATATATAGAACATCATGAGATGAAAACATTTTAAAATGAATTGGATTGTTATATTATTTTAGGATAACCCATCACATTCATATCATGTACATGAATTTATGATCCACATAGATTATAAACAATAAAAAATATTTTATAGCATTTAATACCATAATTATGGAGTGTGGGTTATAGAAAAAAAATTCTCAAATAAATGAAGGATGTGTATATCTCAGTGAACACCTTTGAGTGGAAATTGGGATAGTTATTCACTAAAGAAATGTTTTTCATGAAAATTAATAGGATAATTTCAGTAACATAGTGAGTATACATAAAGATTCATGGAAGGGTTTATTCAGAGTGAAAAGTGTCATATCAATACGTTTAAATAATAATTATAGTAATATTTATGTGTAAAATCATATCTCAACAAGAATTATTAGAAATACAAAGGCCTCATACAAGAAAAGTATTTGAATAAAGAGGATAATGAAAGGATCACATACAATGAAAAGGTGATTTTAAATCTAGGGAGGAGATTATCAAGATAATGGGAACACCATGGGAGGGATTTAGATAGATATAGGGATATTATCTTCCTAATATAAGGGTTTTGAGTAAACAAAAATAGGTGGTTGGGGTGTGTTTTTTATATAAAAAATTGAATAATTCATTATTAATTTCTAAACATTGGTTTTTGACTTTATATAACATAATCAAGAAAAACAATATCCCATGGTTTTCCAATGGTTTCTCATAAAGAAGATTTTTTTTCAAGTTTCTATAATACTAATAACGGAACTAATTAAAATAATACCCTTGGTGATGTGTAAGTGATACATGTTCCTGAATAATTAATTTTAAAATGGTGAATTATAATATTCATTTTAGAGGATTCAAAAAGGGTTTATAAAGTTATTCAAATAACTAGTAAACAACTATTTTAAAGAGGAAAAATAATTTTTTTTCATGGATACTCTTTATAGTATTATATACATCACTTTTGTGATTTTTTGATTTCATAATACATACAGTATATTTAAACCCAATTTATTTTTTACCCAATAATTTTTATATCACAAAAAATTATGAAAATTTATCCATTTGATAATTTAGAAATGTTGATTTCAAAAATAATATTTTTTTTAAAATATTTTTCTAAATATAAAAATTACACTTTTACATCATAAACCCACATTTAATGAAATAATGATAATTTAAGACCATAAAAGTTTCAAACAGTTATAGAAACTTTATTTTAATTCATAAAATATTATTATAATTTATATAAAAATAGATATTATTTAATTGTAATACTTTATTCAAATAAAATGAATTTAAAAAATTACTTAATTCATCAAAAATAGTGTCTTGATTGAAATTATCTATTTCCAAAAAAACATTTTTTGTTTCATCGTATAAAAATATTTTTTTTGTTAATCTAATTATTTAACAAATTTAAAAGGTAATAATTAGTTTTTTTAAATATAATATTTATTTTTTAAAAAATAAAAATAAAAAAATTCATACTATTTGGGTAATGATACATAACCCCTTATTTCACGATTTTATTCCATAAGGGCAAGGTGTGCGATGGTAATACTTCTTCTGATTTTTTAGTGAACACAGATTGGTTCATGGTTTGGATAATCCTAAACATGTCTCATAAATTGGTTTTTACATGCTTTATTAATTGAATTTTAGATTTTCCTTCATCGTGGTCAGACCCCAATGAGTCCATGTCCCTCAGATGCTTTGATAAATAGGCTTCATAGGGTACAATCCTACTGGTTTAGGATATATCTTCTTTTGTCTTTATCAAATTGTATTTTATCACAAACCATAATATATACAAATCTTAACCGAAAATATCAAATTGATATATTATCAATAGTTATGATGTTTAATTTTCTTTTATATCTGATAGGATATAACATATAATTGTCTAAAATCAACAAAGTATTGAATGTGTTATTAATAAGTACATTACTCAATAAGTAATTTATTCATTTATAAAGGTAATTTGATTTATAAATATCTATGTCATTTCATGCATCCCCTATCAGAAATTTACCCCAAAAAAATGCATTGCATAAAGTAAACCAAACAAGGATACTTCTATCTCATATCCTTATTTAGTTCCCAAAAATATTACACAATATTTTTTTCTTCCACAACACTTCGACCCAGTGTGAGGTATTGTTTTTTAGAACATTGTCTCTTTGATTTGAGTTACACACTGGATAATCCTAGTATGAATGATATATCTCTAATGGTAACCAGATCAAGATTTATTCAATATGAGGGGTTTGGTATGTACACCCATAAGAGTATGCGTGGAACAAATCATGTACGTGGGATAGGTTTAGTTGGAGTGTTAGTCTATAGAACATAGCTCTGATGTGATGAAGGATATCAATGGATATTATTTATCCGCGAATAAGAATTTCCATCATCCAAAAACTTTTTACTTTCTTCCACAATGACTTATATAGTAACACCTTATCTCTAACCATAAGTACCTTGTCTCATCAATGTTTCTCTCTTTATATTTTCTGTATATTTTGTGATCATTTTATATAATGATGAATTATTGAACCATATCTTACATATATTGGATATGATCATGTCTCATAGAATTCATTAACATATCATCTCCCAACATGTTAGATTCTGATACATCTTCCCAAATAGAGCCTTATCGGGTTCCATTTGAATACTATAATTGAAACTATAGTTATATGAGTACTTTAATAGGGAAATGATCTAATCCCAAATTCATTTGAAATATATTTAGTATAATCTCATTATATCCTATAGAGATTTAATGTTTCTCTCAGATTTTCCATCTATTTAAGGGTGTTAATATTTAATGAAACTCAACCCTATATCTAGTTCATACTAAAGGATTTTTTCAAAACCTCAATGTCAACCTTGGTTCTTGACTATACACATTAGAGAGTGGAACTTCATGTAGTCTTTACACTTCCATTATGTATATCATGATGAGTTAGTCAAGAGAGAAATAAAATTTAATAGAAATGAAATTCCATGACTTTCTAATATGATCCATTACCATCCAAAGGGTGTTATTATCTTTTTATGTTCTTAAGATTACTATAATGGAATCCATGGTTATGTTTTCCCATTTTAATACTATTATGTATAATGGATACATCATTCCCTTATACATATATCATTCTACATTAACATCTCTTTATACTAAAAATCAAGATAAAAATTATATAATCTCCCTCATCAAGTTATTAAAAATTATTTTGTTTATTTAGATATCTATAGATCTTAGTGCTTCCTAGATTAATTATGAAGGATGAGCTATAAAAAAATAAAAATTCTCCCTTTTAATATACAATTTTTATGGGGAACATATCCAGGTGCCAAACATTATAAATATATCATTAGAAAACTTATACTCTAGAATATTTTCTACCTTTTTATAACACCTTATCATCATTATATTCATAATTGATGCACTCATGAATGGATGGTTGAGTAGTTAATTGTGTAAGGAGGGATTAATTTCCTTTTATTATTCTCATTTCAATCCCCTTCATTAATAGGAATATTGGATCCCATACAATACCCATCACTGGATAAGGTTGTTGGATCCTTTCAGCATATATCATTGAAAAAAAATCAATTTTCAATGATAGTAACAGATTAAAAATCATAATTATTTATCATATCTAACCACCATTTTTTATTCATGTTTATCTATCTTTTTTTAATATAAAGATGAGGCTTTTTTGATCTGTATATATATTACCATTTTCACCATGGTTATAATTTCAAAAAATCTTCAATGTGAAGGTAATTGCATCAAATTATAGATCATGTGTTGTATAGTTATACTCATAGAGTTTTAATTAAATGGTGACATGGGATTTAACTTTGTCATTATTCATATATATACAACCTAATACCTTCTTGAATGAATTTTTTTCAATCAAAACATCATCACCAATAGTAGGTAATGTTCGTATAGGTTTAGTGATTAGACTCCTATTTAATGATTTAATTTTATATCTACATTCATTAGTATAGAAAAACATCACCCCATTCTGATTTATCTTCATTAGTGGGTTTGAAAATAATGGTATATTTCTCAAAAAATAAATGATAGTATCTATCCAATACAATTATTTAAACACCTTGAGTTTTCATGAAATATTCTTCAAATAAATTTAGTTTCTTCGATATCCCTAATTACACACAATACTGAGTTTTAACAAACAAAAATATAGTGTTAATAATTTTATTTATACACAACCATTATGGCCTAGTTGTTATATGTAGTTTTAGTAATATTAATAAAAACATTTTTAAATTTAGGTATAATTTATTTATATAATAAAAAAATATTGATAAAAAGAATATATTTTTTAGTAATAAAAAATTATGTTTTTGAAACACTATTTTCCCAAAAAAATATTGTTATCTATTTTCATGACCATATAAAAATTTATTTTATTAAAAATTATGAAAATTTATTTGAAAAAGTTAAATACATTTTTAAATCTACATATTATAATTATATTTGATTGTTTTTTCAGAATTTTCTAAAAGGGTTTTATTTCAGTGAATTATAAAAAATACTAATTTTATATAAAAACTAGATTTTAGATTAATTAATTTATGTGATCTATTATATTTTAATATGGTATTAAAATTAATATTATTTTAATAATATATTTTCTACATTATTGGTAATTGAAATCAATTTCATATTGAATCTTCATCTCAAAACTTTTTTTTACTTATGAAAATGTTCTCTTTGGAAAACCATGTTTCTATCACCCTTGAAGGTTTAATATTACATTTAAAATTTCTCCATACATGAATTAAATGTGTAAAAATAGATTCCATATTTATCATCATATTTATTAAAATTATATATTAAGGTTATCAATTTTTTTACCAAATGAATAGTATAAATTTAAAAAATTAATAAACATTGTTAATGATATAAACTAGTTTACCAGGGGTGGGTTAAAACAAAATGTTAAGGGGTAAAATAGACATAAAAATTGTTCCAATCCAATTTTATGGTCATATTGAGACCATATATCTTCTAAGGATGGATAATGGTTCATATTTATTCTGTATGGAATGTCAAAAACTTAACTGCATATTTTTTTTCCAAAATTCCAAGTCTATCCTTCCCCAACTTATAAAAGGAAACCCATCTTCTCTTCACATAAAACATAAAAAAAACTTTTGGATCATATAATCCCTAACCAAATCCATTCCTTAATTCCCTACCCACATCCTAGTACCTTATTTTTATTATGAAACCATCCTAAAAAGTTTTTAGGATTAAAACTAATATAGTTCTCAGAAGAAGAAGTTCAATCCTTAATTATGAATTTTAATTTTATTTCATCCCATATATCGATCAAATATTCTTAAAAATTGATGAAATAATAATATATTTTTCTCCCATAATCATTTATTTTATTATTTTGGAATGAACTACATCAATATTTTCTTTCATAAAGTTGAAACAAAACTATCGATCATGTCTTCAGTGGACTATCGCCTCGGGAACCGATGTAAATCGTCTTCCATCACAACATTTCATGGATAGAGATAATGATGTATTTATTATTTATATATGAATTTCATGAAATTATTATTCCTTTTAGTTTATAATGTCACATCCACCTTATTATATTCCAAATTTTTTCTTAACAATAACACAGATTGTGCCTACGTGTGGACTACTACCTCCACAAAGAAATCTGATATATTTTTCATTTTATTTTGATTTTGATGGTAATAGAGATAGATGAAATCAATATATAAGATATATATTATATAAAAATTATTTTATAAAGTTTAATTATTATTTACCTTTATTTTTTTCATCCATTGAGAAATTGGAAACAACATTCATGAGAACGTATTGCCTACTATCTCTATAAATAGTGTAAATCATTTTCAATCACTAACATTAATGGGTTACAATAAATAAATTTATAATTAATATATATTTTGTTTATATAATTTTTAAGTTTATCAATATGATTTATCCCTAGAAATTTTAAAGGTTTGAAAATATCAAACCCAAAACATACATGAAAATTGAAGCAATTATTACTTGAAACATTATTTTAACAAGAAATTGTTAATAAACTGCTAATAAAAGGAAATAAGGAAATCATATAGGGTATCATATATATTAT
The DNA here is from genome assembly GCA_963277665.1 of Viscum album. Taxonomy (NCBI): domain Eukaryota; kingdom Viridiplantae; phylum Streptophyta; class Magnoliopsida; order Santalales; family Viscaceae; genus Viscum; species Viscum album. The sequence goes on along the minus strand of OY728140.1, from coordinate 1,296,722,326 downwards.
TATTTTTCTCTAATAGATTTATAATAAAACTATATTTATTATACATGATAATATAATGTGAACTAAGGAATTTTAGACATAATTATATGAAATTTCATTTCAAATTGTCTTTTTTTGGACATTTATTATATTATGAACATATCCACATTAATGAGGTTTTTATATATAAAATTTTACATGTTTCATGATTAATTTTATTATTTTAATGATACATAATCTTTTATTTAATTATATTCATTCATGGGTCTTATGATTCAAAAGATACCCAATTGGTAAATGTTTTATGTTACAATCTCATTACTTATAGAGATTATTTATAAATATGTTTCTGATGATTAAATAATTCAATATAACTCTAAATAAACTCATGTATTTTATTCTTCTATATTTATTTAGTGCGGAATGAATTTTTTATTTAATTTTATACTCTTTAACCACTAAAAATACCAAAAATAATCTTTAATAAAAATCAAATTTATTTCACCCTTCATTCGAAGATCATTTTTCTTCCGAATATTTGTTTTCTAAATATGTTTTAAAAATTTATTATGTTAAATTGTTAAATTTTTTTACACATTATTGTATGTTTAAAAAATTAAATGGAATATTCATGTCTTTTTTCTAAATGAAGCACTTTTTTTACATTTCTTACTTAAACATGAAAGGAATCATTTATTTGACATATACAACATAAATAATATTTTCCACCATCATGTACATTGATGGATTTAAGGATTTCTATATTATATTCTCTGATTATTTTCAAGAAAACGGTTTTCATAATATTTGGGATATATTTATATTTTTAATAATTGATTTCCATGTGAAAATGGTATTGTCCTCAAGAAATGTTTCAGGTGGTCTTTCGAAATCATTTTCCATATATAATGAAATAATTTTATGTTACATGAGCATTACTAGGGATATAATCCAATTATACCATCCTTATTATTTCTCCTTAAGTTTTTATGTTTATGATGATAAGATATTTATGAAAATCGCTCCATTTTCACATGTTATACTATGGTAAAATGATGAAATGTTTATGAAATCAGTATCTTTTCCATATGTTATGCTATGTTGAACTATTCATAAACCCCATTTATCTTAATGGTTAATATTATGATGAATAATTTATGATATTGTTTCATAGTTATGTATTTTTTTCATTATGTGATTGTACTTTTTTATAACAAAGGATGGTAGATACGTTATAACCAAGGATTAGTGGGAGCTATATCTCTCTGCAATGCATTGGGTAATTATTAATGTTCTAAGAGATAATAGGGTACATGGGTGGTTATCCCATGCTATATATATGGTACAAAAGAGTTTATCCCAAGACCAAAAGCAAAGGTAGAGAGGAGGTTATCCCAATCCCAAATCAGTTATATGGGTTGTCAGCCAATGCCTAACATGTTATGAATGTCTAGGGGGAATCCTTGACTAAATATTTTCTATGATTATGTGTATGAAAAAAAAATTATCTTATACCAATATTATTTTCACATGGTTAATTTTCTTTGATTACATTACGATTCATGTCTTATTAATTTACATGTTTTATTCCAAGAATCATGTTTATGGTATATGAAATGAAGGGTGTGGTTTTCAAATTTTATTCTCCCATTCTCAACCCATTATACTCATGTTATATTTATATCACCCATATTTACCCTAAATAAGAATATAAGATCACAATTTATTATTTTTTCTTTTAGTAGGTTATACAGAAAGGTTTTTAGTACGGTATGTTTAGAAAGTGTGCAATGAGGGAAGATATTTATTGGTTATATTTTAGATATTTCATGGAATTATAAAATTGTATATCTATTGTACAAAGATATTAATCCTTTATGCTCCCCAAGTGTTTATTTTTATAATATAATGAATTTTCCTCTATTAAGAAGTAATATTTATTTATGGAAACGCTCGGTCATTAGTTTTTATATTAGATTAAAGTTTTAGACATCCATTGGAACTAATATGTGAAAAATATAGTAGGAATCCATGGATATGTATACTTAATAGTGAATTTTTAGGAAAAGATCCTAGAATGTTGGGGAATGATAGAGATAGTGGTTTCCATGTAATTTCATCATTATCTAGATAGTAAAGGTGTATCTAGCTCAAGAACATATTTACCTAGGGGTAATAACTCTAACAATAGAACATTGTGATTTGAATTTATAGATAATTGGTTTAGGACAATGGGCCTTACTATACACATGGTGTGACACTCTTGAGGGTCATTATTTAAAATTCACAAACTCTTTACAAAACATCATTAAGGATATGAATAATGACCATGAATATCCTAAGATAATCTAATGGTGTCCTATATTCAATATAAAGTGTTATTTTTTATGGTATTTTATAAATTATTTTTCATTATTATGCAGCTTCCCATTATAATTATTGTTATTGAAACAACATTTTTTGATTTTATTCAATGGATTGAACAATTTGTAATGTTGTTAACACCGAATGTGATAGACAATTCAGGGATTATGAGAATCCAAATTTGATGATGAATTGATATAGAGAGATATTGTGATTTCACCGAGTCATGTATCACAATATATGATTAACAATATATAATTCATTGATATTATTAATGAGTTATACAATAAGTAGATGTAATTTTTTGAATTTTTATGTGGTAATAAAAATATAGAAAATAATATTAAACTTCCTACATTTCATGAATGTGGGAAGAATCACCAAGAAGAATATCAAAAATTGAGGGGAATATGTTTTCTATGTGAAAATTAAGGTCATAGGGAAATGAAATCCAATTTAATTTAATGTAATATATATTATGAACATGGGTATTGTTCTATAAAGTTCCCTAAAAAAGGGTTATTCCCAAGACCATGAAATATCCAATGTTATACTAAGTAATTTAAGGAAAAATGATGAAGTGTTTATGTATTTTATTTCAAGAATTGTGTAGTTAATGTATTTTACCAGTGGTATTTCAGTTATAAGAATCATGAAACATCTATGGATTATCTATAAATCTTCATACTTCTAGTAAAATACAGAATTAGGAACATATGAGCCTCCTATATAGATATATGAAATATTGTTTATGGTGGGATGGAATGAAGATATGTATTGTAGAATATATATATCTTTTCTTGGTATGTTATCAAGGTAATGGTGAGAGGGAAAAATCTAAGGCTATGTGTCAACCATTACCCATACCGTAATGGAAATGGGAAAACATACTATGGATTTTTTATATAGGCTCCCAAAAAAATATAAAGGGAATAATTCCATATAGGTTTTATCCAAAATCCTTATAAATTCATCACTATTAATGAATATTTTTCTATAAATAAACTTTCTAGGATTTACATTATGGAAGTGTTAAGGTTGAAAAGAGTATAGCATTCCATTTTTTCTGATTTGTTATTTAGGTTTACCAGAAAATTCTAGATATTCTTTCTCAATATATTAATAAAAATTTATGTTTGAGTACTTCATATCATCCTTAGACAGATGGTGAGTCTGAGAGAGAAATTCAAACACTTGATTATATGTTTATATCTTATTCTTTGGATTTAAAATTTGGTTTGAATCAACACCTTCCTCTTATTGAGTTTTCATACAATAATATATGTCACTATAGTATTGATTTGGATCCTTATGAATCCCTATATGAAAATAATTCTAGAAATACAATTTAATGTGTCAAATTTTGAGAATGAAATCTATTGGGTCCTATAATAGCTAAAGAAATATTAGAGTATTTTAGATTCATTGAGCACCAAATAAGGTCATCCTAAAGTTGGTGAAAATGGTATACCACCAATTTTTTTGTGATTTGGAATTTGAATTTTATGTAGAGATTTTTTAAAGAATTTATACATGGAATAAGGTAATCATATTAAGAAACAAGGAAAAACTAATCCCTAAGTATATCAGACCCTTTGAAATTAATGTTTGTATATGGATGGTAGCTTATAAATTAGATCTTTCACTGAACCTCTTTGAGGTTCAAAATGTGTTCAGTGTATCTTTAGTGAGGAAGTAAATACATGATCCATCCGACATAATTTACTAGAAGGTCTTACCAATAGAATATGATCATTACTATGATGAAACAATTATGGATATTATGGATCATAGATAGAAATTTATATGAAACAAATCCACTCACCTGGTCAATTATTTGTGGCCAAACCACCAATATGAAGAAGCTAAGTGGGAACCTAATGAAATTATGAGGGATAAATATCCTCATTTTCTTGTATTAGAGTGAATAACTATTAGGGGGAAATTAAATTTGTAAGAACTCGGTTCTTGTTATAGAGGTACGAGCTTCTTCTTTTCCTTTTCCTTAAGTGTTTTTGAGAAAATATGGAAAATGGGGGAAAATCCTGAATTTTGGAACTACACGCCGAGTACTTTATCCACACGCCGTGTACTTTTGGCCATGTTGGGATGAGTACACGGGGTGTGTAGCCATGCCAGTGACGAAGGGTGTAGGAACCGACTACACGCCATGTAGTGGTACCTTACACGCTGTGTAGTTAGTCGGTAGGTTTAAACAGTATGGCGGTGGTGTCACCGCCAGCTGGGCGACAGTACATGTTGTGTACTCGAGAGTACATGTTGTGTACTCATGTCGACGGATGAACAGTGTGGCGGTGCCGCTAAATTAATATTTAAATGAAGGGAGTACACGGCGTGTACTTGGAAGTACATGTCGTGTACTTTGTTTTTTCGGCTTAAAATAGGCAGTAGCCTCCTCATTTGGAAGAGGAGGCACCTAATCCATTTTGGAGCCAAAGGAGGAGGCCGGATCTTTGAAGATCCACCGGGAGTTCGTCTGGAATCCTATTCGGCTTCGGACGATCTCGTTGGAACCACACGGGTAAGCCCTCTCCTCTCCTGGTACAGTTCTTGCTGATTCTTCTCCTAACATAAGTTATTTACATTTGAATTAGTTTTGTTCTTTGTCAGATCTACGCCATTCTTGGGCGTTTCTGGAGATGACGTTCGGGTATAGCGTTTGTTGGCGTATAAGGTAGGTGGATTTGTGTTTAGTTTTCCAACTACTGTGTGTTTTGTGCGTTTTTGTGCCACGAACCCATGTTGGGGTGTCATGTGTCTGAGTCTGTTGCTAGGTTTAATGCCTAGAATTTCATAGGTGATTAAAAAATGATATTAAAATGCTGGTTGGGATCGTTGCTTGGATCTGGAACCACCCTCGGAGTGTGTTTCTCTGTTTAGTCGTTTGGCCAGGATACCCGAGGGTATGCCTTCAAATTAGTAATTGTAGAATTTCCTTGAGAGGAATTGTTTGTTACTGCTTGTTTACCTATTGGGCATGGCCAGGTTACCTATTTAGCCTGAGGGAATTTTTTTATTTAGCCTGAGGGCATTGTTGTGATTAGCCTGAGGGAACTGCACTATTTAGCCCGAGGGCTGTATTATTTCGCCTGAGGGAAACCTTTCGTGCCTGAGGGCTTGACTTCTGTGCCTGAGGGTGACACTTCCTACTCCTGAGGGAAATATCTGTTATGCTTGAGGCCTATACCTGTGGGTTGGATTATGCTTACCTGAGGGTAAGGTTTTGTTTATCTGAGGATGTGGACTGTTTACCTAGAAATGCACTGTAGTGGTTTCTAATATTTAAATGGATTAAATGGATAATAAAATGGGAATATAACTGGTAATTAGTTACTTTTGAGTAATTCTTACTTTATTGCATATTACTATTTCACACTATTGTTGATTTCTTACACGCAGTTGGGCACGGGCCTTTGGTGGGTGCCTACTGAGATATATTTCTCACACCCTGTTTTGGTCATGCTTTTCGGCCCAAACAGATTACGTTGCTGCAGGTGTAGATAGGGGCAAGAGTCCTTATACAGGTACTTGACTGTTGTTGAGGAGTAGGAGGGCATGGGACCGAGCCTAAGCTCACGATGCCCCTGCCAGCTGTTTTTCTTGTTTTGTTGTACTCTTTTTTCTGCTGTATTGTATTGATGTATAACATGTTCTGGCTATTTTCTTAGAACTTGAACATGTAGAATCATCACTTATATACTGTTGGTTATATCCACTGTTGTACTTATTTCAGTTTTGTATCTTTACTGCTTCCGCTATTTGTTGTATGTTTATTTTGGTATTCCGCTGCGCTGCACTTTTACAAATAAGGGCATAGTTTCCCCACTATCAGACCTAGGCCCTCACTGCTAGGCGGAAGCCTCTGGCGTTTGGTGAAATGCGCTTGAGGTCACGTGGCGAACTGGGCTCGGGGCACCCATTGCGTGGAACCCGGGTCTGGGATGTTACAAAGTGGTATCAGAGGGGTTCTTTTCTTTAACTTACTATTTGGAGTCGTAGTCAGGGATAGGATGGAACGGTAGTTGGTAATAAGCTATGCCCGAGCATAGCTAACCCGTGTACAGGGAAAATCCAGTCTACCTCGTATTTTTTCATTCTTTTGATTTTGTAATTTTACGGTAGATATGTTTTCATCGTTGGGTGACGCACTTGGATTGTGATGTTCATATTTTAACTGTGGGTTCTATTTAGTTGCAACCCGATGAGATGAGGGTATGTCGTCTCATGAAGCATATAGGCACATGCTAGATATCGCATGCCATTCATAGTTTCCATGCCATGTAGGTGCATTAGAAATTCGCATGTTGTTGTGATAGTTGTTGTGCTAATAAACCATGTTGTTGTTATAGCTGCTTGATAAATAGCTGCATTGTGATATGGTATGTTTGTTTGAGCATGTTTATAGAATGAATGCCAAAATTTAGTTTTTTGGGGATTATGGGCCCCCATTGACCAGAATTTGGTGGATCATTGACTGTTTATTGGTTATAACACAGATAAGATGTCAAACTTTTATTCGTGGGGAGTATGGGCCCCCACGGGTCGGAATTTGACACTTAGGTGTTGTCTTTCAGTATTTTCTGGGTTTTGGGGAAGTTTCTGAGGCATACTGTCTGGAAAGCCCAGAATACACGCCGTGTAAGACCTCATACACGTCGTGCGTGTTCTTCTGTACGTGAAGAAAAATGAACTTTTGGAGTACACGCCATGTACCCCGAGTACACGTCGTGTAGTCTCTTCCCATGTCACAAACCGTGTGGGCGGCAACACGGGGTAGGGAAGGGCTTGGGTAAAACATGTCATGTAGTTTTTATGCACGTCGTGTAGTGTGACCCGGAGTCTGGTCGTGTAACTAACAACACGGGTCGTGAACTCCTTGACAGAACATGCCGTGTCAGTTATAGACACGCCGTGTAGTGTGACCTGGGGACTCGGCCGTTTAACTAACAACACGATCCGGTGTCACCTTCCCATAAACACGCCGTGTACCTGTGGGACATGCCGTGTAGTCTGGTCTGAGGACAGACCGTGTGGCGTTAGCCGTGTGGCTGGAAAACGGGGTGGTGTACATGCTGTGTGAGGGTGTAACACACCGTGTAGTGTAAAGCCGAGTAGTTGGTCGTGTCACAGATGACACGAGCAGTTGGAAAATAACATCGTACACGCCGTGTAGATATTATACACACCATGTAGTTTTTTTTAACGGAATCCGTGTGGTTTAGCCGTGTAGAAGGACCCGGGTAGGGGAAGGGAAGTCAAGTACACGCCGTGTAGTCATTGTACACGTCGTGTAGTCTTGTTTTTCAAATTTTGAAACACCTTCTTCCTCTTGTTCCTTTGTGGTTACTTCATTTCAGTCTTAATAATCTTGAATATGAGGCGTGCTTTTGACCTTGTAGAGTCATGCCACCTAGACGACCGCGAGTTGTTCGCCAGGAGAGCAGCGACGATTATACTCCGGAGATGGTGGGCCATGGGATACCAGTTGATCCACCAGCAGAGCCAGATGCGGCACCAGCTGTTATACCGAACACAGGCGCGGAGGCGCAGTTCCGTGAAGGCTTATTGCAGTTCATGCAGACCTTTCAGGGAGCACCACAGGCTGCCACATCTATGGCCGAGCTGACGCGTATCTTTCAGCAGCAGCATCCGACTACGTTTTCAGGGGATGGCGGACCGCAGGCTGCAGATTCTTGGTTGGGGTCGATGCAGACTATTTTTGTGCATCTTGATACGCCTCCAGGGCGGAGGGTCAAGCTCACGACTTACATGCTGCGTGATTCCGCCAAGAGGTGGTGGGATGTTACCACCCAGTCAGAGCATCACAGGGACATGGCGTGGGAAGATTTCCAGATAGTCTTCTATGACTTATTCTTTCCCGAGACACTGAGGGAAGATAGATCTTGAGAGTTCATGAATCTGCAGTAGGGTGTTATGTCAGTGATGGACTACTCTGCTCATTTTACAGAGCTTCAGCATTTTTCACCCGTGCTGGTGGGTGATGAGACGTTGAGAGCCAGACGTTTTGAGGATGGTCTTCGGTATGACATCCGAGTGCTAGTGAATGTTTTCAGGTTACCTACTGTACACGCGATTGTGAATTAGGCACTGATTACAGAGAGGAACCTGCGGGAATCTAGTAGTGTGAGTCAGGGCGGTTCAGCACCAGTGAATGGTATTATTTCTGCTTGCAAGAGGAAGAGACAGATGGACTTCTCTCAGGGTTGCAGTACCAGCCAGGCAGCTTCTTCAGGTGGACCGGTTAGGTGCTACCAGTGTGGCAGAGAGGGGAACAAGAGGCCGCAGTGTCCACGAGACCCAGTGGAGTGTCGAGCTTGCGGCAAGATGGGTCATCTGCAGCGCTTTTGCAGGTCATTTCTACCAGTGGCTAGTGAGAGGGGTTCTGTGCAGACTCCGCGTGCGGGAGCAAGACCAATGGCTTCTTACCAGTCAGGGAACTGGAATACATCAGGGCGTACAGGCAGAGATGGTGGTTGTGGCCGTGGTAGCCAGACACCAGGATCGCAGAGGCAGCAGGACAGGATAGCTCAGGGTAGCCAGGCTGTGTCGCAGGGCCGCGGCACTGCACAGGCATATGCAGTGCAACAGACCCAGCAGGAGCAGGATCCCGGACCTTCTACAGTCAGAGGTACTATTATAGTAGCTTTTGTCTTTTCTTTAGTACTTTTTGATACGGGTTCTACACATATTTTTATATCTGTACCCGTTTTGGAGAGCCTTGGGCTCGGTGTTTCTACTTCTTCTGATATCTTGATTCTAGACACTTTGTTGGGGACTAGGACGGCTGGTGTGCGTCAGTGCAAGGAGTTCCCCCTTGAGGTTGGTGGGTGTCACTTCCTTTGGGACCTCTATGTCCTGGAGATGACGAGCTATGACGTCATTATCGGGATGGACTGGTTGGTTCCCTTTCGAGCCTTTATAGACTACTATCATCGCAGGGTGTGTTTCACGTCACCAGTGGGCGGGGAGTTTCTATACAAGGGCGAGTTGGATGTTCAGGCGAGTCGAGCCGGACCAGATCATCATGGGCGAGGTGGAGTCACAGCCTAGATTGCGAGCTTATATCTAGATGACTAGGGGACTTGTCAGACATATTTCCCTCCAGTTGTCAATCGTTTCATGGATGTCTTCCCGGATGACTTTTCAGGTCTACCTTCGGTGCGTGAGGTGTATTTCTCTATTGATCTAATGCTAGGAGCAGCACCGGTGTCCATTCCTCCTTATAGGATGGCCATGACTGAGTTGCAGGATCTAAAGAGGCAGTCAGAGGAGTTACAGTAAAAGGGTTTTATCTGACCCAGTACTTCTCCTTGGGGTTCTCCAGTCCTTTTTGCGAAGAAGGCGGATGGTACCCTCAGACTTTGTGTGGATTATCGGAAGCTGAACCAGTTGACGGTTAAGAACCGATATCCCTTGCTGAGGATAGATGATCTGTTTGATCAGCTTCATGGAGCATGAGTGTTCTCGAAGATTGACTTGAGATCCGGATATCATTAGTTGTTCATTAGACCATCTGATATACCTCTCACAACTTTTAGGATTAGGTATGGTCTATATGAGTATATGGTTATGCCGTTCGGACTGACGAACGCGCCAGCAGTTTTCATGGCTCTAATGAATCGTGTGTTCCATCCATATCTTGATTCATTTTTGGTAGTATTCGTGGACATCTTGGTGTACTCTTCCACTCGACACGACCATGCCACCCATCTTGAGATCGTATTGAGTACACTGAGAGAGCATCACCTATATGCTAATCTCTCGAAGTACCACTTTTGGATGGACCAGATTCACTTCCTGGGTCATATCATCTCTGAAGCAGGAGTTGCAGTAGACCCAGAGATAGTAAGAGCAGTAGTTTCCTGGGAGCATCCTAAGAACGTGTTTGAGATACAGAGTTTCTTAGGGCTGGCTGGTTACTACAGACACTTCATACAGGACTTCTCCTGCTTAGCAGCACTGTTGACAGGTCTGACTAAGAAGGGTGTGAAGTTAGTTTGGTCGGAAGCTTGTGAGACGGCTTTTCAGGACCTGAAGGGAAGGTTGACATCAGTACCGATCCTGATACTCCCAGAGCAGGGGAAGAGCTATACAGTTTACTATGATGCATCAGGGATTGGGCTGGGAGCCGTTTTGATGCAGGGCGACCGAGTTGTGGCGTACGGGTCTCGACAGTTGAGGCCACATGAGAGGAATTACCCGACGCATGATCTCGAGTTGGCTGCAGTTGTTCATGCATTGCGATGTTGGAGACATTACCTGTTGAGAGGGCATTTTTTGGTTTTTACCGACCACAAAATCCTCAAGTATATCTTTACTCAGCATGACCTGAATTTGAGGCAGAGAAGGTGGGTCGAGTACCTAAAGTCCTTAGATTTTGAGCTTTCCTATACACCTGGTAAGGGTAATGCAGTAGCTGATGCACTGAGTAGGAAGGCTCAGATACAGGCAGTGCAGGAGGCCAGTGGTGAGTGGAAGATTATGGCTTTGTTCTCTGAGATGCATCTGGAGGTGCATGACAGTCAGGGGAAAACTTATCTTTCCTCATTAGCTGTGACTTCTACCCTCCTGGACAGAGTGAGGATGAGACAGTTATCTGTTTAAGAAGGCCTAGTTCTACGGGAGTCGGTGTCAAGTGAGGACCCTCCTCCCAGTTGTACGATAGGCGATGATGAGGTTTTGCGTTTCCATGGACGTGTATGGGTTCCAGGGGATATACGTGAGGAGCTGATGCGGGAGTTTCATGCTTCATCTTCGGCAGTTCATCCCAGGGTTACCAAGATGTATCATGACTTGAGGCGTCAGTAATGGTGTCCGGGTATGAAGAGAGTGATAGCTGGTTTTGTTACGAGGTGTTACACCTGTCAGCAGGTGAAGGCAGAGCATCAGATACCAGGTGGGTTGTTACAGAAGTTGCCCATTCCAGAGTGGAAATGGGATGATGTCACGATGGATTTTGTGACGGGTTTGCCGAGGTCACCTCGAAGCAATGATGTCGTGTGGGTTGTCATGGATAGACTCACGAAGGTATCTCACTTCTTGTCGATCAAGGAGACCTTCGGTGTTGACGAGCTTGGAATGATGTATATCCGAGAGATCGTACGTCTTCATGGGGTCCCTCGTTCTATCGTTTCAGATAGGGACGCTCGCCTTACGTCTCGTTTCTGGAAGAGTTTTCAGAGGGCGCTGGGTACACAGGTGCTTCTGAGCACAGCATACCACCCTCAGACAGATGTCCAGTCAGAGCGGATGATACAAGTTCTAGAGGACATGCTGCAAGCATGTGTCCTAGACTTTGGGGGCTCTTGGGAGAAGCATATACCCTTAGTCGAGTTTTCCTATAACAATATTTTTCAGGAAACTATTGAGATGGAACCATATGAGGCTTTATATGGTAGGAAATGCCGAGCACCTTTGTGCAGGTTAGAGGCAGGTGAGGCAGCTTTACTGGGGCCACAGATCGTGCAGGAGACATCTGAGCAGGTCCAGTTGATTTGGAAGCGGATGGCTACCGCGCAGTCTCATCAGAAGTCTTATGTTGATCACCGTAGATGACCTTTGGAGTTCGTGGTTGGGGATCAGGTTTTCTTGCGTGTTTCACCGAGGATGGGACACAAACGGATCAGGAGATAGGGTAAGCTTTCACCGAGGTATGTGGGACCATTTGAGATTCTGGAGAGAGTCGGGCTGGTTGCATATCGGTTGCAGTTACCGCAGCGGTACCGAGCCATGCACGACGTCTTCCACATGTCTCAGTTGCGTCGCTACCATTCAGACCCGTCTCACACCTTTAAGCCAGAGGAGGTTGAGCTTCAGCATGATGCATCTTTTGAGGAGCATCCAATCTGTATCGTTGACAGGAACACGAAGGTTATCTGAGGCCGGTCAGTTCCTCTCGTACGGGTGTTATGGCAGCATGGCTGAGTGCAGGATGAGACCTAGCAGCGGGAGGCCGACGTACATGCTCAGTGGCCAGAGTTGTTCTGAGCTTTCTCTTTGCCACCCTTGGAAGGGCAATTCAGGGACAAATTTCTATAAGGGGGGAAGTTTGTAAGGACTCGGTTCTTGTTATAGAGGTATGGGCTTCTTCTTTTCTTTTTCCTTAAGTTTTTTTGAGAAAATATGGAAAATGGGGAAAAATCCTGAATTTTGGAACTAAACTCCGTGTACTTTATCCACATGTCGTGTACTTTTGGCCGTGTTGGGATGAGTACACGGGGTGTGTAGCCATGCCGGCGACGAAGGGTGTAGGAACTGACTACACGCCGTGTAGTGGTACCTTACACGCCGTGTAGTTAGTCGGCAGGTTTAAACAGTAAGGTGGTGGTGTCGCCGCCAGCTGGGCGATAGTACACGTCGTGTACTCGAGAGTACATGCCATGTACTCATGTCGACGGATGAACAGTGTGGAGGTGCCGCCAAATGAACAGTTAAATGAAGGGAGTACACGGCGTGTAGTTAGAAGTACACGCCGTGTAATTTTTTTCGGCTTAAAACAGGCAGTAGCCTCCTCATTTGGCAGAGGAGGCACTTGAACCATTTTCGAGCCAAAGGAGGAGGCCAGATCTTTGAAGATCCACCGGGCGTTTGTCTGGAATCCGATTCGGCTTCGGATGATCTCGTTAGAACCACACGGGTAATCTCTCTCCTCTCCTGGTACCGTTCTTGCCAATTCTTCTCCTAACTAAATTTATTTATGTTTGAATGAGTTTTGTTCTTCGTCAGATCTACGTCGTTCTTGGGCGTGTCTAGAGACGGCGTTTGGGTATAGCGTTCTTTGGTGTATAAGGTAGGTGGCTTTGTGTTTAGTTTTCCAACTGCTGTGTGTTTTGTGCGTTTTTGTGCCACGAACCCATGTTGGGGTGTCGTGTGGCTGAGGTCGTTTCTATGTTTAATTCCTAGAATTGCATAGGTGATTAAACCATGATATTAAAATGCTGGTTGGGATCGTTGCTTGGATCCAGAACCACCCCCGGGGTGTGTTTCTCTGTTTAGCCGTTTGGCCAGGATACCCGAGGGTATGCCTTCAAAGTAGTAATTGTAGAATTTACTTGAGAGGAATTGCTTGTTACTGCTTGTTTACCTGTTGGGCATGGCCCAGTTACCTGTTTAGCCTGAGGTCATTTTTGTATTTAGCCTGAGGGCGTTGTTGTGATTAGCCTGAGGGCACTGCACTATTTATCCTGAGGGCTGTAGTATTTCGCCTAAGGGAAACCTTTCGTGCCTGAGGGCTTGACTTCTGTGCCTGAGGGTGACACTTCCTACGCCTGAGGGAAATTTCTGTTACGTATGAGGGCTATACCTGCGGGTTGGATTCTGCTTACCTGAGGGTAAGGTTTTGTTTGTCTGAGGACGTGGACTGTTTACCTAGAAATGCACGGTGGTGGTTTCTAATATTTAAATGGATTAAATGGATAATTAAATGGCAATATAACTGGTAATTAGTTACTTTTGAGTACTGCTTACTTTATTGCATATTACTACTGCACACTGTTGTTGCTTTCTTACACGCAGTTGGGCACGGGCCTTTGGTGGGTGCTTACTGAGATATATTTCTCACACCACGTTTTGGTCATTCTTTTTGGCCCAAACAGATTACGTTGCTGCAGGTGTAGATAGGGGAAAGAGTCCCTATACTGGTACTTGACTGTTGCTGAGGAGTAAGAGGGCATGGGACCGAGCCTAGGCTCGCGATGCCGCTGCCAGCTGTTTTGCTTGTTTTGCTGTACTCTATTTTCTGTTGTACTATATTGATGTATAACATGTTCTGGCTGTTTTCTTAGAACTTGAACATGTAGCATCATCACTTATATAATGTTGGTTATATCCACTGCTGTAGTTATTTCAGTTGTGTATGTTTACAGCTTCCACTGTTTGTTGTATGTTTATTTTGGTATTCCGTTGCACTACACTTTGACAAATGAGGGAATAGTTTCCCCACTATCAAACATGGGCCCTCGCTGCTAGTCGACAGCCTCTGGCATTTGGGGAAATGCGCTTGAGGTCACGTGGTGAACCGGGCTCGGGGCACCCGTTGCGTGGCACCCGGCTCTGGGATGTTACAAAATTTTTAAGAGTTATAATGTAACACATTGAGATTTTATAAAGAATATATTTCTTAAAATAAACTAGATTTATTTTATTATTTATATTACACATGACACCAATTTTTAACAAATCATAATATACTACTAATATAATGATTAAAAAATTATTATTACAACTTAGACATTACACAGGGTGGTATGAATAGGAATAAACACATTTTGAAAATATTTTATAATGATAATATATAATGAATTAAAATTGACAAAAATATACTTAATTTTTAGTAAAGTATTTATTTCTTTTAAAAACATTACTATTCCAAAAAAAATGTGAAAAAATAATCAAACTTTTTTTCCAATTTTAGAAAGATTATTTTGTAAAATAAAATTTATTTTCTAAATAAATATGTCAGAATTATATTCAAGTGATTTTTTTTGTGAATTTTCTACAAAGATAAATTTTTTTATTAATTGTAATAAATATTGATTTTTATTAAAATATGTCTTTTGTTTAAAGAATTTAAATGTTAAATTATATATAAATGTATATTTAAAAGTAAAATTAGTAAAATTATATATTTATTAATAAAATTTAGTTCAGTGGAATCAATTTCATATTGACTTTTGAAATTAAAACATTCTATACTTATAAAAACATTCTATTTTGAAAACCTATTTATCATATCATCTGCTGGTTTAATTTTAAATTAATTTTTTACACTTATGTGAATGGATTTTAGAAAAATTGTTTCCATTTTCTTAATAATAATAAATAATATTATATAAAAATTTTAAAATAGTTTTATTCTAGCCTTAATTGTAAAAAGAGTAATAATTAATAACCAGGATTAAGGTTAAAATGAGTTCAACAGTAGTTAAACTAAAAACATAATGTGAAAAAAGTTTGATAAAATTTTAAAAGACAAAAATTATGGATATATTTAGACCTTATGTTTTCTAATGTTCTATAATGATACATTTTGGATCCTTTTGGCATGTTTAAAACTTCTGCACACATTTTTATTTTTAGAAATTCAAAGTGTGTAATTTTCTCCACTTATAAAAGGTAACCCCCTAACCTATTCTATACTCACATACATAATCCATAGTATTAGATAATAACATTAAAAATACATTATTTATTCCTTCCACACATCCTATAGTCCTTATTTTGATTATTAAAACCTTATACTTATCCATTATGTGTAAACATAAATTAGTTCATTGAAGAAGAGGTATATTCCTTAACCATATGGTTTCATTTTATTTAATCATCTAATTCCTTCAAGAGTTTTTTAAACTAGGATTATGTAACAAAATAATTATAGAAAATATAATTATATTTTATTATGTTAATTTCATGACCTATATATGTCTTATGTTGCATGAAGTGGGAAGAAAACTCATCGCTCATGTTTATAATAAACTACAGCCTCACAAACTGATGTATTTCGTTTTCCATTACTACCTATCACAGTAATAAATAAAGGAATATTTATGTTTTATATAATATATAAATTAAATTATTATACCTTTATATTATTAATATAACATATAAATTTTTCAATCCATTCAGAAATGATAGTGTTGTTCATGTGTACATGTGGACAACCACATCCACGAAACGATGTGATAAAATTTTCATTATATTATAAATTAGTTGGTAATAAAGATAGATTAAATGGAAATATATATGATATAAATTATATAAAAATGATTTTGTAATTCTAAATTTATTTTTACCATTCTATTATTCCATCTGTAGAGAAAATGGAAAAAACATTTATGCATACAAATGTCTTACCATATGAATGATCAATTTAATTCATTTTATTTATCTAAATTTAATGGATTCATCTAAATAAATATAAATATATATATATTATATCTATATAATGAATACAATTATGAAAATTATTTATATGTTATCCAAATAAAAGGACTAAAAATATCAAACCAAATCATACATGAAAAATGTAGCAGTTATTAACCGAAATCGATTTTAATAAGAGATTATCAATGAATGGGTAATAAAAGTTCATAAGTAAATAATAAATAGTAATATATATAGATGTATGGTTATGTAATATATATATAATAAGAAATTATTTATAATAAAAGTTGTTCAAACATGTATGAAGTATGTTGATACTTAAGTTAAGTGTATTTTATCACAAAATGTCTTCTTTGGGAAATATGTTATGTTATGAAACTATATCCCTTTATTAGATGTATATAAACACCCATTTACAAGTAATATAATGAATTTATTTATTATCTTGGTATTTAATTTTTCTCTTCATGTTATTCATTCATGGGTATTATGATTTAAAAGATACCAATGTGGTAGAAGTTTGATGTTGCAGTCTTATTTTTTTATCATGATTGATTATGATAATTTTCTAATGATTTAGTCGTATTATCTAACTCTCAGGAAACTATTTAATTTTACAATATTATGGTTATTTATAGATAATACATGGTTCATTTAATTTTCCTCTTATTAAGTCATGAAAATAAAATAAATAATGTTTTTTATTGAAAATTGATGTTATTTCTCTCTTCGGTCAAAAATATTTTTCACCTAAATCTAGGTTTTCAAAAAAAAATCTATAATGTTTTAATATAATTTTTAATTTAATATTTTTTAATGATTATAATTATACCATATGTTTTAAATATAATCCTTGTGTCACTTTCCAAAGAATTTAGTTTTTTACCTTTCACATAAAAAAGTGAAAGAAATATTTGTTTTAACATGTACGGCATGAAAAATATTTCCATATTTATGACCACTAAATAATTTAAAGATTAATTTATATGTTTCTATTTTTAAATTAAGTTATTCTATTTTCCCTTATATTTTGAATATAATTTTATTTTAAAAAAATTATTTCAAAGTGAAAAATATATTTTTCACAAAAAAAAATCCTTTAGATATTTCATAATCATTTTCCATATATGATGACATCCATTGATGTTACATAATAATTATAGGAAATATGATCAATGAAACCTTACTTACTAATTCCATATATGGTTGATGTTTAGTATAATGAGATTTTTATGAATCCCATTTTTTCCAGGAGTTACACCAAGATGAAATGATGAAATGATTGGGAAACCTGTTTCTTTTAGATGGGTTATGTTGTGATGAAATTTTTATGAAACATAATTTTTTTAATGGGTTCTGATATGAATAATGTTTTATGATCTTTTAGACCACTTATTTATGATTTTAATTATGTGATGGTTGTTATGTTATAACCATGTATGGTGGTTATGTTATAACCAAGGACGAGTGAGACCTATGTCTCCATACAATGAATTGGTAATGAATAATATTATATGAGCTCAGAGGGTACATGGGAGGTTAACCCAATCATTAAATAGGGTACATGATAGGTTATTCTATATTCAAAAAATAGGGTACATGGGAGGTTATCCCAAGACTGAATTAGGTATATATGTTTATCCCTAGACTAATATGTTATCAATGTCTTGGTGAGTACCCTTGGCATATGATTTTCTATGATTATATGTATTCCAAAATTATATGTCTAATGAAAATTTTATGTTCTCATGTATTATTTTCTTATATTAACTTATGATTCATGTCTTATTAATTGTAAAAAAAATTCTAGGACTCATGTATATGTTCTATGATATTTAGGATCTGTTTTTCATATTTTATTCTCATGTTCTCATATTCTTATTATATTATAATGTTAATATCCCCCATGTTTACCCTTAAATATCATCTATGGTCAACCATTCTTATTTTACCTTCCACCAAGTTATGAATATTTTTTTATGTAGGATATGTATATAAAGTGCACTATGTGGGAAGATCTCTTTGGGATAACTTAAATATCATTCATGAAATAAGTAGATTGTGTATATAGTATCCAATTACACTATTCTTTTATGGTCCTTAATTGTTTATTTGTTATGTGAAATTAATATTTATCTAGTAATATGTAACATATTTATAGGAAATTACTAGGTCATTATAAGTAAAATAAGAATATCCGTCAAGGATGTTGGTATGTGAAATCAATTAGTTTCCTTTGTTTCTGAAGGATCTACAAATATCTAGTTTCTAATTATAAAAAGATCCAAGAATGTTAATTTGGCCATCAAAAAATATAATTTACTATACTTCTCATATAAATTTTCTTTTCCCAAGTTATGTAATACAACATTAAAATTCACCTAATATTAAAAATTTATTTTATAGAATATAAGAATGTCATCACAAAAGACATCCATAAATTAGTCAAGGTAATCACTATGGACTCTATTAATTACATGAGTGAAGATATCTGGAGAATTAAATAGTCTAAATGGAATCAATATGAACTATTATATATTATATTGTTCACAGTAAGTAGTTATGGAATATCATCCTTCTTTACATTTACTTGATCACAACCCTACCAAATATGAACCTTGGAGAAGTATCATGATCCCTATAGAATATCCAAAATTTCATCAATCAATAGATTTTGATACATATTCTTTATAATTATCTTCTTGATATCATTATAATTAATATAGAGGTTCGTTAACCCATCAATATTCTTTACTAAAATCATCGATGAACTCCATGATTATTCACTTTTCTATATAAACCCTTTATCCTAATTATCCTATAGTTTCTTCTTTAGTTGTTTAATTTTAATAGGGGAAATTATATATGGATCATTGGATTTTGGAAATGATCCATATATATGTTTTATTGGTAACTAAACCTCTCATCTTGAAGGAATTTTTAGAAATTATTTACGAAACACATTATTGAATTCCCTTACAATCGGAATGTCATCAAGGGTGATATTTTTCATATACTCCACCATTTGGGATGGATATTATTTCCCATAATAAGATATTATATAATCTTGAGATGATGATAATAAAGGATATCCATTATATTCCATGAATTTGTATATAATCATAGGGAAATCTGTGATATATGGGGTGATTTCATTCCCTTGACAATTTATGATGGATCTATATGAGGAAAGAAATTTTATTCAAGGAATAGCATAAAATCCCAATAATGAGAGTATAATAATGGTTTTATGGAAATTCATCCCATAATTATTGAAAATTAATGGGTTATGTACTTTGGATACAAGAATTTAACCATTTAAAATCTTCACGGATAACTCAACTTCCATTTTTAGAGGTGGTGTTTGAATATATCAATTAAAAATGTATCATATGAAAGAATTCATAGAATCAAAACCAAATAAAACATTCACTGTCCTTATATGAGTAACTATCATATATTTCACTACATCATTGATAGGGTCCACCATATTAGTTGTGATGGAATATATTCTCCCTTCCTCTCAAGGCCCTGGATATTTTTGTCATCGATTGTTATCAATAACCCTATTCTTAGTGAATTGATTCACATAGTGAATTTATTCATAATCATTGAAACATCAGACAATAGGATGAGGATTGACTGTATATTTATATTATTCCATCACATTAGTAGGTTTCAACCATCATAAATATCTTTCTTGGTTCCCTTCCACCCCACACATAAATGATTTACCTACCCCCTTCATGAAATTTCTGAGATTATTATTCCCACACTTTTGAAAAGAGGGATATTTCACTTCATTCCCCGTGAGATTTCCCCATTGTACCACCAAATTTAAAATCCATCCTCTACTTCCTATATCCTAGTACATGAGACCCTTGAGATTCTATGATCTCTATTTTTTCTTTGATTAATCATCCAAAAATATCCTTCTAGTTGTGAATATCTCAAATTACCAAATAGTTTCATATATTTATCTTTATCTCACCAATGATGTGTCATATTTACTATTAAGAGCAATGAAAAAGTCAAAAGCCTATCATGTATGTCTTGGGATATTTTCTCAATACACCCTAATGGACATGGCATCCATTTTATTGAGGTTAGGAAAATACATCTCCATTTTTATTCAGAGAGTGAGAGGAAAATATTTATCAAAAAACATTCTATAAATCAACCACTCAATGGCATTGATCTCCTCCGCAGAATTTTTTACTATTGATAAATATCCCCAATGATATACTTATCCTTCAAGATGATAAATATCTAGCATGAATTTATATTTCTCCGAGAATTGATGGATATATAAGATCATTTCATTGTATTTGATCCATTGTTCCATGATTAAAGGATTTGAATGTTAATTAAAAGATGAATCCCTTTGTTTCATACTGATTTCAATTGCAACATGTTCATTATGAGGGTGATATGGGTGTTCCTCTTAATTATTGTTTCTATTAAAAACTTGAGTAAATTTGGAAATTATCATCATTAATACCTGGATTCATTCTTTAATCATATTGGGAATCTCATATGTGAAGTCAACACATTTCTCCCCACATTGTTCATTGACATGGTTTCTACAATATCTATCCATTGACTAAAATAAAAGGAAAATTAGTAATTGTTTTATAAACTATTAAAGACATAAATTTAAAACCATGAATATTATAGGTATAAAAATAAATAGAATATATTACTTAACCAATGAATTTATAGGATTCAATCTATGTTATCCATGATCTATTTCCAAAAAAACCCTTATGGGAATTTTTATTTCCTTTATAATTGTTCATAAGAATCTTTTGAATTCAGAAATGTATATCCCCCAATATTTTCAAACCAAGTGTCTAATAAGGCCTTTTTTCAAGTACTAGGTAAATATCAAGTAGAATCCTAATATGAAATTTTCAGGTTTATTATCACTAATTATAGCTATGTTATATCCACATCCACTAGTTGTATCTAGACATATACTTTTTTTCATTAAATCTACTTACAATATACTGTAACATAATTAAAGGATGTTTTATATGTTTTTTATTTCTCCATGAGGTATGATTAGTGTTTTAGAATCCTAACACACAAAACTAAACTACACATTGTCTGATACCAACTATAAAAACCCATATTTTAATATACATTAATTCGTGATTTATTTTTAAAATTTACACATAATAACTTTTTATAAGATCATAACACCTGGTGATATTAGGAAATTAGTAACATAACCCAATAAAATGAAACATGGTTACAAAAAAAATATTTTAAAAATCCATATCATGCCCTTAAAATTAATTGGATCTTCTAAAACTTCACTGGATAACCTGAGGATGTACATAAGAATGGGGTGGGCTATAAATCCCAGTAAAGGAATAATAAAATCTTAACATAATTAATGTATTTAATATTAGTCAAGAGACTTATTAAGTTAAAATTAAATGGGTGTAAATCATAAACATGTTCTAGGATAGAATAATACAAAGATACTAGTGAGGGGGGAGGGATTGTCTATTTTTGGATAATCCTAACATCTTCTATATTTTAGATGTGTTTGTGATTTATATAGATATAAATCATTCTATTATTTAATTATATTTAGTATAAGATAAATATTAAAGAATAACATAACAGTTTTTATACTAGTTTAGGGCATAAATATTCACTAGTCCACTCCACCAAAGCTCTCTCTATGAGCTTGGTGTTTTTTACAAGGAAGATAATCTTATCACAAGACCTTAAAAACTTAGTGCATGTAGTTGAAACCTTTATAATAATATAGTACAAAGCCTTATGGTTCTTTCATTGGGAATAAAAGTATATATATCTTAGTCTAATAAGATGATAATCTTCCACAAATAAGTCTGAGCAGCCAAAACTTGAATATATCAAAATATTTTGATTTGATTAATAATAGGTTTTTTATCACAATTATAATAGAAACTGATAAAATAAATATCTTATTCTTAAAATATTAATGTTATAATGAAATAATTACTTCAATGATATCCTATTTTTTAATGATCTTCAATAAAAATATAAATTAATAAACACCAACAGTTACATAGCGCAAGGTTGAAATATGTATGTCTTCATAGTATATTCTTTAGAATAACAGATTAATTTGATCAGTTGTTTCTTTGAATCAATTATATATTCAAAAAATATATTTCACATACATGGTAATATATATATATTTGAATAAAAATACTCTCACTACTTATATGAAACACTTTGATTTATTTTAGTTGAGTATATCCACAAATGTCTCTTGATAAATCACAAACATTAGAATTTTAATCATTAAAGAGAGTGATAACTTCCCTTAGAAACATTAATGATTTACTCCATTGAATACGATCTTGTTGATTGGAAACAATAGCTTCACAATTACATTTACTTCCATAGAGACCATTTCATAAATCATGGAAAATATCTTTAATTTAAAATCCATCATTGAATAGTCAAACATAGGGTTCCTTCATGTGATGAAAAAACTCCAAACATTGGGTTGAAATGTACGGTTGTTATACCATAAGTTTGTTTCGTTAAACATAGGTTTCCTTATAAATTTAGGGTTGTTTATCAATACTTAGACATTTCTAAAATATAGGGGTCCATCCAAATATTGGGAGGATAAACAATACATTTCCAAAAGTGTAGGGTAGATGATCCTTAAGTTTTATTTCAAATGTAGGTTTTTTGAACCATATGTTACGCTTACACATGTATGGTGTGAACAATGTCTATAGAATACATTTAAACATGACTATAATACTTCAAAAAATATTATAACTCATAAATAAAATAATATTCTTAAGAAACATAATCCTAAAAAATACTTAAAGAAATTTCATTATACATCAATCAATGGTATTTTTGAGTATCAAAATAAATAATATTTATAGTATATTGTTGTTACAATACATTCCAAACAAATCTCACTTTCTTATGATCAAAAAACTCATAAATTAACTTATAAAATATTGGAATTGTAAATAGAAATGAAATAATATATTTTTAAAAATATATAGAGATTAGTTGTAGTTAATTCATTCTGTTTAATTGATAATATAAAATAGTAGTTGAATAATAAAATTATGAATATTGTTTCTAACTAATTTCTCCCCCCATTTGTGATATAATAAAGAAAGAAGATGAAAATGGATTAAAATAAATTTAATATATACATAACTATAAATTAATGTTACATTCCGCATAAGATAAAAATGAGATATGTGTTCTACTAGTAGAAAAAAATAGAAATAAACTAAACTAAAATATAATAATTAAAATAATCTCATAGAAATATGTTTATGATTATAAGAATAATGTTTTCTGAGAATTTTTTAAAAAGTTGGGCTAGTTGAATGTTAGTGGGATGGTTCAAAATCGGTGTCAAATTATGGTAAAACTCGAATATCCTAAATAACTTCTTTCAATTCTTCCATATGTTCTATAAACATTCATCCATATTTTCAATCAACCACCTCATAAAAATATTTGAATATAGAATAATCATTAAACTTTAAACCAAATTCACATTCAAAAATTCATGAACTATTTCTTCAGACTGAACAAACTAAGAAAACATTGATCCAAACTGATTGGGAAGCGTCTTGATTCCCGTATCTCTTGAATATATATTCTCAATAAGTTCTAATTGGTAGTAAAATAGCACATTTATTGGTGCACTTTCACATTAAAGTGTAAAAATCCAGTCATTGAAATTATATAGGACAACATTAAGGGATTCAAGCCCTCTAACTAAATCTGGAGAATTTTTAGGTGTGAGTGTAGAATCAATGGATTGATTGGAACTAATTCTAAGAGACTCAAACTAACTCCCCAAATATCATTATAAATATCTAAAATATTCTTTTGAAATAGACTCTTCTTGGATCATTTGTTTCTCATACCTTGGAATGTGTTTTCTGGATAGGAATCACTACTTTCGGGTAGTTCCCATTGGATTTATTTATAGAACCAGAAACATACAACGGATCTTTATCCAAAGATACATGCTTTCCAAAGGCAGGCGTTCATTAGTTTTGGACCTACGATACTTAATAACATGCATTGGTCGAGAGGATGGGAGGTCGGACTCATTACACCCTTTTGGAGGGAATTATTTTCTACTTTGGGACTCTCTTATAGATTTGAGATATTTTTATGAATCCTTATTAATTCACCAAGTAAAATGTATATTTCACTTGGAATTTACAATAAAATATTATCATGTGAAATTTGGAATAATAAATATTTATTAGAGGTTCTCCATCAATTGTATCCTCTCATATACTAGTTAGACATTATTTTAATCATTTTTATGATAATATTGGTTTTTAAGCCACTCGGTGGGGCACTATGGAATTTATTATCATCTAGGGAGACAGAAGTTTGTTTTTGATTTTGGTATCGTACCCATAAATTGGATACAAACATATCCTTCTAAAATGAATCAGAACCCTTGTAGTTCAGTGCCACTTAATGGGACACATCATACCTTTTAAGGTCATGTGATAAAGATCTAACCATATAGTTTAATGTCACGTCGTAATGAAATATAAGCAAAATATTCTTAGTTAAAGTTTAGTGTAGGACTTATTCCTAAGCATCCCAAGGAACCTAGAAAAGATATAAGTTTCCAAGTGGGATTAGACCCTATTGGAAATATATCCCAAGAAGAGCAGGGCTGTTTTGGAGTGTTGGGTTTTCACCTCAGGGAGGCTTCCTATTTATTCAATGTGGATGGGAATCAAATACCACATAGTTTGATGAGTTTGATAAGAGAGTGTAGTCCATTGAGAGAAATGAGTTTGGGCTTACATCCTAAAAAGGATGCCTTGGTGATTTTGGAGTTTAATTTATGACTTAATTATAAGAAGGATTTTTATTTATGGATGAAATGATATGGATCTTGGGCCTGGGGAAGGGTTCCTATGTATTCCAATTATGGTGGGAATCAGAGTTCTCATAGTTCATTCGAAAATGGGATGGATTGTGTGGATGTTGTGACCATCACAGTCCTCTAATCCCACATGATTCATGCTCGGTGTGAGAAATAAGAATATTTAAAAGATTTAAAAAACCACACTATCTCTCTCTCTCTCTTTTGCTAATGGTAGAGGGTGGGCCTATAGTGAAAGAAGTCAAGGAGACCATGGAAGAGGGATAAGAGTGATTAACCTTACAATGTGGGATGACATTGGAGGTCATATGGCTCAGCTCTCAGAATATTATGGACTTACCTTAGTGGGAGTTCCATGTTGGGTCCCGGGAGATGAGGGATATGTCTCGTTTGTTTTAATGGAAAATCAAGTGTGACCCTCACTCTCCTTATTGACAACTAGAGGCTCCAAGTCTTAGAGATGAGAAGGGAAGGTCATAACCCAAACCCTAATTCTCCAGACTAGGAACTCCCCAACACTATTCCTGGGAGAAAGTTCTATGTGACTGTGGATATAAAAACCCATAAACACATTATGAATCCTAACCCCATTAAATAACAGATGTGGGAAACCTCTAACTGTGGATATAAAAACCTAAATAAGAGACATGCTAATGTGCCTTTCCTAAAGGTTTGATAAGTTAGGAGGTTTTGGTGGATGGTTCAACTTAGTCTCTTTCCAATAAGGGAACCAAGGAAAGAGATACCCTACCTTGAGTGACTTTGAAGAGGGTTTACAAGATGATGTGTATACCTTGTGCGCAGCTGTATGGAATAGATATGAAACATATCTATACATTGTAGTTATACAACATAGGTATTTTGTATAAGTATGTCACATAGGTACACCGCACATGTATGTTTCATAGGTGTGTCGTGCAACTCTTAGCTATGACTGAAAAAAAATTATTAACGTAGGAGAACCAAGCCTATTCAAGTTTCAAAGATTGAAAGTATTTAAAAATGTTTGTATCCCATCTAATTCTATCTTCTCTCGTGATTTTAGAGAGTTACCTAAAAAATTGAGGGATCTGGGTGAAAGAGATACGCAATGGGAGCTTCAAGAGTTCTTCAAAAAAAATTAGTCATCAAATGAGGATCCCAAGGGTTCTATTTATAGGAAAGGAGGGGGGCTGGTCAAAAGTAAATCCTCGGCATAGGTCATTTGCGCAGCTCTTTCATGTAGCTCCTTTTCATAGGTGTACAGAAACTATCTGGTAGTGTAGCTCTGGCGTGTAGCTCCTCGGAAGAGGTCTATCATGTAGCTACTCCACATAGGTCGCTAAAATTTTTATGTATTTTTCTTCTTTTAGCTTCTTCTTGAGACTTTGAAATATTTGGAGGTCATCTTCATAGAATTTTTTTCTTACTAATGAGTGTCAAAAAAATCCCCCCCACAGGATTGTATCCGATTAGAAAGAGGGTCGAGTCCTGAGGTAAGATTGTGGGGAAAAGACTATGGAGTAAATTCTGAACCGCGTAGGTTTTCTGCGTAGTTATTTCATGTAGGTTTTATGTGTAGCTATTTCATGTAGTAATTCCACATGGGTTGACAATGCCTATAAATAGCTTCGTTCCTTTGCAATTTTCTTAACCTAGGATTTCATATTTTTCTCTATTGTTTCATAGCTCATTCGTTCAGCCTTGTCACATCATTCTCTAACATAGGTTCCTTGAAATTTTCTCAAAGTGAAACTATTTGAGCGATGGAGCAACGTGAAAGTATTTAGTCGAAGGTTTTGTGCTAGGATCCTTGTCAAAGGACCTACAGGGGTGATCTCATCAAAGGACCTACGCAAAGCATTCCCTTTTCCAAATTTTTTAAATTTCTTTAAGTTGAAACTTGAATTTTCTTAAGTCAAAATTCCAACCTAATAGAGAAACTATGTTGTAGGAAATGGATCACTTGATGACCACCGCTGAGGAAGATAAGGCTCATCGACATGATATGATGAAAAATTTTGGATCAGATTATTATGATGTTGTTGAGAGTACACTCCCTGGACTACTGAGAGGATTAATTCCATACTAACAGGAATATCCACAAAGTCTTTATCTGCCCCTATATGGATATGGGATTTTACAAGATAACCACATTCTGTATATTAAGAAATAATTTCCAAATAATTGGTTTCTCTAATTATTCAACTACACTTTCATGAATATTACCACGAAGGGTATGCATGTTCATGAGGGAATAGTCCCTATTGGATGAATCCTACACCATAGTGGTTGTACTTTTGATATGAAAGATCATGTTGTAGAGTCAAGGCCACATTGTTATGATTCAACCTTTTGTGCTTCACAAACAAATTAGTCTAATGGTTGGAAGGAAGACTGGAATCTTCATTCCAGATGAGGAGTTAAAAATGAATGCATGTGGGTGTTTTGGGTATGCTAGACTTATGAAAAATTTAGGAAATAGCTATTATATATTCAAATTTATGAAGCTGTCTTGATGGGAAAAACCTATATTTATAAAAAAAACAACTTCATTCCTGAATTACTGATCCAATGGAATCTGTAAACAAATACCTTCCACTTGACATGTGGTGAGGTTCGCATCAAATTATGGGATATCTTCCAAATATATAGGGTACCCATTCTCAGGGAAATGTATTATGAGTTCATTCCACCAGAAAAAAAACATGGGTGATGCTACCAGGACACCAACATTGGCTTATGAATTATTCAAAATAGAAAATCAATTTCCAAAAGACGAGAAAGATATTCATGCAAGAGTGTGGATGGAAGTATTTTTAGAACCCACAATATAGAAAGGTCCCACCAACAGACATCCTACTATTTTTTCTTATGTAGATAACCAGGGCATCTCATGCACATATTTTCCCACATTAGAGAGAGGTGACTACAAGCACATGGGGATATAAATTCAAATCAGATATTGATGCAAAGGTATGCTTATCTAGATTCCTTGCCATATGTCTAAGCATTTACTTTATTCTAGTCCGTGAGTCTGGTGGTGGTGTAAGGCTAGGGACATTTTTTATTACAGCTAAATTGGTAGAGGAAAAATATATTGGGTTAGAAACTCTTGTATTGGAAATAATTTATTATTCCCTGCTGTATTTTTACAATGGAAAGGCTCCATTTAGACTTATATGTTCATTCCACATATTGTGGGGATTTATTGTGACACACTTTACTTCATTATCAGTGTTGAATTCAGTTAGAGTCCCCAATTGTCGATTTACCCCATTTTTACAGAAATTTTATGGCATTTAGCCTTTGAATTTGGGACCTGATGTAGTGCTGATGGAATTGAATGCATCATGATAATTTAGCTTCTTCCCTTTTGGTAACCCACTAACAA
The DNA here is from genome assembly GCA_963277665.1 of Viscum album. Taxonomy (NCBI): domain Eukaryota; kingdom Viridiplantae; phylum Streptophyta; class Magnoliopsida; order Santalales; family Viscaceae; genus Viscum; species Viscum album. The sequence continues at coordinate 1,296,693,773 of OY728140.1, read as the reverse complement.
TAACATTTATTGATTATGTTAAGGAAGAAATTTATTAGCTGAGGTCTTATATGATGGAATCTGAGGACAACATATTATCGACTAGGGTTGACGGTGAAATTATCTGTGAGGTTTATGTCCCCTATAGGTTTTCTCTCTAGTTAAAATTCCTTCAACAATCAAACACTTTTCCTCCCATGTATGTTAGACATGATAAAAACCCAATGGTATTGATAAAATTATGGATTTTCATGGCTTTGTAGATATCCAAATTATCAATTATGTTACCTCCATCAAAAGCATTAATTGGATTGGAAGATAAATATATCAAATATTGGGATTCTTCATACCCTTGGGGGGATCTAAAAAAATGAATATATCAAGTAGCTTCCATGAAAATTGTTTTATGTAGAAATCATGGTAAGAGGTATAAATCCAAAGATGATGCAGAGGCTTCAGATGTTTTAGAACCTTCAAAACATCTTCGCAGAAGGTATACCATGAAGACTAAGTCTAGGGAAACAATACCTTCAGCACTGAGGCGATCTAGCTACTACCATCAGAAAGAGATTCCCATTCCATCTATTGACCTTTATAAAGAATAAGGGAGGCCTAAAGAGGATCACCAGTTAGAGTTTGTTGCTTTTTCACCACATCTGACTATATTGAAACCAAATTATGTGCGGACATTGTCTATTCAATTTTGGGAGAGCTTGACTCATGATCTTAGGGATGCATGGGAATTCCACTAAAATGGACTTCGAATACCATATATGGGTGACATTAAATCACCTTTTTATTGTCATTTGGATAATAATGTGGGTGAAGTATGGGAGTATATTGTGGAGATGAAGACCTTTATATATTAAACTGATGAACAAGTCCCAGTCTCTCAATGAGTATCTGATACGATGGAACTAGGGATACGTGAAGGGGTAATTATTAACCCAGAAGAGGAATGGGACATTTATGTTAATACTGAGAATGTATTTCCCTTTTCTTTTGTTTCAATTCTTCTTTGTCATTCACTATCATTAATCTTTTTGAGATTTCATGTTGTAGCTTGAATTTAGGGATGGAGTCTCAGGATAGGTTCTCAGGTCACCAAGGTATAGACCTACAGGTTCTCCCATCAACATATTAAATGATTCTCCCATGTCTCCAAAACTTTCTCCAGGAGCGAGAATCGTGACTAGGGTAAAGGTGATAGACAATCCTCATCCACTACCTCAGGTTTCTACTACCAAGAAGAGTATTTCAATTTCTTTGCAAGATTATGAAAAGAAACACAAGAGAGAAATGAGACCGGTCTAAAGTGTATATCAAATAAGTAATTATTTACACTATCCTCTAGAATTATGACTTACTTGATACACTTTCATGATCATGTTCATCCTCTCATAGGATCTGCACCTCTCTCTTCTCTTAATTGATTAAGAGTTGATCCTTTAATAAAGGGGAAGGAAACCCCAGTATATATAAAAGTTCATGTTGATGAATATGTTACCATGAAGGATAAGACATCAAAAGGTGCAGTTTTATCTACTCATGATACTATTGAGAGAGATAAAAGTCATGGTAATGTAAAATACATTTCTCTTGAATATTAAATGATTTTCTAATATTATTCTCTTAAAATATCTTAGATCAGTTTCCCTTGCTAATTGATCCAAAAATAATCAATGTTGATATTCTTACTACTTCAGAAGGAAGGAACAAGGATCCTAGGAAATTTGAAGCAGATACTGGTGTTGATCCTGACCTGGAAAGATCTGATGATGTTTTACTAGTTGAATAAATTAATAAACAAAATTTTAGTGGATCCAATTTGGGCATCAACCAATATTTGTTGGATACCTTAAATGGTAACGATTCTATAACATTCCAAGATTAATACACTAAAATGATAGATAACCTTAATCCAAACATTGATATTCTAGGTTCCATCGAGGAGTTTGGGGACTTTCATGAGGAATTTCAAGGACATAAGTTCTCATTATTGTATTTTCCATACATAATTGTTCTTATTTTACATGGTACTTTACATCAAAGTTCAACTTATGCATCTTTGTCCGTAGAGAATTTTGCGAAGGCCCTTCAAGAATGGGGCATTCTACTCTTTCCTTCTTCTGCTAAAGTTATTGAAATATTTACCCTATGTTGAGAGGCGTTCCACAGCCTTCAATTATGTCAACTAGAAAAACTCAAGAGAATATCCCTCCCCAAGAAACATCTGCTCAAGTTTCTGAAGCTGAAAAGATTGAGGATGAATCCAATCAAGTAGCTGACTTATTGTTGGATAAATGTTATCGACTATCTAGATCATTCTCTATTTATTCCATTCATATGAAACTAAAAATGATCTTGATTCGCCATTTAGGGTTATCATCTCCCATGTTTAGATCAGAATGTGAAACTTCTGTGTTGGCTCAAACATTAGTAGAGGGTGAAGCATCCACTAATCTTAGAGAAGTAGAGCAAGAAACTTCTCTAAGTTATTTGTTTCTAGAGTACATTCTACCCTATGGTAGTTACTCAGATTCATATTTAGATATTCAATTTTCTCTTATCATAGCACATAAAAATATATGGAAATAAATTTGGAAGATAATTTCCAGGAATCCTTTAAAAGAGATGCTATCCCATTTTGGAAAACTCCCAACACTATTTTTTAGTATTTGGTAGATTTAACTATCACCCACTCTACAATGAAATGAAATAGACAATTCACTAATGGGAGCAAAAACATAATCTTTTGCAAGATCTTGAAAAGGCTAAATGAATTATTGATGTTGAGAGATTCCAAGATGTAGTAGCTGAGTCAGAGGCCAATCATAGAAATAGGTCGATTGAAATTGGCCAAAAAATAAAATAATCAATGAAGGAGATGATATATCTTCAACATAAATTGGTTGTTTTTCATAAAAAACTTGAGCAATTGAACCAAATATTAGGAGAAACCTAGTTGGAAGGGATAATCGTTATTTCAACTTCCAAATAATAACTTTTTTAAGACAAAGAGGTTGAAGTTTCTCAACTATCTCAACTTCAGCACGCGGTTTATAGGGATCATGAGGACTTTTAATAGATGAAGAGTCATGCTGAGAGTTTTTTTAACACATGGAAGAGAGGCTGCATTTTGTGGATGTCCCTATGATTTTACCATATGAATGAAAGGAATTTTGTCTCCAATCATATATGTCTCCATTATTTGTTTCTGTAATTTCAATATCAAAGTTGATGATGATTTTTTTTAACATCACACTTTTATGTTAGATAATCATAATTTCAATAATAGGAATGGGGGTGCTCAAAATTTTATATTTAAACCAATAGGCCTAATGAGCATAGTTTGATTTTTACTAGGGTTATATAGACAAGGCCCACAAACTCTGTATATTTTGACTTTTTATTGCTCAATATTGCCTAAACCATACAAAATATTAGTTTAGTGAGCTGAGACTCAGCTTTTGTCCAGAGTTCCCTTTACGGGGTTTCAATCTAGTGAGTAGCATGTCTCTTGTTATTGAAAGTATAGAATCATGCATGTTGTAATAATAAGGCTAGTGTTTAAGGTATAATATCTTTGACCATAAATTTTGAAATTTGATCCCAAAAAGGATCAATGGATAGAAATTTATCCAAAATTCTTTAGATACCTCCAACGGGAATCTTGAGTCATGATTTTTTTTCTTATTATCACCAATTCTAAAACATTATGTATAATCATAAAGGAAGTCTTTTACAAGAACAAAGTTACCATTATTTGATGAACCTGTTATGGGGGTTATATTATGTAGGGCCAACTATGGCATATGTTGTATAGAAAAACAATGGAATCTTTTGACTTACCGAACTGTTATGTAGATGAATTTTATGCAAGGCCATTGGGGGCACGTACTACATAGTCAAGAAAAAGAGTTCTCAGGAATTTAACATTTTCTTGTCGATAGAAAAGGGAAAATAAGATTTGGGTGACTCAAAACCACAGTGGGTGGTTTGGATAAGGAAAAATATTTTAATAATGAAGGTTCATTTATTCCAACATAGGTCATGAATGGGAAAACCAATCCTACTAAAATTTGGTGTGTGAGGAATGGTTAAAATTTTTCAAAAAGGGGTATTTATGATATCATGTTGTATAGTTTTAAGTCATGTTATGAGGAAAATGGGTGGATTTAATTTAAGGTCTTTAGCTTGGACCAAAGGTTCATGATTCTCCAATTTCTTGATAATTTTTCTAGAAACATACTACCATGTTCAAGTATGGAAAGGAAGAATTGTAAACTGTGATTTGGGAATTTCTGGATCCGGAGAATGATATGGAAAAAGTGATAAAGGCATTAGAGTAAGTCTTTTCTAAGAATGAAGTTACAATATTTTAATAAACCTTTTGTGGGGTTTTATTATGCAAGGACAACTAAGGAATATGTTTCATAGCCAAACATTTTAATCTTTTGACTGGTAGGCTAGTTATGTAGGAAAATTTAATGCAAGGACATTGGGGGCACATACTACATAGTCAGAGAAAATAGATCTGAAAAATTTGACATTATAATTCTAATAACTGAAGAAAGTTTATGGAGATTCAGATTTTACATAGCACATAGTTCGTTTTAGGAGAAAGGTACTTGAATACATTAAGAGTATTTCCAATCATGATTTCCAAAGAATTGGAGGGATGTGATTTCTATGAAGATATGGACCAAAAATATGAAGTATAGTGTCTGTAGTTTTAGGACATATGACTAGTACCAAAATATTATGGAAACAATAGATTATATGTTGTCAAATGATCCAAGGTTATTTCAATATGATTTGAACACATGGAAAGGGAAATGTGTAAACCATAGTCTTGGAGACTTTCAGATCAAGAAAAGGGTAATGGGACAAATACACATGGATGAATAATTTAAAATACATATTATTTTATATTTTCATCAATGTTTGAAGGGGAAAAAAGATACTTTAACCAAGAAAAAAGTTACCATTATTTGACGAAGCTGTTATGGGGGTTGTATTATGCATGGCCAACTAGGGAATATATCGCATAGCCAAATAGTGGAATCTTTTAACTAACATGCCTGTTATTTAGGAAACTTATTCAAGGCCACCTATGGGCATGTACTGCATAGTCAGGAAAAAGAGCTTTCATATATCAGAAACTATGCCACCAACCCATAAGAAAGGTTATGAAGATATGAAAGTATTCAATATTAGGATTGTGAAATATGAAAGGGGGTAATTCTCAATGCATAGGATAAATATTTTAATCAATATTGGCTATGATTTTGGAGTCCCTTACATAGATCTGACTCATATGTAAAATAGGGATATTTCTTGTTTCCTTGGTGGGATCTCTAATGAGAAGACCCAAAATGAAGACTCCCACAAAAATTGTTAATTATATGTGAAAGAGAGATAAGAATTTATCTCATATATGGGACTAAAAATTAAGGCTTAGTTTTCATTACGTATTTCATATGAATGATAATTAATCCATATATAATTCTTTGGGTACATTGTAGTTTAATTTCGTGCATCAAGGACATTATGTTGTGTAGTTTAGAGTCATGTATCGGGGACATGAAGTGATTCCAACATGAAAAAGGAATATTCCTACTGGATTGGTCAATTAAATCCAGGTTTCACTACGTATATCATATGGATGAGAATCAATCCATACATAGTTCTTGAAACATTCCCTATGAAGGTTTGACTCATACACACAAGGAATAAAGGTTATATATATATATATATCATGTTTGGGGATAATATTGGAGATCCATATGTCTCTATGTATCTCACTGAAATGAGAATCAGGCCAAACGTAGTTCTTGAAATGATCATTTCCCACAACAATAGAGTTTAATGTGAGAGATGGGGGATTTTAACACACTTCGGAAGAATCGTTAAACTTAAGACACAGAATGGTATGAAGATCAAACCATGTATCCCGAAAGAGTACCCTATATAGATCTGGTTCATGTATAGGAGGAGAAAAGGGGGAAAAGGTTTTTTGATTGATGTCGGGCCCAAGATTGGAGATCTAGGTGTCCCTACATATCTCATTGGAATGAAAATCAAGCCACACATAGTTCTTGAAATGATGTCCATATGCAGATCTGATTCAAACATAGGGAGAAATGGAACTCATGTTCCACTAAGAAGTAGCAATGATATAAGTAATGCTTGTGCATGGAAGATCTTAACGTAAAATAAAGAAGATGTTAACTGTACAGTTTAATGTCGTGTAGTGAGGAAAAATTTTGTCAGATAGTTTAACATCATGAGAAAAGGATAAATATTCTATTCATTTTAACATCGTGCAGCATGGATGTATATGGTTGTTATGTAGTTTAATGTATTGCAACAAGTACTTTGTGTTATTTAGTTTAGAGTCATGTAGTGAGGACATTTTAATGTGCAATTACACAAAGTAATTCTTCAAGAATCTTTCATTGGTTGGAGTTGTAATAAGTTCTCCATCCATTGAGATTTGGGAATTAGCTCCATTAGAGTAGACCTTATGTACATAGTAAGGTCCTTACCAATTTTTATCAAGATTTAGAGGCTTATTTCTTGGTATCATGGGAGAAGGAGGAATAATACCAATTCTCCTTAAAGAAATGAGTAGAGGAAAACTTTATTCTTAAAACCTCATGCTATTCTATTTTGATAGAATTCCAAATGATGCAAAGTATGCAATCTATTTTCATCTAATCATTCTAGCTCATCAAATCGCTTCTTAGACTGTTCATCCATAGATAACTGATCACTGATTTCAACTCAGAGTTAAGGAAATTAAATTTTAATTGGAAAAATTGCTTATGTTTTGTACACCAATAAATATGGAGTTTCCTGAGTGTCATTAATGTTAGAATTCTCATAAGACCATAAATCATGTAAAACTTTATTAGGCCAAGATTTTTTATCTTTATACACCATTTTCTAGTGTATATTTGATAGGGTATTACTAAAAGACTCTATCTATCCATTGGCTACTTCATGATAATGAGATGAATGGTTGGATTTGATATTGTGCTCCTAATATAACTTCTTTTCTTCAACAGAACATAAATTGGTGTCATTATCCATCAATATAGTATAATGGACACCAAATCAAGTAATGATATTAGCTTTGAAAAAACTAACAATGATTTTGGCTCTAAATTCTTTGAGATGTATTCCCTTATCCCATTTGGAGAAGAAATCAGTAGTAGTAAGAATATACTTGAACTTATTAGCTATAGTTGGAGGATAAGGTCCTACTATATCCATTCCATGTGTAGTAAATGGAAATGAGTATTTATCTTTATGTAGAAACTCTAGGGGTTGATGAATGAAGTTTTCATGCACTTGGAAGGGGTGACACTTCTTTGTGGAATATGTGCAATCCTGCATCAGTGAAGGTCAGAAGTATCCAAGCCTTCAGATTTGATCAGAAAGCCTATGCCCATATTGGTGAGCACCACAAGCTCCTATATGTACTTCATTCATGACAGCTGTAATTTATTCTCCATCAATACATCTAAACAGGACCCTATAGAAGCCTCATTTTTAGAGGATTTTCTGGTGATTTGGGCTATCATAAAGAGTGAATTTGACACTATTCATCAAATCTATTCTTTTTCAGCTCTAGCTGGCGGAAGTACACCATTTTAAGGTATTCCATGATAGGTGTCATCCATTCCATAGTATGACCAAACTGTGAGGAAATAGGGCTGATTTCATTAATTTCCTCCATTCTAGTTTGAAATAAAGGTGAAACCACATGATTATGGGAAACACTGATGATTATCTCATCCCGATTTGGATCTTCTAGGGTTGTGAATACATTTTCCAATGCATCATCTTACACATTTTGTGATTGTGAAACAAAAGAAAATGTTGGATCCGAGGGAAATTCATCCATTAACCCTTAGATATAATCACACCAAGGGATTAACTTTTTTTTGATAGCATAATCCTCATTGATCTGTTTGATTATAAATTCTGAATCACCATTCACTTTCAGGTGATTCACTTAAACCTAGAGTGCCAATTCTAGGCCTGCAATGAGAGCTTAATATTCTACCTCATTATTGGTATCACCTTATGATAATATAAAGTAATATGAAAGTACTACCTTTTCTAGGGAGATAATCACAATTCCTATCCCAATTTTGTTGAGTTTAGGGTATTCTATTCTCTTCACCGTTGGACTTCTGGAAGCACCATTGAAGTATATTTCCCATGTTTGGGGATTATCTTGAATAGAGAATATTTTTTCATTAGGAATTTTAGTATTCAATTATGAATCTTTTTTATATGGATGTTCAACAAGGAATTCTACAATGGCTTGGCCTTTTATTGCTTTCTAAGGCACAAATTGGATATCAAACTATTGTAAAATAACTGCCCACTATTCCAAACAATGTAAACTCATAGGATGACTAAGGATAAATTTGAGCAGGTTATTGCGAGATACCAAGTGAATCTCGGGATGTTGTAGCTAGTACCTTAGCTTATGAAACGCAAATATTAATGCTAGGAAGAACTTATCTATACTTTAATATCGAGTCTCTCTATAAAGAATATTTTGATTGAGATAGCAAAGGATATTTTCATTCCCATTATCATTCTTTTGTGCAAGGAAGGCACCTAGTGATCACTCTAAAGGTATTACATAGAGAATAATTGAATTTACTTCAATATGTGGTATTAATACCGATGGACTCAAGAGATATTTCTTAAGGGTATCAAATGTCTCTAGGAAATCTTTAGTTCATTGATATGTAACTCCCTTCTTCATTAATCTAGTGAAGGGTAAAATATTGTCTTCCAAATTGGCAATAAAGTGCTGAATATATGCCAAGTTTCCTTAAATTTTTCTTAATTATTTCAAATTTTGAGGAGGTGACATACCAAGGATTGCTTTTGTCTTATCAGGATCAACTTCGATGTCATGGTGGCATACAAAGAAGCCAAGGAATTTTCCTCATGTAACCCTAAAAGAACATTTCAAGGGACTCATCTTTAAATTATGTTGTCGAAGTTTACTAAATATGGTCTCCATATCAGTTAGGTGATTAGAACAAAATTTGGATTTAACCACTAGATCATCCACATAACATTTAACAGATTTTCTGAGGAAGGGTTTGAAGATATGGTGCATGGCACGTCGGTACATTACTCTTGCATTATTTAATCCAAAGGGAATTACCTGATAGAAAAACACACCTTGAGGGGTTATGAAGGTTTTAGACTCCTCAACCTCTGGATACATTCATATTTGATTGTACCCAGAGTATCCATCTATGAAGGATAGAGATTCATAGCTGGTTGTTGCATCAATCAAAAGTTCTATGATCGGAACTGGAAAGTCGTCTTTGGGACAATTCTGGTTAATATATCTAAAATCAATGTAAAATATGATTTTTCCCATTATTCTTTTTCACTGGTAAAATGTTGTATAGCTATTTGGGATATTGATCCTCCCTAAAAAATAGCTTTGATAAGCTTTTCTACTTCAGATTCAATTTTGTAGGCATGAGTTGGGGGTGTTCTTCTTACTGCCTACTTAAATACTTGATGCTCTTCTATAAAACCCAACTGATGAGTGTCCACATCGGGATTAAGGCTTGGCATTTCTGTATAGTTTCAAGAAAATATATCTCGGTGTTTCTTTAGAAATGAAGTATATATATTTTTATCTTCATATTTCATGGCCACACTAATTAGAGTAGGGTGTGGATCTTCTTTTGTACCCATATTTATTTCTATGAGATCATCCATAGTAGTGGAGATGCCTTACTCAAATTTTGGAGGAGAATCCTTAAGATCTTCTTCTTCTTATTCCTTATGTGTCAGTTCTTTTGTTTCTTCTTACAAAGTTGTTGAAACAAAACTTTCAGAGCTAGGGGAGGAGTTAGTATTTGAACATCCGGAATAAGAGGTAATCATTTTTTACCCTACTGATGAAGAAGGTTCTTCCTAGAGTAGTGAAGATAAAATGATGGGTTGAGAATAAACATCCTTATCTTCCTTTATTACTACGACAACTTATTCTAGCCTAATTGTCTAAGAAAATACTTGTTGAAGTTTAGTTGATGAAATGAAGATATATCTATTTAATATTTCACCACTACTTAGTAGATCAAAAAAATTTCCCATGTTGTCAGACTCAATTTCCACAATTGAAATTATGGAATTCACTGGAATAGTGCTTGGATTTGGGTTTATCCATTCAATTTGATTGATATGAAACACATAATCTATACTCAAATGTCTGAATGTGTTAGCACGTATCTTTTCTAGGCCATTCGTAGCATTGATTCTTGTTACATATTTTTTCACAGACATCATTCCCTTTATGTGATAGAATTTTGCCTCAATATATTAATATTCACACATTTTGAATGGATCCTTGTCACCATAAAATGTCCCAATTTAAACATTTAATAAATACTTGAGACATTAGTGATATGGAGAAGGATTGAACACATGTTGATGTAGCCAATTCCTTCTAAGAAGAATGTTGAAGGCTGTGTCCTGACAGACAACCATGAAATCCGAATTAGACACAAGATCTCCAAACTGAGTTCTGAGTGAATCTCGACGAGAGGTTCTTGTTCATTCTTATCATAACCTTGTAACATCAAAGTGTAAGGAGATAAGACAAATTCAGTTTTTCCTAATCAACAAAGTGTACAAATGGTAATGAGGTTGACTCCTGAGCCATTATCAAGGAAGGTTCGTCGAATGTCGGTATCATTAACCCTTTTAGATAAATACAAGGGCCTGATGTGTCCATGTCTAACATCATACTAATATTCATCTATAAAATATGTAACTGCATGAAATTCTAGAGGATAATACTCTATATAGTAAACCTTAGCAGAAGCAATTTTAATTTCAAACACTTGAGGACTTGACAAAGCCTCAATAAGTACTTCTCAAAGATCCTTTGACAGATTCAAGGAATACACGATTGATAATTTGTCTGGTACATAGGATAGCTGCTTCAAAACATCATACTTTTGGTCCAGAGGTCTACGTTTTCTAACATAGATATGTGTTTTTGCAGGTTCCTTGGAAGTTAATTCTCCTGATGTAGATGTACCATGTGTCGGGGAAGAAGGTGTAAATAATTTTCTTTTGGTAGATTAGATTGACTAGGTCTATCTATTTGTCGAGATAGTGATGTTGTAACCACTAATCGGTCTTCCATGATAATCATGTTAGAACCAATATTTTCATGAGTGGGAGAATTTTCTTTTTCTTGTTGAGCCCACTAAAGGGATCTCCCATGAGTTTCTATCACATAAATGGTTCAAGTAGGGGTAGAGTTAAAATAGTGATTTCTAGAATATTCATGTCTTCCCTTATATCCTCAACCTTGGATTCTTCCCCTGGTTCCCCAATCAAGTAAACGAAACTCAAGCTCATCATAACCAGAATCATCATTTATATAGGGGTCCATTAAGTGGATAATGTTACCAGAACCAAAGATCGATTCTTCATCTAATGAATATTCTTCTTAACAGTTCGGTTCTAGTTGTGCCGTTTGGAGGGGCAGTTCTTGTGCTTCTGAGACATATGGAATTAAATCTTCCAAATTCAAGGAAAATTTTTTCCTTGACACGAGCTCTTCCTCTTCTAACTAATCCTTATCTCTCTGATCACAATGCTTCTTTGAGGATTGACCTTTGGAGGACTAATCTTTTGATAATGATGGATTTTTTGTAGCGGAAGTGGCAGAAGATACAGTCAATTGTTTTAGCTATTTTCATAGAATTTCTTGAGTTTGGTTGATCATTTTCTGGGTCATCCAATCATCATAATTCTGTGCATTTTTTATTTTGACTTCATTCCATTCTCCTTATTTCTCTAGATTAGTATCAATAACACATGCTACTTGGGCTGATGAAATAATTAATTTCACTTGTCCAGAGTCTACCATTTTTTATAGGAGGTCTTTGAAAACAAAACAATCTTGAATGGGATGCCCCAAAATTTGATGAAAGGGGAAATAATTTGGAATATCTTTATATTATTCTTTGTTTGGTTTCTTCAGCCTTGGAAACTGAACCAAATTGTTTTCCAAAAGAAAAATAAAGTAACCTGGAACCTATTCATTCTGAAAAGAATAAACTTTGTTCTTTAATTCCTCAAACTATCTTTTACTTTTATATTTTTATCATCCTAACAAGGTTGTCATTATTTTTGATGATCGGTAGGTGCATCCCTTCGGTACGATGAAGATTTTGAGGAATAATTAGGTAAAGGTTCTTGTTTGACTGTCACTGTAGTATGGAGGAGGGATCGGATCTACCCATTCGGGGTAAGATTTCTTTTCGGGTTGTACTAGTGAACTCTATTATTAGATAGATTTAAATCGATTTGTTAATTCCTCTATTGTATTCATAGGAATTTGGGGAATATCTCGATGATCTGGGACCTGTACAGGTATAACAACTGGAGCTTAAACTAGCTCGATGACTAGAAAAACCACTGGTGGTGGTGTTGCTGGTATTTTTCTTGGGTAACCCCAGGGGAAAAACCAATAAGGATGTGTTTCATCCTGCCATGTTTGTGTACCCAATGGAGATAATTCATTATCTTCGTCTGCAGTTTCAAAAAAAACCTATTTGATAAGGAGTTCCTACAGGATGTACAAGTTAAGGATCTTCTTAGGGATCATGTCTGGAAGAAATGATGTTTCGAAGTAACTAAATATTGAGTCTTTTAAACTCATTCATCTCCTCTTCTTACTGGGAAAATCTTTCTTCTAGAGAAGGAGATTGACCTTCTCTAGTGGAAAAGTGAGACATAATTTGACTTTTACCTTTCCCCTTATTATATGGCTTTTGAAGGGGTTAGATTTGGTTACTTGAAAGAATACCTATATTCTGGGTAAGCCTCTAATTTTGGGTACACACACCTCCTCCATTTTCATTGGTGTGTATCGTGTTATGGATAAGAACTTAATTTTTTGATTCCCTTGAACTAGAATCATTCTCTGGAGGATCTTCCATAATGGTATTAATGAAATTCACTAACACATAATGCATTGATGGCATTATGTCAGTGTCTTTGTAAGATCATATCCTTATATATCCTTCATGAGACTTTGTTCTTATATACATTGAATTCCCTATAGTTGTTTGACAAATATTAACCTGAAGGGAATCCTTGGAAAGTTCAGTTGTGCGTTCACGTTGTGGCTTCTTCCCTAATCAGAAGAAAACTAGATTCCATTGAAGAGGGAATTTTAGATGTTAAAAATCCCCTAGACCTACATGTTGGGGCTATTATTATTCTTAAAACCTTTGAATGTTGTTTATTGAATTTGAAGGTTGAGTTAAACAAGCCCCCAGCCCTGCAGGTTGGGTGGCTCATGAAGTGCTATGGATGATATTCGCACAGTTTCTCTTCTGATTTTGCGAATTTTGGTCCAAAAATTGGTTGAGTGCATTATACAAAAACCACTTAAATCACTTGTTTTGGAAGGTCGTTGTTCTATTTCAGACATTTTTTAAATTCTATGGCTGACATCCTCTAAGAGAGAGGCATGCTTAATGTTCTCATATACTTGATGCAATGGTATCTAAACAGCTTCCTCTCTTTGTTCATGACTCTGATGAGACCTAGTTGATGCCTGTTCTTGAGTGTATCTTTGATTACACAGAGAATATGTTGATTATAGTTTCCCATGGGAAATAACATTGCATGAGACTACTTTTTGAGGGATTTTTTGATTTTGGAGCGCAGCGAAATGAAATGCTCTGTGTGCACCCCATCCTCTGATACGAACACCAGATGGGGTGTTAGTAATTAACTATTATAGCCTCTTTAGTGCATTGAGGCATGAATAATGAAGGGTTATCTTCTAATTCTCAACCTTTGGATGTTAGGAAACTGAGAGAGATTCCAAGTCAATTTGGAATTGTAACCCTTCTATTACCTTTACATGACTTTGATATTCATCATATGGTAATACTTTGTCTTTCAGATGACAAAGAGTTTTCCATATATTGAGGTGGATATCATGAATGCAATCTTCTTTTATAAATTCTATAATGCTATATTGAGAGGTTTCCAAAGGCTAGAACATTACTGGTATTTCACCTTTATCCAATTTTTTTCTCATATTTCTCATATTCAACATATCTTCATCATATTTTTCTAGAGTTTTCTCTACTAGGTCTGACTAGAGTGGACGCTTCCCGATTATTCTGTTACAAATGATGGAATCAAATTGTTTTCCTCTATTATATTAGAAGAAAAATAACCCAAGGGTGGTTCAGAGAATGACCATATCCTTGATATTTTTTCTGGTTGATAAATTATTTCACCTGTTACTAACAAGGCATTAGACATGACAGGCCTTATGTTGGAAAGTGCCTCGAGATAAGAGGGTTTTCTCATTACTACATTGTCAATTAGAGAATTATCCTGGCAATTTGAAACACTACTACGGAGAGAACTTTTACAGAAAATTTCAACATGGGGGGGACCACCATGGTGGATTACATAATGGGATAAATCATCTTTCTCCTTGATCTTATGGCCACACGGAGGGTTACCTTGGCTCTCATACAGAGATAGGTTCCCTAGATTTATTGAATTTTCATGAGGTAATCCTTCATAATGAATTTTCTGATAAGGATATTCAGAATTACTACTACTACTCCTGGAATTTGGTAATGGTAGAGTAGGATCTTGAGTTGTAATAGATTAATTTCGGAGGGCTTCAAGAACTCTTGCATTAAGAGGATCCAGATGAAATATTGGCTCTTAATTTTTCAACTGTGTATGGTGATAATTCTTCTTAAATTCTATTTTATATGTAGTTGGGGCCACTTTCTAAGAGAATTGGTTATCATGGGTAGGTTTATGTGCCTACCTTGGAGTGGATATCAGAATGGGATGATTATCTTCAATTATAAAGGGTGTATGTTCCTTATCTGGTTGTTTGTATGATATGGGAGAGTATGGCCCATCACCCTCCTGGACTGGAACAGAGGTGTGTATCTACTCCAAGATGGCATGGTGATGAGTCATCCCAGGTGTGGGGATAGAGTTATGTGTATGTTCCCCTGGTACTACTGAAGTTGTTGTTATGATATTTTGGCAGGCTTCCAGAATATGGATAGGAATTTGTGTATTATCTTTCACCATTTCTAAAATGTGTTTGGTGACTTCGGTACACATAACTCTATCCCCACACCTGGGATGACTCATCACCATGCCATCTTGGAGTAGATACACACCTATGTTCCGGTCCAGGAGGGTTATGGGACATACTCTCCCATATCATACAGAAAACCAGATAAGGAAGAGAGTTGAGTCTGCCCCTGGTTGGTCATCGGATCTTTCTGACTGACTTCTCCGGGTGCTACCAAACGAGACTTCTAGTAGGCTTGGTTAATTATTATAGTTTTATGTTACTTTTTTCTATTTTCCACCAATCATGGTTGATGGATTTATCTTAATGCTGATAGAATAGATTGCTGGCAAGATTGGTGAGAGTAGGTAGGTGTATGTTCATGCATACTAGTTGCCACCATATTTGATTAGTGGGCTTCCTTGAATGCAGTCAGACGATCCTGCTGACTGGATGATAGTTTTTAAGAAGGTTTATGTTCTTTCTTATGGTACTCCACCAGATTTAAATTGTGATATTGGTTAGGTTCCACCAAATGAGTCTGTTGGCTGGTGGAATTCAGGTGGACGGGTGTATGTGCTTGTTCGTTGTTTGCCACCAAGTTTGGTTGATGGACTTATCTGAAGGGGGAAAGGCTAAGAACCTACTCCCTATTGGCTAGATATTGTCCCTGATGGTTCATCTTGCATGCCCAGCCTAAGGGATCTGGGCCGAACAACCGAAGGCAACACCCCCATCATGTTGGGGGTTCACTGCCGCATGATTTTTTTGGCACCGATTTTTTATGGGAGACCTTGGAAAGGACTTGGGTATCTTTTATTTGAGCCCATGAGTGACCTCTTGATCCACCTCCCTATAGTATGGGAGGGACTGGTTGTTGTGTTCCAAGGATAAGGACCCGAAACTATTGAGGATAGTAGTTGGAACCATCTACTTCTTGACCACTATTCGTCACTAACCATATGATCGAGGGTTTATGTTAACTTGGAGAGCCTGTCAGGTAGCCTCTAGGGTTGGGATAGTATAGTTTTGATGGTATTCCCATACCAGTACATTTGAGACCCAGCATTGAAGATGCTGAGTTGGTGATGACACCCTTCAATCAGACGAGGATCCATCTTGAGCAGCAGTCAAGGTATTCACGGGTGAAAACTTAAAGGAATCCATTTGGAGTGAAGGGAGTTCTGAGAAAACTTGAGAAACAATAGAATCCATTAAAGAAAAAAAAATTAGATGGACATATGCATGATTGATACCTTTTTCTATCCTTCCTTTATCAATTGATAGAGGTCTGACAGATGGGTAATACTATCAACTTGGTTAAAGATTCATGTTGGGTCCAACATTTTTTGTTTTGCGTCCCTTGGAATGTGTGTTCTGGTTAGGATCCACTAATTCCATGTGATTTCCATTAGATTTATTTATGGAACTAGAAACATCCAATAGTTCTTTATCCAAAGTAACCTTCTTTCCAAAGGTAGGCATTCATTAGGTTTGGAACTATGATAATTAAGAACATGCATTGGTCGAGAGGATGGGAGTTTGGACTCGTCACACTCTTTTGGGGGGACTTATTTCCTACTTCAGGGCTCTCTTATAGATTTTAGATATTTTCATGAATCATTATTAATTCACCAATTATAACTTAACTTTCCCTTGGAATTTTTAATCAATTATTAGCATGTGTGGAATTTAGAATCATCTGTATGTATTCGAGGTTCTCCATCAATGGCATCCGCTCATATACTAGTTAGAGATTCTTTAACCTTTTTTATGATAATACTGGTTTTTAAGCCACTCAGTGGGGCATTCTAGAATCTATTATCGTCCAGGGAGATGGATGTTTGTTTTTGATTTTAGGATCGTAACCATAAATGGGCTACCTAAATATTCTTCTGAAAGGAGTTATAACCCTCGTATTACGATTCCACTTAATGGGACACATCATACCTTTTAAGGTCAATTGATAAGGACCTAACACAATAATTTAATGTAATGTGCTAAGGATGTCTAAGAAAAATATGCTTATTTAAAGCTTGGTGTGGGACTTTTTCCTAAGCAGACCAAGGAACCTGGAAAAGATATAAGTTTCCAAGTTGGATTAGACCCTACTGGAAATATGGCCCAATAAGATAAGGGTTGTTTTGGAGTGTTGGGTTTGGACCTCAGGGAGGCTTCCTACGTATCCCACTTGGATAGGAATAAAATCCCATATAGTTCGATGAGTCTCATATGAGATTGTGGTCCTTTGAGAGAAATGATTTTGGGCTTACTTCCTAAAGAGGATGCCTTGGTGATTTTGGAGTTTAATTTAGGACTTACTCCTAAAGAGTATGTCTATTTATGGATGAATTGAGATGGATCTAGGGCTATAGGAAGGCTTCCTACATGTACCAATTATGGTGGGAATCAGAGTTCTCATAGTTCATTTGAAAATGGGATGGGTAATGTAGATTTTGTGACCATCATAGTCCTCTAAGCCCACGTGAGTCATGCTCGGTGTGAGAAACAAGAGGATGTGAATGATTCAACAAACCATACACTCTCTCTTCCACTGATGGGAGAGGGAGGGCCTATGAAAAAAATTAGATGAGGCAACCATTGAAGAGGGTGAGGAGTAATGAAACTTTCAATGTGGGATGACATTGGAGGTCATGAGACTCAGCTCTCAGAATATTAGGGACTTGCCTCGGTGGGAGTGACATGTTGGGTACCATGAGAGGAGGGAGACTTCTCATTTGTTTGAATGGAAAATAAAGTGTGACCCTCACTCTTATTATTGGGAATTGGAGGATCTGAGTCTTAGAGATGAGAAGGGGAGGTCATAACCCAAACCCTAATCCTCCAGATCGGGAACATCCCAACACTGTTCCTGGGAGAAAGTTCCATGTGAATGTGGATATTCAAACCCACAGAGACTCCATCAATCCTGACCCCATTAGAAAATAGATATGGTAAACCCCTGACTATGAATATAAAAACCCAAATAGGAGACATGATGATGTGAATTTCCCAAAGGTTTTATAATTCAGGAGGTTTTGGTGGAGGCTTCAACTTAGTCTCTTTTGGATAAGGGGACCATGAAAGAAGATACCCAACCATGAGTGACTTTGAAGAAGGTTTACAGGATGATTTTTAGGTTGTGTGCACAACTATGTAGCGTATATATATAGTGTAGTTATACCTAATAGGTATTCCACATAGATATGATGCATAGGTACACCGCGTAGGTATGTTGTGTAGTTGTGTCGTGCAGGTCTTACCGATGACTCATAAAATGATTAACATGGGAGAAACAAGCCTATGCTAGCTTCAAACTTTGAAAGGATTTAAAAACATTCTTATCCCATCTAATTATCTCTTCTCTCATGCTTTTAGAGAGCTACCCAAAAAACATTTAGGGGTATGGGTGAAAGAGATATGAAATGGGAGCTTCAAGAGTTCTTCAAACTTTTTTCAGTCATCACATGTAGAGCCCAAGGGTCCTATTTATAAGAAAGGAGGGGGGCTGGTCAAAAGTAGTTTGTCGGCGTAGGTTTTTTGTGCAAATATTTCTCGTATCTACTTTTCATGGGTGTATAGAAACTATCTGGTCATGTATCTCTGGTGCGTAGCTCCTCAGTGCAAGTCTATCGCGTAGCTACTCCATGTAGGTCACTGAAATTTTTATGCGTTTTTCTTCTTTTAGCTTTGTCTTGAGACTTTAAAATATCTAGAGGATGTCTTTATAGTATTTTTTTTCTTACTAAGTAGTTTCAATATAATTCCAAACTGATAATCCATATCTCTATGAAAATCATCAAAATATCTTCTCCTAACTAAACTATCAGTGATATTGACCAGTTGGTCCTAAATAGATTATAACACCAATATGTGAAAAGTTGTAATTCTTAAATATTCAAAAAAAATCATACAACCTCCAATTCATTATGAAAATATGAATTTTATACTTTAATCTTGTTAAAATGAACAACCAATCCTTTAATACTATTTTTCAAAGATTCATCATATTTTTCTTATTGTGCTTGAGATTGTTGACCTCTATAAACTAGGGGTAAGAATTTTTCTTTAATTTTCACACTAGAGGAAGAAAAACCAACCTCAATAACTTCTATAAAATCATCAAGTAAAAAACTTTCCTTGTCTAGAGAATCACCTATAATATAAATTTATTGATTCTGGTTAACCTTTAAGTTCTAGCTACTTCTTTTCAATATTTCTCATTTCCCTGAGAATTTTCCTAAACTTTTTCTTCAATAGAAGTTCTTTTAATCTGGTTTTCATATTGATTGGTAATAAGATCCAATTTATCGTCTCCTTTTTTGGTTGTTTTATTTCACTAGCTATAGTAGTCTCTACCTCTTATTCCTAAACTAAAGGCTCATCCATTTGTCTAATATGGATTACAAATTCTTTATCATTTGGTTCTTCCAAATTTTCTTCAAGAGATTTAGGTACATATCTTGCAGTGTCAAGATCAAATAATTTGTATCTAATTTTTAGTGTCTTTGGTGTAGCTTCATTATCTATTCTTGATTCTTCAAATTCTTCTTCTTGAATTTGAAATATAGTAGTATATCCAAAAATTCCTTTCCCTCGGGGTAATAGGACCAGATCCTTGTTGGTCTTATACACCAATAGAAAATAGACTTCCTTGTACTACACTCCTAGAGAAACCTATCCTCCTTAGAGTTCCATCATTTATAATGTTATTTTTATGACACTTAAGGTGCATATATATATATCTCTCTAATTCTACCTCTTTAACAAAAGTAAAGAAACTATCATTCTAAAAGGATAAAATGTCATTCTTGTCTCCTGGAAATAATGGTGCATATATCTTAACATGAACCTTATGAAATTAAACTTAGTACCACTTATCATCAGAAACATTATATACATGTATGGGTACTAAATATTTTCAAGTTCAGTAGTTTTGGGAATTATTACAGACTGGATAAAAATGACAATGACCATCTTTTCAGTGTTGATTGTCCATAACAATCATTTTTCATATTTGGATAGATATGAAGAGAAATAACATAATATCCTCATATTTATGTTCTTGATTCCATCTGTAATGAAGATATAAATGGAAAACCCTTCACAATGACACTTAAAAACTTTTTCAATTTCAACTAAAGATATTGAAAATTTTTTATAATTTATCTGAGATATGTTGACATACTCTATGTCACCAAAATTAACTAAACATTTCTAAAGAACTCTTTTACATCTATATCAAAAATTAAATTAGTATGTCTATCAGTTAGAAGATTTTATAGACCTTTAAATGATAGATAATTCCTTAATATAATATTTATATTACTAATCCATTCAAATTCTATTCACCTTAATTGAAGAATATTTCTTTAGTTAATGTGTTGTCTCTTTGATCAACTTTGTTCGCCTGCATCTATTATTTGAATCATTGAAATTTCTAAGAATCCTAGGGTTGAGGGTTTTAGATTCTAGGACTTAAAAAAAGATATTTGGAAGTCTAAGGGGTTCAAATACTAATATTGGGATTTAAAGAGAGAGGGGGGGTTTCTGAGGGTGTTGGTGATGCTGGTCTTGTTTCATGAGACAATATCCCAGTGTAATTATTAATTCTTTATTTTGAAAAAAACACTTTTTCAAAAATGAAACAAATTTTCATTTTAGTATAAATGATTAATAAATAAATTAATAAACAAATAAAAAACTATTAATAAAAATTTTAAAAATCAAATTAATAAACATTTCATTAAAATTCTATATTCTTAACTCCCACTTAATAAAATCAAAACACGAAGTGGGAAGTTTTTTAGTAAAAATATCTACAACATGGCATTTATTATCAATAAATTCTAAAGATATATCATTTTTAAGAACATAATCTCTTAGAGAATGATGTCTTATATAAATATTCTTGGTTCGTGAATGACATATAGTATTTTCAAAAATATTAATTTCACTTGGGTTATCACATAAAATATGTATATAATTAAAATAAATTCCAATATCCAATAAGGTGTGTTTCATCCACAACAATTCTATATGGAAACCTATAGAAAATATATATTCTTCCTCGGGTGTTGATAGAGAAATTGAATTTTGTTTCTTACTCATACATGAAACAGATGATTTTCCTAAAAAGTGATAGGTTCCTGATGTGCTTTTCTATCTAATCTAAATCCTCTAAAATCAACATCTAGATATAAAATTAATTACAATCATAAATGTTTGGGTAATGTATATATCAAAAATAGTTCCTTTTAAATATATAAAAAATATTTTAATAGTATTAAAATGGGATTATTTTGGGTTTGACTAAAATATTTCGCATAAACATATAGAAAAAATTATGCCTAGTCCACTAGCCAGTAATATATGATAAACTACCAATCATACCTATATATAACATGTTTTCAAATCATTTTCCAACTTCATCCAAATCAAGTTTTACATTAGTACACATGGGGGTTGTGTAAGTCATATTGTTTTATTGTTCAAACATTTTCAATAAATAAATAATATATTTTATTTTATTTAAAACATTTATATAATCTTTTTGATAAATTTGAAATGCCTGAAAGAAATTTAATTCTCCCACTATACTCATTTCAAATTCTTTTTGCATAAGATTTGAAAAATAATTAAAATGTTTTTTATTTATTGATCAGAAAATAACATCATCTACATAAATTTTCAATTATAATATATTGGAATAAGTATTTTTCTTAAAAATAGTAGGTTCTTCCAAACCTATAGAAAATCATTTTTATAAAAACAAGAGCTTAATATTTCATACCAAGCCCTAGATGCCTATTTAAGGCCATAAAGTTATTTTGAATGTTTAAAAATTAAATTTGATAGATTTGGTTTTTCAAAACCTATAGTTTCTTCAATATAAAATTCCTTTATTAAATATCCATTTTTAAATATATATTTAACACCCTTCTGATATAATTTGAAATTCATATGAGATTCATAATCTAAAAGGATCCTAATTGCCTCTAATCTATCAATAGGTGCATAAGATTCATTATAGCATATCTCTTCTTCAAGATTATATCCTTTTTCTACTAATATAGGTTTATTTCAAGTAATGATCCCTTGATCATCTTGGTTATTAATAAACACACATTTAGTTCCTATTAATGGATAATTGGCCAGCCAATCAACTAATTCCCAAACATTCACTACTAAAAAACAAGGCTATAGACCCGGTTTAAAACTATGGCTATAGACACTGAAACCATGGATATATGTAATAGCCATGGTTTCGCCAATCGTGGTGCCTATTAGCATGGCTATAGGAAAAAACCTATAGCCATGGTTCCAAAATATGGTTATAGACCTATAACCATGGTTCCAACCATGGAAATAGACCTATAACCACGGTTCCAACCGTGGCACTAGACCTATAGCCACGGTTTCAAACCATGGTATAGACTACGCCGTGTAAATTTATCACCACGGTTTATAACCATGGCCATAATCCTATTGGTATGGTTTATAACAGTGATAATAACCCTATTTCCACACATTACAACTGTGGCTACATCATGGAGTATATAGAAAAAAATCCAGTACTGCCACACAAAAATCTTATCTACAACAAAAATCCAGCCTCCAACAACCATCTTTCTAGAAAGAAAAAAACCACTCATGCCCCCTATTCCCTTCATGCCTCCTGCCTCCCAGCCTCAACACCTCAACGCTGCTCCCTGCTCAACAGATGCTCCCTACTCCCTACCTCAATGTTTCTGTAAAGACCTGTAAATTTCAAGGAAAATTTTTTCTTAATTTTCTTTGGAATTTTACAAGAACGCAGTTTCTGACGGCACCTGATTCTGAGGCCCGGTGTGCCCGGAATCATTTTCCGAAGTTTGGCTCGGGTACGTTCAGTGAACGAACGAGCGGTTTTTTATAACTTTTAAACCGGTGCTCGGAATCAAATTCTGAGGGCACCGATGGAATCGCAGCGCCGGTATTTGCATAGAAATGCCTCTTTCGGAGTTGCATTTTCTCAGGTGTGGTTTTTAAATTTTTGGGGTTAAGTTAAGAAATAAAATAAAGTGGTGCGACAACTTTATTTTTATTTCACTTAAAGCCACTTAAAATCCACTTAAAGCCACTTGAGCTAAGTTTAAGCGGATAGGGTGCAATCCAAAATATCCTACCCTCTTGGTAGGATATTTGTGAGGTGGGGCATGCACGAGCCCCACCGTTTCTTTTCCTCTAAGTAACGCACCCACGAAAACTCCTCATTAATGAAAGTCAATTGGGGCATTTTCTAAAACTCTTAAAGGCTCCTATTAATTGGACTGTTAAGACGTTACCATTAATTCACTGAATTAATGGTTCGTTTCTTAACCTGTTTTTCAAACTATTGGCATATTAATAAAATAATACCAACACACTTTCTTCTTGGGTGCGATTTGTTGAGAGGATTTGGAGAATCTGTACCTTCATCCTCCTTCGTGAAGAACGCGAAGAACGCCGAACCCTCGGAGATCGAAGACGCGACACCGTGTTCCGCGACGCCGATGATTCTCCTTCCACGATGCTTCTTCCGCGACGTTCTTCCCCGCAACAATCTCCGATCATCAACTACTTGAGGTAGGAGATTACGGATATTTTAAATTTCCTTTCTGGATTTTATCCTTAACATGGATTTAATTCGTGAAATTAAATCCATGTGTTTTCTTTAAACCTCGGAGATCGTCGATGTGACGCCCTTTCGCGACGACACGACGCCCTTCCGCGACACGACGATCCTCTTCTTCCGTGTAAGTCAATTCCGTGAAGAACTCTCGTCCAACGACAGCTTCGAGGTAGGGGTTTTATTTGAGAATAATATTTATTCCCATGGTTGTCTCATCTAAAAAAAAGAACCCAGATCAAAGTTCAATTTTAATTCATTAAAATTGTGACTTGTTTTGTTTTTCATGTGTTGATTATTATTCTCGATTGTTATCACCTAACGCGGAGGGTGCGGGCCAAACAAACACGGCCGGACAACCCTCCGCAGTTTTTCGTTGATGCGCGGATTTGCGGGCGATGACAAACGGGGCCGCAAGTTAATTTTGAAGGATTTTCAATGAAGTTCGAGTCCCGGGAGAAGCACTGGCGAAGACCGCGCGTAAATCGGACCACTGGAGCGCGTCCGGTGGTCCGTGGAACCCCCCCCCCCCCCCCCCCCGCCGGCGCACCATGCCGGCACGGCAGCACCGGCGGCCGGCCGCCAGGAAGCGGTGCTGGCCGGTCCCATGGCCGCGCGGGACCGCAGAGGAGGGACGCGGCTTAAGCCGCATCCGGTGACACAGACCGGCCCCACGCGGGGCCGCGGCTCTCCTTCACGCGGGGGGGGCATCACACCCCCGCACCGCTCGGCCGTAACCGGCCGCGCCGACCCTGGTAGTCGGGCCGCACCCGCTCCGGCCGGGCCGGGTCGCGCCTTGGCCGGGCCGGGCCAGGCCGCACCGTCCGGGTCGGACCCGGACCCAGGTCGGGTCGACCGGGTTCGGGCCGACCCAGGGGGGTTGGGTCGGGTCGGTCCGGGCCGAGACCCCCCGTTTTCGGACCTTTTCAGTATTTTGATCATAACTTGAGCTACGGGCCTCCGAACGACGCACCGTCAGCGTAGTTGCGATCCTTGGATCGGGACGGTCGTTTTGGTATATCACACTCAAGGTTTCGGAATACTTTGGGTTCGGCTGGGTTGGTTCGTACACGAAACCAACCGGGCCCTCGGAGAGGAAACGCTCATATCTTGAGCTTCGGACGTTCGATTGACGTGTCGTTGACTTTGTTGAATTCCACTAAGTGAGACGGATCTTTTGTCTTACTCTGCCCGAGGTTTGGATGTAGGTGGAGTATGGTCGGGTTGGTTTTGCCTTAAAAACCAACCGGGCCCCTGGAACGAAAAAGCCAATAACTCTCAGACCGGGCGTCCGATTGACGCGCCGTCTGCGACGTTGAGTTCCTGTTGATGATACAGAACATTTTCATACATCAACTCTGGACTATGTGTCAGTTGATGTATCAGCCTCTCAGCTCGTGGAGCATACCCTCCCGAATGAGCTTGTTGTGTGTGGGAACCCTAGTGCTAGCTGCGACTGCGACGACGACGACGATGACAGTACAGAGATCCTCAGTGGATTCGACGATGACTGTGAAGAGATCCTCAGTGGATTCGACGGCAACGACTATAGCACTCATCGTTCCTTTGTGGGTCAGTGCTACCGATCCTGTGTGGGTCTGATCCTGTGTGGGTCAGCGCTCAGCGGTCCTATGTGGGCCAGCGCCTACAGATCCTGTGTGGGTCTGATCCTGTGTGGGTCTTTGTGGGGGTTAGTTACCTATCGATCCTTTGTGGGTCAGATCCTTTGTGGGTCATTGCGGGGGCTAGTTACCTATCGATCCTTTGTGGGTCAGATCCTTTGTGGGTCATTGCGGGGGTTAGTACATATCGATCCTTTGTGGGTCCGACGGCTTAGATGAATCAGTGGCAATATCTGGTCATCTTTATCATCATACAAAGAAGTATTCCTGTGTGAGCTTAATCCTATTTTTCTTTCCTATGTGGATTGTTTTGTGCTATCCTGTGTGGATTTACGTTTTGCTTTCCTGTGTGGAATGGGTTTTACTTGGATTCGGATGCTGGATCCAAACGAGAATTGATGACTTAGGTATATGTATGGGCATATACCTAAGCCGTGTCGGATGTTACTTCGTGATTGTATATTTCCTTTGTGGTTTATCCTTTGTGGATTCTGGGAGACCTTCAGGGGTCTCGGGGTCCCTACTGAGTAGCTTATACTCACCCCTGCACGGGCTATGCCCGCACTACGTTGTGTTGGTTGCAGACGATGGACAGTGCTGATCGTGGTTGAGGCTTGCGGAGCAGGACGGTACCTGGAGGTAGACCACTAGGCGGGACGTGCTAGGAGTGGACGGTTGGACCCGAGGAGCTATAGAGGCTATATGTACCCACCCTTCAGGTGGGATTTCCAGTGTACAGCTCGACATTGCGGCTTTACTTTTTCAGTTGTTGTTTTCCCTTTCCAGTTGTACTTTACTTTCAGTTTGGGTTTGTATTCTGGCCCACTTACTTTTCCGCACTTACTGTTGTACTAGTTTTTACTTAGTGTTTACTTCTATCTGCTTTCTCTGTGGTGTTTGTTGTTTACTTTACAAAGGCAATGCCTCCCCTTTTTTTGGGATTTACACCTTGGTGCTAGTCGCCAGCCCCTGGCCTATGGGGGGCGGGCATGGGTTAGTCATGGCACGGGCCCCGAGGACGGGTCGTGACAAATTGGTATCAGAGGAGTTCGGTTCTACCATAGAACTTGGGACTCTGATCTTTTTCTATGTGAAACAACAGTGTTTAGCGTATTGGGTGTGGTTATCAATCCATGGAGTCCAGTGTTGGTGTGGCGGCCGACGTATCCGTACACCAGGACCCTGACTTCTGATTTCTGACTTAATGCACGAAAACATTGATTGCATGTGTGTTTCAAGTTTTCTTTGTGATTACTTTGTGTCAGCTCACCTGGTATACTGTTCTGACTGTGGAGCATCTGTTTCATTTTTCAGGATGGCCCCACGACGGTATCCAGCTAGGGTTCTGAGAGTTGGGCGTGATGACAGTCCACCGAGCGACGAGGCCTCGGTGCAGGGCCCTTTGACAGCTGAGGCACCGGCGGTACCTTTACCCACCGAGCCACCGATGCTTCCAGCACCAGGCGCTGACGATGCACGTCACCTCAGTGCACTACATGAGTTCCAGCGCCAGCGACCGCCCAGGTTTTGCGGGGAGACGGACCCCCAGGCAGCCGAGGATTGGCTGGAGGCAGTGGTGCGAGTTTTTCGGTTAGTGAGGACACCAGCAGACCTCATGGTGATCCTCGCAGCGAGCCTACTACACGCGAAAGTGGGCCGATGGTGGAGCTTGATGCTCCAGGTGCATGATGAGGCATCTCTTCTCTGGACAGACTTTGAGGGCCTCTTCCGCTTAGAGTTCATCCTGACCACCCTCCGTGCAGTGCGCATCCAGGAGCTTCTTCAGCTGCGGTAGGGAAGCTTGACGGTCGCCCAATACTCGGTGAGATTTACCGATCTCTCGCGTTACTCGACCGACATGGTATGGGACCCATTCTTCCGGGCCTGGACCTTTTAGAAGGGATTGAGACATGAGATCAGGGAATCGCTGATCTCCCTTAGCATTCTGACTCAGGAAGGAGTACTGGAGCGAGCCCTTTTGATCGAGAGCTTTCTTGCTGAGACTTGTCCAGCGGTGAGACCTACCACGGGGCGGCATGTAGTAGAGTATTCTGTGGCAGGCAGTCGACGGATGACTCAGGGGTCCCGGCAGACCAGACCCTCACACAGACGACCTCAGGACACTAGCTCAGCAGTGCGGGGCACACAGCGTGGAGCCAGTCTTTCGAGAGGTAGGCAGTGCTACACATGCGGCGGGCAGGGCCACATGGCTCGCGACTTCCCGACCCACCGTGCCGAGGAGCAGCAGACGGTTGAGGGGCCACCCAGGCAGAGGCAGAGGTTCGACCGTGGCGGTCCACAGGGAAGAGGCGAACGAGGCAGAGGAGCTGGCCGAGCAGCAGGTGGTGGGCGACACCTTGAGGCTCTACCACCACCACCACTAGGAGGCCCACCCCGACCACATGGAGCTGGCGGGCAGAGACAGGCACAGATCCAGGAAGTGGAGGCCTACGACCACGGCACGCTCGAGATGATTCGAGGTACTATCTGTGTCTATTCCACCCTTGCTGCAGTTCTTATAAACACAGGATCAAGTCACTCTTTCATAGCCGCTGCCCTTGTTCGGAGCTCGGAGATTCCGACGGAGCCGTTGGCTCGATCCTTACGGCTAGAGACTCCTACGGGAGAAGACTCGACGATTACACACTGGTGCCGGCAGTGTGAGATTACTCTAGGAGGCGAGAGATTCGGCTGGGATCTTCTTGTAGCGGCGTCGAGGCTTTACGACGTCATCTTGGGCATGGATTGGTTATCTACAGTCCATGCACAGATTGACTGTATTAGGCGCAAGGTACGATGTATACGCACCGACGGGAGCAGGTTCACCTTCACCGGCGAGAAGGGAGCCTTCGTAGCACATGATGGACTTCCGCAGAGGAGAGGACAGCCCATCACTCATCAGTTGGCTAGCCTCATCCTAGGAGCAGTTGACGTGCGGAGTCCTAGTTTTCCTGCAGTGGTGGATCAGTATGCAGATGTATTTCCCGACGAAGTTCCAGGGCTACCTCCTCGCAGAGAGGTAGACTTTTATATTGACCTGTATCCCGGGACAGCCCCGATATCGACTCCATCGTATTGGATGGCCCCCGCTGAGCTTTGAGAGCTATGAGTACAGTTGGAGGACTTGCAGGGAAAGGGATTCATCCAACCCAGTGTTTCACCCTGGGCTTCCCCGATATTGTTCGCCAAGAAGGCGGACGGGAGCTTGCGACTTTTTGTCGACTATCGTCACCTGAACTAGGTGACGGTGAGGAACAAGTATCCTCTACCGAGGATTGATGACCTCTTCGATCAGCTCAAGGGAGAACAGTGGTTCTCAAAGATAGACCTCAGGTCAGGCTATCATCAGCTCAGAGTTCAGGACGAGGACGTGCAGAAGACGGCCTTCAGATGTCGGTATGGACACTATGAGTTCTTGGTTATTCCATTTGGTGTAAACAATTCTCTAGCAGTGTTCATGGGCCTCATGAACAGGATCTTCCAGCCATACCTCGATCAATTTGCCGTAGTCTTCATCGACGACATTTTGATATACTTGACGACTGAGGAGGAGCACGCCTATCACTTGCATGTTGTACTAGACACACTCAGAGAGCACCAGCTTTATGGAAATCTCTCGAAGTGTCAGTTCTAGATACGTGAGGTCCACTTCTTAAGACACGTCATCTCTGAGGTGGGAGTTGCAGCGGATCCTGCGAAGATCGAGGCAGTGCTAACTTGGGAGCCACCCAGGAGCGTGACGGAGGTGCGGAGTTTCTTGGGACTAGCTGGATACTATCGGAGATTTGAGCTAGACTTATCTAGAGTTTTGGCACCACTCTCAGCTTTGACGAAGAAGGGGAAACCCTTTTTATGGTCAGACAGATGTCAGCAGAGCTTCCAGGAGCTGAGACAGAGATTGACCAGTGCCCCTATCTTGAGGTTGCCTGAGGAGGGAGTAGGGTAAGTAGTCTAATGCGATGCATCAGGGACTGGACTCGGATGTGTCCTGATGTAGGATAGGGCAGTGATCGCCTATGGATCACGTCAGTTGAGGTCGCATGAGCAGAACTACGCTACCCATGACCTGGAGTTAGAAGCAGTGGTCTTCGCTCTGAAGACATGGCGACACTATCTGATGGGTGAGCGCTTTACAGTCTTTTCTGACCATCAAAGTCTCAAGGACATCTTCTCTCAGAAGGACCTGAACCTGAGACAGCGGCGATGGCTCGAATTCTTCCAGGACTATGACTTTGAGATAGTCTATACTCCTGGGAAGGCGAACGTGGTAGTCGATGCTCTCAGCAGGAGGACGGGCATTCAGCTACTCGAGGAGGCGACAGAGCAGCTAGCCGCTTTGCGTATATCCTTTGTGGATAGAGATGGAGCAGCCTTCCTTTAGTCTCTCACAGTCACCCCTCCACTACTACAGCGGGTCAGAGAGGCACAGCGTGGGGACGCTGACTGTGAGACGCGGCGTGCACAGATATCCTCAGGACAGGCACCTGATGGCTTCTCCATTGGAGCAGAGCATGAAATCCTTTTCAGAGGATGTACCTTGGTACCAGTTGCTTTACGGGAGGAAGTGCTGAGATAGTTTCACACTTATCCCTTAGCAGTACATCCTGGAGTGGCAAAGATGTACCAGGATCTCAGACGACAGCACTGGTGGCCAGGCATGAAGAAGGTTGTGGCAGAGTTCGTCTTTTGATGCCTCACCTGCCAGCAGGTGAAGGCAGAGCATCAGGTACCAGCAGGCTTGGTACAACCTTTGGAGGTCCCGGAGTGGAAGTGGGACGGGATATCTATGGACTTCGTGACTGGACTTCCATGAACTTCCAGAGGTCACGACTTCATCTGGGTGATTGTCGACCAACTCACCAAGTCGGCTCACTTCTTACCCATCAGAGAACAGGGCTCCGTGGAGAGCTTAGGGCGTCTCTACGTTCAGGAGATTGTACGACTTCACGATGTGCCATCATATATCGTCTCCGATCGAGATGGTCGCTTTACTTCCCAGCTTTGGAAGGGGTTGCAGGAGGTGTTCGGGATGCAGCTACATCTAAGCACCGCCTTTCACCCTCAGATGGATGGTCAGATGGAGAGGACCATTCAGACTCTCGAAGACATGCTCCACACATGTTTCCTCGACTTTGGTCGCAGCTGTGAGGACCACCTACCCTTGGTGGAGTTTGCGTACAACAACAGCTACCACTCCACCATCGGGATGGCACCATACGAGGTGTTGTACGGCCGACCTTGCAGATCTCCTTTGTGCTAGACAGACCCTGGGGAGTCACCACTTGTGGGACCAGAGATGGTCCGGGCCATAACAGAGAAGGTCCAGGTCATCCAGGATCGGATGAGGACAGCTCAGAGCAGGTAGAAGTCTTATGCTGACAGGAGGTGGAGGCCACTAGAGTTCGAGGATGGCGACCACGTCTTCTTGCGTGTCTCACCTCGACGTGGATTGCGTAGATTTGGCTGAGGCGGCAAGTTGTCTCCACGCTTCATCGGACTATTCCAGGTCCTCAACAGGATTGGCGAGGTGGCTTATCGCCTGGCTCTACCACCTCAGTTGCACCGGGTGCACGAAATCTTCCACGTATCTCAGCTGAGGAGATACGTGCACGACCCGACGCACATCATTGACCATGGGGAGCTAGACATTGATGATGGGGCAAATTTTTCGGAGGTTCCGGTGGAGATCGAGGATCAACAGGAGAGTGTCCTACGTGGACGTTTGATTCCTCTAGTGCGCATCAGATGGAAGCATGGTAACCTCTAGGAGAGAACTTGGGAGCGGGAGGCTCAGGTGCGTGCTCAGTACCAACATTTGTTTCCCTAGTTTATGATGTATCTTTACGGGGACGTAAAGCCCTGAGGTAGGAGTGATATAAAGACCCGTAAATTTCAAGTAAATTTTTTTCTTAATTTTCTTTGGAATTTTACAAGAACGCAGTTTCTGACGGCACCTGATTCCGAGGCCCGGTGTGCCCAGAATGATTTCTGAAGTTTGGCTCGGGTACGTTCAGTGAACGAACGAGAGGGTTTTTATAACTTTTAAACCAGTGCTCGGAATCAAATTTTGAGGGCACCGATGGAATTGCAGCGCCGGTATTTTCTTAGAAATGCCTCTTCCGGAGTTGCGTTTGCTCGGGTGTGGTTTTTAAATTTTTGGGGTTAAGTTAAGAAATAAAATAAAGTGGTGCGACAAATTTATTTTTATTTCACTTAAAGACACTTAAAAGACACTTAAAGCCACTTGAGCTAAGTTGAAGCGGATAGGGTTCAATCCAAAATATCCTACCCTCTTGGTAGGATATTTGTGAGGTGGGGCCCGCACGAGCCCCGCCATTTCTTTTCCTCTAAGTAACGCACCCGTGAAAACTCCTCATTAATGAAAGTCAACTGGGACGTTTTCTAAAACTCTTAAACGCTTCTATTAATTGGACTATTAAGACGTTACCATTAATTCACTGAATTAATGGTTCGTTTCTTAACCTATTTTTCAAACTGTTGGCATATTAATAAAATAAGACCAACACACTTTCTTCTTGGGTGCGATTTGTTGAGAGGATTTGGAGAATCTGTACCTTCATCCTCCTTCGTGAAGAATGCGAAGAACGCGAAGAACGCGGAGAACGTGAAGAACGCCGAACCCTCGGAGATCGACGACGCGACATCGTGTTCTGCGACGCCGACGATTCTCCTTCCACGATGCTTCTTCCGCGACGTTCTTCCCCGCAACAATCTCTGATCATCAACTGCTTGAGGTAGGAGATTACAGATCTTTTAAATTTCCTTTGTGGATTTTATCCTTAACGTGGATTTAATTCGTGAAATTAAATCCGTGTGTTTTCTTTAAACCTCGGAGATCGTCGACGCGACGCCCTTCCGCGACGACGTGACACCCTTCCACGACGCGACGATCCTCTTCTTCCACAACGGTCAATTCCGCGAAGAACTCTCGTCTGATGACAGCTTCGAGGTAGGGGTTTAATTTGAGAATAATATTTATTCCCATGGTTGTCTCATCTAAAACAAAGAACCCGGATCAAAGTTCAATTTTAATTCATTAAAATTGTGCCTTGTTTTGTTTTTCATGTGTTGATTATTATTCCCGATTGTTATCACCTAACGCGGAGGGTGCGGGACAAACAAACACGGACCATGAACCCTCCGCAGTTTTTCGTTGATGCGCGGATTGGCGGGCGACGACAAACGGGGCCGCAAGTTAATTTTGAAGGCTTTGCAGTGAAGTTCAAGTCTCAGGATGAGCACTGGCGAAGACCGCGCACAAATCGGACCACCGGAGCGCGTCCGGTGGTCCACGGAACCCCCCCGCCGGCGCGCCACGCTGGCACGGCGGCGCCGGCGGCCGGAGGCGGCAGCCAGCAGCGGCCGGCCACCAGGAAGCAGCGGCGCCCGGCGCGCCGCTGGGAAGACCCGCTGTCGTTGAAGCCGCGACGGCGCTGGCCGGTCCCGGAGCCACGCTGGACTGCGGAGGAGGGACGCGGCTTAAGCCGTGTCTGGTGACACAGAGCGGCCCCACGCGGGGCCGCGGCTCTCCTTCACGCGGGGGGGGCATCACACCCCCGCGCCGCTCGGCTGTAACCAGCCGAGCCGACCCTGGCGGTCGGGCCGCCCCCGCGCCGGTCGGGCCGGGTCGCGCCCAGGCCGGGCCGGGCCACCCTGGCCAGGCCAGGCCGCGCTGGCCGGGTCAGACCCAGACCTGGGTCGGGTCGACCCGGTTCGGGCCGACCCAGGGGGGGTTGGGCTGGGTCGGTCCGGGCCCAGACCCCCCATTTTCGGACCTTTTCGGTCTTTTTCTCATAACATGAGCTACGGGCCTCTGAACGACGCACCGTCAGCGGCGATGCGATCCTTGGATCGAGACGGTCGTTTCGGTACATTACACTCAAGGTTTCGGAATACTTTGGGTTTGGCTGGGTTGGTTCGTACACGAAACCAACCGGGCCCTCGGAGCGGAAACGCTCATATCTTGAGCTTCGGACATCCGATTGACGTGTCGTCGACTTTGTTGAATTCCTCTAAGTGAGAAGGATCTTTTGGCTTACTCCGCCCGAGGTTTGGACGAAGTTGGAGTACGGTCGGTTTGGTTTTTCCTTAAAAACCAACCGGGCCCCTGGAACGAAAAAGCCAATAACTCTCAGGCCGAGCGTCCGATTGATGCGCCGTCTGCGACGTTGAGTTCATGTTGACGATACAGAACTTTTGGATACATCAACTCTGGACTATGTGTCAGTTGATGTATCAGCCTCTCGGCTCGTGGAGCGGACCCTCCCGAACTAGCTTATTGTGTGCGGGAACCCTAGTGCTGGATGCGACTACGACTACGATGACGACGACAGTACAGAGATCCTCAGTGGATTCGACGACGACTGTGCAGAGATCCTCAGTGGATTCGACGGCGACGACTACAGCACTCAGTGATCCTTTTTGGGTCAGTTCTACTGATCCTGTGTGGGTCCGATCCTGTGTGGGTCAGCGCTCAGCGGTCCTGTGTGGACCAACGCCTACAGATCCTGTGTGGGTCTGATCCTGTGTGGGTCTTTGCGGGGGTTAGTTACCTATCGATCCTTTGTGGGTCAGATCCTTTGTGGGTCATTGTGGGGGTTAGTTACCTATCGATCCTTTGTGGGTCATATCCTTTGTGGTTCATTGCGGGGGTTAGTACCTATCGATCCTTTGTGGGTCTGACGGCTTAGATGAATCAGTGGCAATATCTGGTCATCTTTATCGTCATACAAAGAAGTATTCCTGTGTGAGATGAATCCTGTTTTTCTTTCCTATGTGGATTGTGTTGTGCTATCCTGTGTGGATTTACGTTTTTCTTTCCTGTGTGGACTGGGTTGTACTTGGGTTTGGATGTTGGAGCCTAACGAGAATTGATGACTTAGGTATATGTATGGGCATATACCAAAGCTGTGTCGGATGTTACTTCGTGATTGTATCTTTCCTTTGTGGTTTATCCTTTATGGATTCTGGGAGACCTTCGGGGGTCTCGGGGTCCCTACTGAGTAGCTTATACTCACCCATGCACGGGCTATGCCCGCACTACGTTGTGTTGGTTGCAGACGACGGACAGCACTGATCGTGATTGAGTCTTGCAGAGCAGGACGGTACCTGGAGGTGGACCACTAGGCGGGACGTGCTAAGAGTGGACGGTTGGACCCGAGGAGCTGTAGAGGCTATCTGTACCCACCCTTCAGGTGGGATTTCCAGTGGATAGCTCGACGTTGCGGCTTTACTTTTTCAGTTTTTGTTTTCCCTTTCCAGTTGTACTTTACTTTCAGTTTGGGTTTGTATTCTGGCCACTTACTTTTCCGCACTTACTATTGTACCAGTTTTTACTTAGTGTTTACTTCTGTCTGCTTGCTCTGTGGTGTTTTTTGTTTACTTTACAAAGGAAATTCCTCCCCTTTTTTTCGGGATTTACGCCTTGGTGCTAGTCGCCAGCCCCTGGCCTATGGGAGGCGGGCTTGGGGTAGTCACGGCACGGGCCCTGAGGACGGGTCGTGACAGTTTCTCCCTGCCTCAGTGCCTCCTACCTCCTACCCCATGGCCCTTTCCTCCTGTTCCCAGCCTCCCTGGCTCAACTGCTGCTCCCTGCTCCCTACGCCCTGCCCCCTACCCCCTACCCCCTGCCTTAGTGCCCTGCTCCCTGCTCCCTTCTCCCTAACCCTACTCCATTCTCCCTGCCTCCTGCTCCCTGCTAAAACACAAAAAAATAGCAGGAAAAAAAACACAGGCCCTACTCCTTGCTTAAACTCAAATTCATATATCACAAAACAAGAAAAGAGCACCTCTTGGATATCATCAAAACATTATATACTTATGCATACATTATGATCATAACTGTTCCATAGTGCATGTAATTTCAATATAAAAGGTCAAAATTAACAAAAAGATAATTGGGTATCAGAAAATTAAAATCATAAAATAGTGAACAAAGAGAAACATTCAAACTTTAAGATGTTAACAATTCAAAATGTATGAGGTCGGAAGAATGTAGTGGTGTAGAATGTACCTAATATAATTTTAAGCATCAAAATTACCTAAAATAATTGTAATGTTGGATATTACATATTGAAGATAACATATATTTAAAACATATCATTGAACAATAAACATTTAATGAAAAAAACTAAGAATTAATATAAACATGGTATAATATATAACAATTATAAAATTATGAAGTCTCATTGATAATAGACATTTGGATATAATAATCTGCTGAAAAGGGTGTCATTGTTGTGAATACCAAAAAAAATTTCGTTCCTTTTACACTATTTCTATTGTGTGTCTATTTTTAGATATATTCCTAACAATTTTGTACCTTCATTGAGATCTTAGAGGATGTACACCACTACATGGATGAAGAACTCAAGGTGAAAGATCAATCGTAGCTGAGATGTGACTTTGTTTGAGTGCATGCGATCATAGTGAAAACGTTATTTCTGGAAAAATGAAGTGGAGGAGCATTTTCATTGTTGGATCACACATGATCACTGCTGGGAAACAAAAAAAATGGATTTAGCTATGCATTCTACTACATGAAGTGATCAGAGACATCATTGTTAGACATCCATGTTGGTGCCAACTTTCAAGAAGTTCTATCTTCTCTACCAAAAATCTTCTATGTTGTCCAAATGTTAAGATAAAGTCATGACACCACAACATTTATTGTGTGTTGTATCTTGAGTGCCAAACATTGAGTGGAAGTTTTGATAACTTTCGGTGATTGTTGTACTACATAGAAAGAGGCAGAGGTGATGATATGATTCATTATAGGACTGTCTAAAAAATCTCATTGTTGTAGTGTAGCAGTTCAAGATGATTGCCTTTGATTTTTTAGTGTTCCTACGAGAATGGTTACTAAAGTTGCTATGGAGTAGTCATAGTTGGAGAAGTTGTTCTGTGAATAGGTGGTCAAGATTGAAGAACTACTAACATTTTTTAAATCCCTTTCTAGGGTGCATGAATAGTACTAGGATTAGAAGAAGAATATGTAGGAATATGAATGGTAACTCACTGAGTTATTTTATCAATATCGAGTTATGTAGGAGTTGGGTCTAGAGTTGAACATAGAAAAACTTTCTAGAGAAGTGGTGAGTCCAAACATTCTTTACACTATACAGGATTACAAGGGATTAGAGGAATACATCTCACCTACTATTAATTGTGACCATGTAGAATTCTTCACCATTCTAGGAACAAGATGCAAAGAATGTAGTGAGGCGGCGGATCATTTTCCTTATGATAATCGACTCACAAAAGTTCCTAACATAGGAGTAAAGAGATGCAAAGACTTGTAGAGTTTCTTAAAGTGAGCTCGGATCTACCATAAAATATTCTCAAATTGGCTATGAGCATAGTGTTTTTTATGGAAGCTACAAGTCTCAAATTTGGCATGTGAAGAGTGTAACAAATACTGATGCTCTCTCAGCTACTTCTGCAAAAAGTATTAACAGTTCCCCTCAATGTCAAATCAAAAGGCGATCTAAAATCTATGGGTAAATTTAAAGTATTACGTGGGATGAAACAAGCCTATCAGGGATAGAGATGGGGAACAATTTAGTTTCCATGTCTAGGTTCACCATTCACTGGCTTCCTTAACAAGCGTCTCCAGGAAAGATTCAAAATCGGAGGCCATATAAGTTCATGATCTGATGGACACAAATTATAAATATTATTGGCTGGGGAGGGGGGAAATACACCAAAACACTACAGTCATGTTCAAATCCTAACAATTATTCTCAAACTTAACAAAGGAACCACAAATTATAGGCACAATGTTCCATTGATTATATAACTTATAATGGAACACCATTAGTCATCTATGTAACCCCTTAAAAGGAAGAAATATGACTCTTATCACATGGCCTTCAATGTTATATTATGCTATGGTTAAATGAATGTAATATCACACCCATTATTGGTGATAAGATAATAAATCAACCAACTAGTGACAAGACAATAATCCCATACCCTTATTTTTTATTAAGAAATAAATCAATCTACCTTTGAAATGAATGTAATCTCACACCCATGTTAGTGATGATTTAATAAGTGAACTCACTAGTAGTGATATAGTGAGGTCCTACCCATATTGGTAATGAGAAAATAAATCAACACACTAGTGAAAAGTGAGTGAACCCATTCCCTTATTGGTGGTGATCTAATAAATTGATCTGATTGTGATGATCCAGTAAAATTTTAACCTCATATGTGATGAGCTGAATGACTCAATCACCTTCCTAGATACAGTTATATTTCAGAGTTCTCTATTATATGGATTTAAACTATTAAGTCATTCAATAAACAAACCACTATGAAATTAACATGGATGGTGTTTACCCCACTAATCCAACATGTTATAAAAAACAAACTAGTATTGTTAATATGAAGGATTGCATGAATATTTTTTTTAAAACCCCAAGGCTCGAAATGTTTTCTTGATCAATAGAATCATGTCTCAGAATCAAGGTAATATACCAATTTTTAACATGGGGAGACAGGATAAAATAAATAATATCACAATCCACCAATAACTACAAACATAATATTTTTTTCTTTCATCATAACTAGCATGGAATTAAAAAAATTGAATACAATATTTACCTTTGATGCTTGGATATTATCAAGGTGCACATTATCCTCTGATTGGCAGGCTGCTAGCCCATATCTACCATCACCTTATAGAAAGTCTCATGCGCAGCTCTCAGAAACATCAGATTCAGGTGAACTTCTATCAAATAGATCACCAGATCAGATAAAAACTCACATAGAAAGGGACTCCAGATCAGTTATCAGAGTCTAACTTTATAAAGGAATTGGAATTCATCTTTCTAGTATCTCAGCAGCAAATTGTAATGGAAAATCATTCTTGAGCATGTAGTTAGCAATCTATAAATCCATATTCAAGCTCATCATTCAGCCTGTTGGGAGTTCTTGTGGTTGGAATTAGGATTTTTATGTCAAATTTTCAAGGTGACTAGGGATAGATATATGCGTTCATCCTAATATCGATATTTTTGGAGTGTTTTGTAGAAGA
Organism: Viscum album; assembly: GCA_963277665.1. Taxonomy (NCBI): domain Eukaryota; kingdom Viridiplantae; phylum Streptophyta; class Magnoliopsida; order Santalales; family Viscaceae; genus Viscum; species Viscum album. The sequence goes on along the minus strand of OY728140.1, from coordinate 1,296,655,311 downwards.
AACTTGTGTTTCAGTTGAGTTTGGTTGGTTTTATAACTAGAGACAACTCAGAAGTGAGCTATCATATAGTTGGGAGGTTATAATGGTTCAGGTACTCAAATGAGGTAATTCATGCCTAATCTTAAACTAACCATGTGTATATGAACCTTTTTGATGTTTTAGAGGTGTATTTGAACCTTTTTGTAGTTTTAGAGGTGCTGGCATAGACCAAGAGTTGAGTTTTAAGAATTTTTGTTGGGCTTAAGGCTAAAATTATATAGGAATTCAAAGGTAACACCATAGCCAAGGGAACCATGACATGATGTGTAGTTTAGTAATAATAGATTTTTTAAGGCTGGTGAAGGACCATGATATAGCCAAGTACCTTGAAACATTATGATTGTTTTCATAAGAATAAATTATTCTAAAGTAAGGTTGCATTGTTGATCTAAAGGTGGATCACACCATGACCCATAGTGTTGCTCCATAATTCCCTAGCCACAAAGGGTAGTTGCACTGTGAATGGAAGGATCATGTCGTAACATGGTCCAAGGTAGTGGAGTTAGGTTCTTGGGTTAGCACTAGTGGATATGTGTCACTGCATGATTCAAAGGTCCCCATCGCAAGGTGGGTTTTCCAGAGGCATTGTGTCATGAACCCTATGAGCGCACCATAATGTACTTCCTATCCAGTTTTTTAAATGTCAATTAATATGTTTAATTAGTTAATAAAATGAGAGTTTGACCTCATTTTCCTTCTAATAGTAGGTTATCTATCCCTATATTCTGTCTCTTTCCTTCTCCCCATCCCAAGTAGAATTTTGAAGTTTGATCGGGTGGATGCTACACTTTCTAAGCCATTGAGTAATAAGAACTAACTAAAAAACAAACTATGGAATAAGGATCCCAAATCAGAGTGTTAGTGGTGTTAATAATAATAAAATAAATATTAATAATCAAATTAACCTTAAATGGGACAAAAAAGCTACTGATAATTTAGAAAAAAACCTAGTGCTCATTTTTGTGGAGGAGGTCTAAAACCCTTATGTCACTATTATAACCCCTAGGAAAAATCACCAAAAATAGTTGGAAAGGGAAGTTATTTGTCATTACAAACATTAATACTCATTCAATACTCCGCCCTCTATCATAAAACTTTTTTAAGGATCGCCTGATCATATATCAACCCCATCCAAACATATGATGGTTTCAAACTGAGATGTACTAAAATAAAATTAGTCCAGGGAAAGTAACTTCCCTTCAAAACTCTACACCAAAGGTCTTTTGGTTCATATAGAAGACATCACCCTTGATTATCCAAAATAACTAGATTAAATGCATTAATATCTTTCAAACCAAGTGTCCCGCAATCCCTCTCATGACACATAACCTCCCACTTAACCTGGTATAGAGTTCTTCTACTCGGTTCTCCTCCCCACCAATAGTTAGAAATAAAATAATTTAAAAAATAACAAACAGATTTAATAAAATATGAATTCATCTTATAATAAAAATAAGAAGAGACAATTAAACTTTATTGATTAAAATTCACTTACCCACCTTGGAAAAAAGTTTCCATTTATATCCATAAATATTATTACTCACCCACTCCATCAACTAGTGAAAAGCTTCCACATGTGTCCAACATATAATAAGTTGAAAGCCAATATATTTTTCATGATAAACATGAACAAAAACTCAACACACAAAACAAAACTAGAATGAAATAAGAAAATATAGGACATGCAGATATGATTCACTATTTAGTTACCCATTTTCTTCCCTCTTCTTATTTCTCACAATGATCTCCCAATTCACCACCCCAAGAATAAACCAAACTTTGTTATCTAATTTCAGTAGATCCAGTTCTATATTATCTAGGAGCACTCTATGCATAGTAGAAATAGTAAGATTTTTCATCAAAAGATGGCCATTATATATAAACCAGACTTCGGAGGATCCGATCTTACTTTTCTCTTCTCATAGAATTCAAGTCACAAGTGAAAGAAATGTTTAAGAACTGCAATGAAAACAGCAGCGTAAATACCTGAAAATCGTCATTAAAAAAAGAACAATGGGATTTGAGGGTGATCATGCTTTGATTTGGTGTATCATATTTCCTAATTATGCCATTTTAATGAAACAGGTGAATATTTCTTGTGTTGATAAAGGTTTTGAGTTTAAACATTTTCAACAAACCCTCCCGCCTTGCCATTCCAAGGTTCTCCTTGCACATGATGATCTCAAAATGAATTGTGGTGTCATAATTGTTATCCTTGGAATCCTGTATTTTTAAGAAAAAAAAATAGAGACATTGTAGAGAAGGAAAGGATCTACCTATGTTTGGGCATGCCCGCCTTAATTAATTTATCCTTGATTTTTTTCATTCCCCATCATGATGGATTCCAAATACTCTTTGTAATCTTGAGTCTACTTTCATATGAAAATATCTATAATCCTTAGGGTCACTTCATCCACTTCTATATTTCTAGTAACAGTGTAGGTTTCTCCACCTTCCTTGGTTGATATTTTCTCGATAGTCCCTTGAAATCCCTTATACCATGGATTCATGGGATCTATCATTTCTCCATCTAAAAGGCATCTCAATTTTTATAAAATGTCTCTGGGATCATAGTTTGGGACATAGGAGCTCCACCCGATACCGATCCCTTCACTCCCATTAACTAGAACCTTTGGTATCACCGGTATATTCCTTATAAGTACCACAAGAAAGTTGGGAACAATCTTCATAACAACACTTTAATCACACACTTACCAAGTGGGTTCAATAGACTATCCATATTCATTAAAGTAGTTGAGTAGAATATCATCTTCCTTCGGGAATAAGAAACAGGTAATCAGAGATAGTCAATTATAGACATATCTGGCACTGGCATGGTCTTTTGCCTCCCTTGTTAAAACACATGTCTCATAAAGTGAGATTTTGGGTAGAATTTATGCTCAAATGAAGTAAAATTGTAAAAAGATTTACCTGGTGCCTAGTACCAAATTGGCCATTTGGTTGAAGCAGGTTAATATAGTTACTCCCAACAAAATCCTATGCCATTCCAATTATGGTACCAGTAAAGCTAGTCTCCCCATGGTGATAAGCTGAGTGTTCTGATACATAACGAGAGAATTGGGAAACCTTCACCTCCTTTACAAAATTCCTCTTGAAATAGAAAAAGAGAATCTCCCTTTTCCCGACTTCAAGTCATCGACCGAATTGAACATTAAAGGTACGCCATTGAAAATGGTATTAGCTCTTTGTACACAAAGTCACTGTACTTGATAAGCTTTTAATTCTGATCAAGGAAAGTGTCACCCTGTAGAAATAGATAATATAATAAGGTAATACTTATACAACCCTAGAAATCACCTATCAAAGTCAATTCCGAACATCAAGCTGTCGAAGCAAATTATTTCTAGATTCTATCTTTTTTTTACTGAATGCAAGCTCAATTTCATTTCCATATTCATCTTGGACCCATACAAATTCCTTCCTATTCTTTTGGAGCTCACTGAAGTATTCTTCTCCTTCTTTGGATGTACTTGTACCCAACCCCTGGTACACAGAGAATAAATTTCAGAAAAAAAACAATTCAAAAATGAGGCCTGATTGTGTTATTAAAGAAATTAATATCAATTATATAACATTTATGTGAATTGAATCCAAAGCACAAAATGCTTAAAACATCCAACCTATTTCCACAACTCTTCAGCCTCTTTAGTACGGCCATGCATTTTTTTCTCGATCAGATGTTGCTAAAGCCCAATTATAATAAGCCTGGAACAAACAAGAGAATATTAGCATAGAAAAAAAATGTAGTTACAAATCAGAAATTATCACCCAGATCATCATTCAAGTCTTCCATAATTATCATCATTTAAAAACATTGACTAATTTATGTAATCATGTGAAACAAAGCCTTCAAAACAACTCAATATATTAATTTTTTATATTTTAAAATATTTTTTCAATCATAACATAGAAATACTATATGAAAATTCTATGTAAATAAATTATACAAGAGACATACACATAATATATTAAAACAAGACCAGTCGGTGTGATCATATCTACACGATAATCATGTATTCACATTATACTTGCATCGTTTTCTATTGGAATATGGTTATATTACAAGGTCACATAATCATATCACCATAAAAATATCCTCATGCTACTGCATTACATTATTTAATATCTACCATGTGGTTTACACTTCTCACACATTCTGTTATTATACATATTCCTTATTCGGTTTCATTATTCCATCATGGAAATTAATAGGATGTATCTTCCTCAAAGCCAATAGTTCTCTAAGATGACATGTCTCTCCTTATTTACATGAGTATGACTTGTGAGAAGATAAATCAAAAGATATATTGAGATCTGAGGCACCCAATATAGAATATAGAACCCTAAATACCTTTGTTGGTATGTGAATTTAGGAGCTGTGATCGACCAAGATCCACAAGGAGGAGGAGGATCACCAGGAGGGGGTGTCTGTGTTGGAGGCGCGCCAGAGAAGGAGGTGGGGTGGCAACCTAGGAGTAGAGTCGGAGGGGGGTGAGGTGTCCACGTTCGGTGGAAGCGTCCGGGGAGGAGGGTTGGATATGAGGGCTCACGGTGGTGGGGTTGAAGCAAGGGGCAGTGTCACGAGGGCAGTGTCGTGAGGGCAGTGTCGCGATGGCAGCATCACGCGGGCACCGTCGCACGGGCACCATCAGGGGAGGAGGGTCGGGGAAGAAGAGAGATCGTGAGGGGCACCGTCAGGGAAGGAGGGTCGCGCGGATGTGAGGGAAATGTGAGGGGGTCGCACAGAGAAAGTAAATTCCCGATCATCAAACCTTAATTGCCACTGGTTTTAAGTTAAGTGTGGCTATAAATTAACCTATAGCCCCGAACTTATAAAATTGTGGCTATAGTTCTGTGGCTATAGGTCATTTTTCTAGTAGTTATTTTTTCTACTGAATTAATTAACTTATTCTTTCATATACATTATCCAATTTTCATCTTTTAAATCTTTTTCTATCATCTTGGGTTCTAATTATGATAGGAAGGAATAAAATTCAACTAATATTCCTATATTTATTCTATTTATTATTCCAATGTATATATTTCCTATAATTTTTTCTAATGGATGATACTTTAAGTTTATATATTGTCTAGGTAAGACAATTTTAGGTTCATCTATTTTATGTTTTTATGGATTGGAATGACTTTAATTTTTTTTTTTCAAAATCAGTCATAGTTCATTCAAGCCTCATTTTTTCAAAAGAGGTAAAAATTTCATCTATTTGATCTTTCCTTTTATCAAAGGGTCACTTTAATCAGACTTCACATAAACTAATTCTTCAAAAATCTTTGAATTTTTATTAAATACTATATAGGCTTTAAAAGGAGAATAATATCATGTAAATATTCCTTCATCACCCTTTGGATTAAATTTACAAAAATTTTAATTAGTATTCATGATATATACCTTCCATACAAACACTTTAAAGTAATTTAATTAAGTTTTTATATTATTCAAAAGTTTATAGTGTGTATTTTTAATAAGATTTCTACTTTAAACTCTATTCAAGATATAGTATCATGTGTTTAAATCTTATTCCAAAAAATAGGTTGGAAGGCTCTATTATTTCAACATATTTCATTCTATCTCTTGAATAGTTTTCTTTCTTCTTTCAATAATTAAATTCTATTTAGATGTTCTTTCTGTAGATAATGTGTGTTTAATACCGATGATTGAGAAAAATAATTAAATTATTTTTTCTCAAATTCTCCACCATGATCACTTTTTAATGAAAATTATTTTAGAATATTTTTCATTTTGAACAATTTTAAAAAAAGTTTCAAAAAAATTGAACACTTCACTTTTCAGTTTTAGTAAATTAGCACAAGTAAATATTGAAAAATCATCAACTAATATATACAAATAGAATTTTATAGACAACCATTATACCCTTGATGGTCTAGAAAAATCCATGTGGATAAGTTCAATAGGTATAGATATTGAAACATTGTTAATTGATTTGAAAGATGATTTGTGTTGTTTTTAAATTTGGCATGCATCACATAATCTATCATTAACAAATTTAAGACTATAAAAATCAAAAAATATGTATTTCATAGAAAATTTATAAAAGGAAAATATATATAAGTGTCCTTGTATTCTATTCCAGATCAAATACTCATTTTTCTTAGTAGTAAAACAATTCACGTTTTTGACACACGGAATTAAAATGCTGGGTATACACATTTTCAGTTCTAGGTGCTCTAAATTTATGTAATTTTTCTTTGAAAACTGAGTTGGATTTTTTAGAGAAATAAATATAAAAACCATAATCAAAAATTTGAGAGATACTTATCTAGTTGTTCTTTAGCCCTTGTACATATAGAACTTTCTTGATTGATATTGATTTTGGATCTCTAGTAGATCTGACTCCAATTATCCTCCCTTTATAATTGTCTCCAAAGTTGACTAGATCTCCATATAGTTTTCTAGTGTATTAAAGTTGGAAGAGTCTCTAATCATATGTATTGAGAAGCCTCTATCCATATACCATAAAACAATTTTTTTATGGGGCCTTTTTACTAAAAAAGCATTTAAACAAGAGTTTTTTTTGTACCCATATTTTCTTGGGTCCAGTTGTGTCAGCAAGAAAGGATCAGAGAATCCATATTTTCCATGTTTTACCAAAATTAAATTAATTGTTTTAGAAATTTTCATAAAAATAAAAATATTTTTTAGTCAAATTTTCTGGTGATTTGGTAACCATAATTTTATTATAATAATGTCTTTTCATTCTATAAAATAAACATATAGAACATTTCAAACATGGAAAAATAATTTTTATATAATTTTTATTTTCTTCTTTTATTAATATTTCATATTTTTATTTTTTAATAACCATTTCTCCAATTATCAAATTTAGAGATTTTTTTCCTTTGGTTAAAATACTAACATCAATTTTATATGATTCTACTTAATATTTTAATTATTTTTATTGTCATAAATGGTATAGTTTTATGTAGATATATTAAATTTTTCTTTTAATTTTTTATATTGTTTTAGTATTGTATCCTTTTCACATAAAACCAAATTATGAATATTTTTTAGTGACATATTCTTTTTTATAAGAATCTAATTATATGTTTGAAAAGATATCAGAATTACATAACAGAATAATTATAGGACTGTACCTCATTTTATTCCTTATCCATAAATAACATGTTTTCTTTCATATTTTTTGACTCTTTTTTTAGTCAAATTTTGACGAGCTACATGAGTCTTCGGACACACTCAAAGTAGCCTTCATAGATCATTTCCTTTTAAGATCCTAATCAGTTTCCTTAAAATTATTCTTTTATATATTTTTTCATTATGTTTTTAACTAGGTTAAATCAGGTATGATATAACCCATCTATTTATATTCATATAATCTTACTTATTTAGATCATTTATTATATTTCTTGAATGATTTTTTGAAGCCTCTATTTTTCCTTTAGAATTTTCTAAGTTCTCCAGCTAGCTTAGCTAGTTACATTTAAAAATTTGAGTACTCTAGATCCTTTTATATTTTTACATCTTATTTTATTTTATTTTCCTGATTATTATATGTAACTTTAAGGGTTGTGTTTTCCATTTTTACAATCCTATGATCTTTAGTTTCAGTTTCTATCTCTGCTTTATACATAATCAGGGTTCCAATCAAATATTTCATTATCAAATATTTTACTAGAGATGATTATCTAATAGATACAGATATTACATTCCATTTTAGGGTAGTACTCTGAGTACTTTCAGTGGTTGATCTGATTGAGAAATCTTTGTTTCTAAAGCAGCAAAATCATTGACTATTTTAGTCAACCACCCATTAATTTTGGTGATTCTTTAACCCCTGTACATTATGAAGGTTTAAATCATTAGTTTTCCCATAGACTACCTCAACTATTTGACATTGTCAGTTCCTTCATATGTAATGGTAATCATATACCACATTTTACAAGAAGTAGTACATTGTGATACTCAATTAAATTCATCTTGAAAAAGTCTACAATTAAAGAATTTATTTATTTTTAATTGAATTCATACAAAGATTATTTAGTATCATCCCATGTTTCTAGTTTTTATGGAACTATATATAGTGTGATAAAATTCAAATATACTTTAAATCCAAGATTTTTTAGATAGATGATAATACAATATTTCCAGCATCCATAGTTATCACTATTGAAGTATGGAGAATATATCATAGACATAAATTCTATAGGATCATCCATTGACATCTTTATTTATATAGATATTATACTTTAATATTTATAGATATTTATCTAATTTATTTAAAACTCACTCCTCTGATACCAATTTTTAGGTTGTAATAATATAAAGATACACAAGAGGTGGGTAAATTGTGTCTTTTTTACAGTATTTATCGATTTCATCTTTTATACTTCTTTGGTATTTATTTAGATATGTAGAGTTCTATTCTATATGTATTTTGAGAAATAGATAAATCGAAAATAAAAAAGAAACAATTTTTATTGTGGTTCAATGCACAAATATACCCTAGTCCTTTCCATCAATTCTCTCTATACGAGCTTGGTTATTTTTCCTGAAAGGTCCACTTATCACAAGACCTTCACAACAAAGTGAAGGCAATTTAAAACATTACAATAAGACTTTACAGAGCCTTCTAGTTCTTTTATAATGAACCATATTCTCCACATATTAGTTCAATAAGATGATACTTTTCCATGACTGAATTTAAGTAGCTAAAACTCCAATAAATCAAAAGAGTTTTGATTTGATTGAATAACAGGTTATTGATTAGAGTTACAACAACTTACATAATAAAAATATTCTTCTTCGATGATTAATTCCTTTCAGAAAGAATAATATTGAAGAGATCCAAGTTGTGAATGGTCTTCAATAAAAATAGAAATGAAAAAATATCAACAATTAAAAAACAGGAGGTTGAAATATGCACATCTTCATAGTGGATTGTTCATAATAATAGAGTAGTTAGATCTGTTATCTCTTTGTCGCAGTTCTTTATTAAAAAAGAAATTTCACATAGAAGGAAATATATATATTTAACAAAAATACTATTTTTACTTATATAGAACACTTTTTATTTTCTTCAGTTGAGTAGATCACCATATGTTGCTTGAAAAATTGAAAAAATTCAAATATAAATTATTTAAGAGAGTCGTAACATCCCTTAGAAACATGAATTATTTACTCTGTTGAATATGATCCTATTAATTGGTCAAAAAATCATTAAACTGATATTTTCTTCTACAGGACCATTGAAGCAATCACAAAAAAATATCTTTAAGTTTAACTTCGTCATTGAATAGTCAAACATAGGGTTCCTTCGTGAAACAAAGAACTCCAAACATAGGGCTGACAATGTATGATTGATGTACCATAAATTTTCTTCCTCAAATGTAGGGTTACTTATAAGTTCAAGTATTTTTTACCCATACTTTCCCTTTTATAAAAGGTAGGGTTTCCATGAAATATAGGATTGATAATCAATACTCTTCATATAGTGTAGAGTACATGATCCTGACGTTCTATTTCAAATATAGGGTTTTTGAACCATAAGTTTTTCTTATACGTGTTGGGTATGAATAGCGTTTACAGAATACATTTAAACACATATAGAATACTTTAATAGATATTATAACCCTTAAATAAAATAATCACCTCAATAAATATTTTCCTAAAAAATAAATAAAATATTTTTATTAGTAAAAAACAACAGTATTTGTGATCATCAAAATCAATAATATTTATAGAGTATTATTGAGAAAATATGTATAAAATGTGAAATCATAAGAATAAGTCAAGTATAATTGATTAGACATTACATCATAGGGTTCATAGGATAAACTCTCATACGCCATACATGAAATCTTAGGAGGAAAAAATTAACCAAATACATTGGAGTTCTATATAATTTAGGGCTAACCCATCACATTCATATCATGAACATGCATTTGTGCTCCACATAGATTATAAAACAAAAGAAAGTGATTCATAACTTTTAACCCCATGATATATGAGTATGTATTACATAAATAGAATTCCCTGATCAATGTATGATAGTAATATCTTGGTGATCACCTTTGAGTGGAAATGGGGATGGGTATTCTCTACAAAAAATATTTGGTATAGAAAATTGCACAATAATTTCGATAGCAAAATGGGTGTACATAGAGATTCATAAAAGGGTTTAATAATAATGAAAGGGGGTTTATCATTACATGAAAAGAGTAAGGATAATAATATGTATGTTTAAAAACAAATTCCAACATGAATATTTTGAAATCAGAAGGAATAATACAAGGAATGTGCTTGATTAAAGAGGGGGAGGAGATAATCACTTACCCTGATATGGATATTCTAAAATTTATGGAAGGATCTCATTAAGTGAAATGGAAAACATTGGGAGATATTTATATACGGTTATAGATAATAACATTGTGTTCCAAGGTTTTTAGTGAAGAGGAATGGGAGGTTGGTGGGTTTATATAGGAAAAGTGTGGGGAATTATTTATTAATTTCTAAATTTAGGTTTACGAATCTATAAGATAAAATAATCAAAAACAAAAACATTACCATGGTTTTTCCCATGGTTTATTCAACAGTTTAGGGGTTTCAAATTATATATTTTACTATGAACTAAAATCATTAAAATGATATCCTTATTTATTTCTAAGTGAGTGATGTTCAAAAAGAATTAATTTGAAAACATTAATTTATAATGTAGATTTTTTAGGATTCATTGTGGGTTTATAAAATTATTCAAATACCAATAAAAACAATTTATTATATTAGGAAAACAAAATTTTGATCATGGATACTCTTTATAGTATTTATTATATCAACTTTGGGATGTTATGATGTCATGTTACATACTATATATTTATTCTGTATATAATTTTTACACAAAAATTAGATTGTATTATAAAATTATCAAAAATGAAATATTGGATAATTTCAATGTGAATATTTGAAAATTAATATTTAAATTTTCAAAATAATTCTCTAAATATGATAATTTACAATTTTAAATAAAAAATTCCCATATATTGAAAAATACAGTTTTAGGATGATAACAGTTTCTAACCCTTAGAGTAATTACCTTTGACAACAGAAAATTATATTCACAATAATATTTTAATAGATATTAAAAATTGATAACATTTAATTAAAATTAAATTTATTTCATAAATTAATGATTTCATAAAAAAACCTTTCATGATTGAAACTATATATTTAATAAAAATAAAACTTGGGTTTCATAATATCAAAATATATTTTTTATCAAACTCATTATTTAATAATTTATATGGTAACAAAAAAGGATAAATATATTAATTATTTTATTAAAAATCAAAATATTCAAATACATACCCTTATGTTCTAGATACATAACCCCTTATTATTCTATAGTACACCGCAATGTGATGGTGTGTGATGGTAACACTTTCTTGGTTTAGTTCGGAGAACATGGTTAGGGATGCAATCTTAATAATCATTAGAATATCCCATAAGTGGTTAAAATATTTCTTTAATAATCTAATATCATATTGGTCTTGGTCATGGTAAATGACTTTTCATAGTATATCCATTGAAATCTTTGATAAATGGGCTAAATAGGGTATTATCCTACAGGTCAAAAAATCTCTTCTTTCACCTGTATCAATTATATTTATCATAACCCTTAATATATAATAGTCTTAAGGGTAATTATACAACGAATATATTTTCAATAGTTATGACACATAAAAAAATTTAAATCAGACTTGATATAACATATAATGGCCCAAAATAACTGATGTTTTGCATGCGTTTCCAATAACTACTTTACTTAATATGGAAATTTTTTATATAAAATTGGATATTCATTTATAAATAAATGAGTCATTATATTTCCATAATCTCAATAATTTTAATCATGTCTTATGAATAATATTTAACCATTATATATAATTTTTTTACCATTTATATAAATCAGTGATGATAAATTAATAACAACACTTTGTGGAGATTGTAGTCTGTATGTATGCATGAGTTATGCTTTCACTTTTCGATTGAGGGAAAAATATTGTTAAATTATAATTCACCTTTTCATATTAATTATTATATCTTTAAAATAACATATATTAATTATATATATACCTATTAGCATCAATGTATATTGGAAATTAAAAATGAATCACATCGATTCGTGGATGTGGTATTCTACATATAAGCATGAGAAACATTATTGTATTCTAATGGATTTGATGGAAAGAAGGTTGGTGAGAAATTATATTTAAAAAAGAATATTTTTTTAGTAATTATGATATATAAAAAATAAATCAATCATAATAACCAACCATGAAACATGGTGATGTAAATTGAATCATATATCTACGTGGATGTGGTAGACCACACATACACATAAGTGATACTTTCATTTCTCCCATGATAGATAGTGTATGTATAAATTCCATTCCATCATAAAAAATCACTTATATAGGTGATATACTAATGATATTATATAATAATGGTTATGATAGAATTATTTGAGGTAATATAATATGTAAAATTAAAGAGATCAATTAATATGATTATTTATTTCTTAGAAAACACCTCAGAAACTCTTCTCAAGGACCATAGTGATGTTATTTTGAACTAAATAGATAATATTGGATTTGTCTAAGGTTATTTAGAGTATTTTTTTCATTGGTTGATCTAACTTAGTGGATTATGTTATTTTTAATAATAGAGGTGACATGGTGTCCTTTTATATTGAAGTAAACGAAACAATTGGAATTACATAAAATATTTAAATATAATAAATTCTTTTTGATGTGAAAGTTTAACCAAAACAACAAATGATTTCAAAATAATATAGATTATGTTTTATATAACTTCAAAAAAAATTAAAAGTTTTATGTGGTGTTAAAACTATATCTTTTTGTTTAACCTATTAAGTGACTAGTTTTATTCTTAACCATAGTAACAAATTTTTCAATACTAAACGATTATGAATTTATTTCTAATGTAACAGTTGGAACCAAAATTGGTAGGGTATAAAATAATAAATAATATAACATCTTTATTTCCCACTTTAAGTATTTTTATGCATTATAAATCATTAAAAAGGTTTATATAATATAAAATATCAATATTTTCATTTTTTGGAATATTCATTTAATTTGAATTTTGTGTTCGGAAAAAAGAAATGTGATTTAAAAATTAAACAGTTCATGATCACTTACACACTATAGTTAACCATGAATATATTTTAAAACAAAAATTCATCCAAAACATATTTATTTTATTGTTTGAAAAATAATTTATTAAATGTTTCTTCTACATGCACAATTATTGTGTCTGTGTTGTGTAAGAAATTAAGTTAATTATTCTATTAGAAAAACACAAAAATAAATCACTATGTTAAACATATTTTATTAATATAATAAATTTCCATTTAGAACCATCCATACATAGTTTTTATCCCCTGTAAAAACATGAATATTTATAAAATAAAATACAGTGGCATTTTGTGTTATTGTTTAAAAAAATTAAAATATGATCCATTATCCTAGAAATATTTCCCAAAAAATTCCATACAACCATATAATGGATATTTATGGTCATAATAAACTAATAAAACATATTAATTGACGTTTTATGAAATTATAATGTATTATCCCATAGTTTTAACCCAATTTTACACAGTTTACCCTTATCATGGTGAAAGAATTTTTTTACCATGGTTACTATTCGAAATGCCAAAAAAGTAAAAGGATATTATTTAACATATGCTAATATACTGATCCCAAATATAGAATCTATTTTACATGATTAAATTTATTTACTTTCTTGAAATAAATATTAATATAAATTCATAGAACTTTTTGAAAATGATTTTTTAGAAGAAAAAAAATTGATTTTAATCCTAAAAATGAATTTATAAAAAATTTATATATATTGATGATTCAAATAGAATTATTTAATTGATTATAATTTTAATGGATTTTATTTAAAATTAATACCAAATCAAAAATTGAATGATACTTTTAAATTACATTATTTAATAATGATAAAAGATAATATATAAAAATACAGAATTTTTTGATATTGAATTGAAAATAAATAATTTTAAAAAAATAAAAAAAATACTATGATAATATAATTTTGATCTGATGGATTAAAAAAATATTTTTTTTCTATAAAATAAAATTTCAATAAATAGTATAAAATAATTATAATTTATAGATATAAATCACAATTAAATCTTTTTTTCAAGAAAAAATATTTTTCAAGCATAAAATGGATTTACTGAAAATCTATTACTTATTTATTATAAATCAAAAAACATTTGAATTATTGAAATACATTAAAAAATATTTAATAATTTGATTACCACTATTCATACACTCTAATAAAAAATATGGGTTATACAGGTTATGTTCAAGTAATTTTATATTACAGTATATTGCGGTTTTCTAAATATTAATGTTGCGAATAAAGGAATATATCAATGACATTAAATATATACAAACATAATATATTCATAAATATCATATTATTATAATAAATAAATATTTAAACTATTTATATGTATTGTAGGACATATCAAAAGCTTCATAGTCTACATAATTTACTTATCATGCAAGGAAACTGAATTTTCATTCAATATTGTTTGTACATCAATAAATGTATAACACACACATCATAGCTCACCTTAAAAAAATTATAAACTGGAGGGAAATATTATGGATCACCATCCCTTTCAATTTTAAACCCACTAGTTAAAGATCAATATATGAATCACCCTTAATTAGAATAAATCATAAAACCTTTAACAATCCCACTAAATATTAAAAAATGAGTTAGAGTATGGAAAGTGATTATATTAATATTTGTGGAGGTGACTACATAGGACATATATCTTTCTTATGTGATTTTGTAGAATAGGTTGGGTTCAAAAATTATTTAAAAATATAAAATTTTAATAAATTAGTTAAAATTTAGAAAAAATTACATCATAATTCATCAGGTAACTAGTCCATTGTCATCTATTTCACAGTATAAAAATAGGTACCCACCTAGAGGCCATTAGGTTACTGACAGTAAACCTTGAAAAACATTCTAATTTCTTAGTAAACTAAGTACCTTATAATGGGACATCATAAACATGGAGCCATATGTTACCAGATGACATATTTCCACACCAATTGTGTTTCTTTTAATTCCATCCCACAACCTCTGGTCACTCCTGCAATAGTCAACATCCATGAAAATAAATATGTATGGAATTATATTTAATCAAATTTATTTTGTGGAATTTGGTTTCCACTAATAACCCCCCACTATACAATTTCATGTCCTTGAGAAAGATATAAAGCTCATAGAATGAAATTTAATAGCTACTGAGGTCCATATCAACCCCATTATCCCATGATTCATTTTGGATACACTTATGTTGTCATATCACATATAACAAAAGTAATAACTTTATATGAAATATTGTCTCCTTCAAATATGATATTCAAACTATCCATTATATAAGTGATGAGTCCACATCTATCTTGGGGCATAGTTGACACTGATAATGTTATAATGTTTAGGATAATATCTATAAAGCTGATATGTATATGTAATTTTCTATGAATAATAGTGTGTATTTATTATTGTCAAAACATCAACACCACATTAAATATCCTCTAGATTACCATGAATGGATCCTTAAACTTAGAAAATAATTTCACAAGCCTCCCAATCTATATCTATCACCGTGGAGTAAAAATACCTTTAATATTATGATTCACTACAAAAACACTATAGGATTTCATTTTAGGACTTTGAATTAATGAATAATACTCTCAACTATCATCAAATACATTCTTCTTAATTGAATATGTGTTGACATACAATGCATGATACTTTGACCAAAAATTAATGTTTACCTTGCCTCCGTCTAGAATATATGTAATTAGTATTACCAACATTATAAAACCCTAAAAGGTTCCATTTTTATTGATAATTTAAAATATTTTATAGGAGACGTTTGATATTGAATGATTTCTATAAAATAAACCACCAAATTCTAGAATACATTCTCATAGCATGTTACCCAAAATCCAAATAGTATACTTATAATACCAATATTTTTATGAATTTTGTTCCATAAATAAAGTAACCTTATAATAAATAACCCTTTATAATCATTTATAGATAAAGGATGTAAATTATTTATCCTTGTTTGATACAACACTACTTATCACACCATGTAGTATTATAATTTCTCATATATATATATATATCCATCATCACTATTCAACAACATGACTCTCTATAATTAAAAGTAAATGTCCATGAATCTCCAACCAAAACCCAATCAATCATACTGAATAAAATTAATGAGGTGATATCAGTAAACCTGTCCCAAATTCCATCATCACATCTTCCCATTTTAATTAATAAATAGGTACTAAGAAACCTTTCCTTTATTCTGTATTTTTTATTTCATTAATACATTTTTTGAAAGAATATATCACACACTTCACAAAACCAAAATATACAATGTAATATTAAATTATCATTATTAGGAAAATAATTAAGAGAATAAATTTTGTAGGATAAAAAAAGATATGAATCAATTAAAAATGCGTGCATTTAATTGTAAATATTATTTATGAAAAAGTATTTTCATTTAAGGTTTTTTATAATGAATTATATATTTTATTTAATTAGTAACATTAAAATTATTATTATTATAAAATATAAATTTCATAGTATAAATTAATATATTAACTTTTATTTAATTAGTATTTGAGAACACTTAATGTTTAAAATGTGTATTTTCTTATAAAATGAGTTTTTCTTTATATGTTGTAATATCATTTAAAAGTTTTTTTAATTTATAATTTTAAATTTAAAAAATTAAATTCATCTTTTACAAAATAATGGTAGAAATATCTTCAAATGATGTTTTGATATTTTTCTGTAATAGACGATTTTTGGGTGAATAGTGAAAAATAGCTTTTTTAGAAATATTGTAACTTTAATGGAATCATATTGATTTATTTATGCACTTAATAGTCATAAAATATCTATCTCAAAATAGTTTATATGAGGTATTATTTTACATCAGAAAACAATACATTTAATTTAGAAACTCGTGCTTCAATTTCTAGCACTTATTTTATATTTTATTCTCATAAAAACTATTCTTCGATCATTTCATTTAATAGTGTGGTTGGAAGGATCCATATGTATTTTACATGGATAAAATGAAATTTAACCTCCCATTTTCCAATTATATTGAAATTAATGACCGATGATTTAATAATATATACATTATTCATAAAAATTATTTTTAATGCATAAAAAGTTATTTTTAAAATTATAGTTTTCTACGAATCTTGCATACTTATGTTAACATTAATTTATTACACATATGGAAATTTAATATTTTAAAATGTATTCATCAATTGGAATTCCAATATCAAATTTTTGTTATATGTTCAAATTCAATTTTTTTTATATTGAATAGTTACTAAGGTTTATGTTTTTCACCATGGTGAATATTAAAATAATATTGGTGTATAGTGATATAAAATCACCTGAATGTTTTCTATCATTTCATTAAGATAGTGTATTTCTAGAATAATCATCCTATATTCTATAATATAAAAATTTTGTGTTATTTTTCTTTGATAACAACATTTATATTTTTCTAGTTGTGAATAATTACAAATATTACACTATTTCTTTTAATAACTCTAAATTTTTTATAGGGATAAAAATATGTTATCAATGGTAATAATTGGTAATTTTTAATATATAAAATTGTTTTTTATTTTAATAATTTATTTTTATTTTTTATTTATGGTATAATTACCATGAATGGTTATACAATGTTAATGTAAAGATTTTTTTAAGTAGTATAAAATTCAAGTAAATGAATTGGAAAACATTAAAAGTAATATGTTTTGTATTTATTTTAATTATGAAAGAATTATATGGCTATTTATAATCTATTTTTTATTCTGAATATATTTATATTCTAATTACAATTTTATTGTGATTACATTAATATTAAATTATGTTAAGAGTCGATAAAATGTCTATTGATATTTTATTTTTAATAAAATTATTAATTTATTTATATTTAAAAAAAAAAATTATTAAATGTATTGGAAAATACATAGAAAACCATGAATGATAAATTCTTGAGCTTCATGTAATTTTTAAAATTATATTTTCAACCCATAAGGAATAAATATTTTTAAAAATGCTATTGACTTTTTCCAATAAAATAGTGCTACAATTTTCATTCCTAAGACATAGATGAGCTTATTTTATTAAAAAAACTCTACCAAAATCCCTCCCCACAATTACTATACCACATTAATATAACCCATTAGTGATCAAATTTCACATTAACAAAGTCCTTATGTTCAATAATAATGTTAAATATCAGAGATCTAAGTACTGTTCTCCATGACACTTTAACTATTCTTAATTATATTTTCTATCTTGAAATTCAATAAAAACATCATATATATTTATTCTATGAATCAATTACTATGTTAGTGTCACCTATTTGACTATAATTTTTTTTGGGATCAATTTTTTTCTCAAGAAATTATTCTACACAATTCATTATCTTTTCAAAATTACAGATTATCAAAGACAAACATTTATATTAAAATTACCAAATTACTTTTTCAAAATTGATTGTTAGAACTCAAAATTTATCCTAAAACAAGGTTTAATGTATTATCATTTTTTTTATAAAACATTAATATTTAGTATTTTTTCCCTCATTTTGATAACTTTTGAAAAATGGCATTCATCGTGGTCTTTTTATAGAGCCGTGTGAATCATGATGTTTTAATGAAATTAATCCTATCTTGTGTATTCAACAATATTTATTTGATGATTGAATAAAAAATTAATATTACATTACATTTTTTATTATAATTATATATGTAAAAATTATATCCATTATAACAATAAAATTATATGTAAACAAATATTGTTTATTTTAACTATCTTAACCTAGATAATTGAAGAATGTTTTCGGGGTGGTACTATAACACCCCGATATTTTTATGAGATATTTTTTTAATTTCTTTGATATATTTTTTTAAACTATAAAAAGATAATATATAACTACATGAAACACCGTATTATATTTTGGTATACACAAAACGTTTCTTGGCTTGTGTTACACACAATTTCATGTTCATTTGATAGAATTCATTTAATACAAGACCAAGTTTAAGATAACAACTAAATATTATTATGTTACCTTATAAACTAGGCATCAAAATGGTAGTTTTTAATGTTATTAAATTAATTATGAAAATATTATTTACACATGTATATATAATAAATTATTTGGAGAGTAATTAATTATAAATGAAAATAAAACCATTTTTAAATAAAATAAATGTTTTTTTGAATAACTATTTAAATGAAAATAATTGAGTTTATAAAATTATAAATTCATCCTTTATGGATTTTATTAATGAAATATAATTTTAATATATTTAATATATTATTTAAAATTCATATTATATTTTTTCTATACCTAATACAAGAATATATTCAATTTTTCAGATAAAAGAACTGTTTTTCAAAAAATGTTATTTTTTCGCCTTTTGATGGTGAACCCATTTCGAATATATTTTTTCAAACCTTTTTATATTATATTTGATATAATAAACTTTTTCTTTGGAATAGGGGTATAAAAATTTAATTTGGATGAATTTTTTATATTTTTTGATATGTTTTAAGTTATGGTGAATAGTAAAAATTTGATAATATTAATTGAAAACAAATTTTTTCCTTGAAATAATATATATTTTTAAGTTATATTATGTAATGTTTTTGAAATTTAAATATATTATATTTTAATAATATAATATAATTTATTTCATTGGCATTAATTTTACATTGAATTTTTATGTAAACGCATTTTAATCTTTTGCAATGTTTTAACTTTTTAAACTCGTTTTATCATTTTGAAAATGTGTTTAATTTTAAATTAAATAATGAAAATTATATGTCTAGAATTTTAAAAAAAATTATTTCATATTTTTAATAAGTGGGTTAAAATTATCTAAATTTCTTTCTTTATTTTTGGTCATTATAAATAGTAACTTCAGTAATTTTTTATTAATACGGTAAAATGGTAAATCGATTAATTTAGGGTAAAAAATAATAAAGAAAAATTAACCTAAAACTTGTCCTAATATAATTTTATGATTTTTTTATACCTAAATCATCCTTATCTTGAAATGGTATCCTTTTGATGAAAGTTGGAGGAAATTTAACAAATTTTATTTATAGAAAAGTTAAATATGTCTCACTCAAATTTTAATAACTATTTGATTTTTAATATAATGTTATGCATATGATAAATATATAAATAAATCATCATCAAAAAAATTCCTTATCATGGTAATGTATTTTTAATTTTTAGAAAATAATTAATTACCTTAAAGGATTATATAATGATGATGCGTAAATTATTTAATTGATGAAAAATCAATAAATTAAATTTAATTAAATTTATAATGATTGTTAAAAGAACATAAAACATGACCAAATATTATTAGTCGAGTATATGTCTACCATAATCATTCAAGGGTCTAAGTATTGATCATTTTGAGCCACATGGAAAATATTATGACACTTATAATATTTTATCTAAAGTGATATTAAATTTTTCACATTCGTGTTTTAATAAATAAAACATTTTTTATGTGGGATTATCCAATAGCTATATTCGAATATAAGTATTATGATTCATTCTAGAGGATGTATCATCATTATATTATTTTATTTTTAATTTTCATTCAATAAATAATTATATTAAATAATTACATCAAACTGATGTCGTAATTATTTTATTAACAGAAATATCAAATAAATATTATTAAAAATATTAAAATAAATATAATATCAGATAATTGATATATCCAAAAAAATTATAAATTACCTTTACCTCTTAGTAACATAATAAAATATTTGGTTCTAAGTTAACTTTTTATCTTAATATTTTTAAAAATCAAGGAATTGAATAGTGTCAAAATGGACACTATTAATTCTTTATCAAAATATTGTTTTATTAAATTATTTAAAATTAATTGATATTTGTTTTAAAAAATTAGAAATAATTATTATATGGTATAAAATATTCTAAATTATCTATTTTATGTTTTATTTTAATTAAAATAAATAAAAATTTAACACTTTTAATATTGAAAAACTTGTTAGCTTAGTCAAAATTAAAATATAATAACCAAGTGTTAATTATAATGATAAGGATTAAATTGATAGAACTACTAGTCTAGAATTTATTGTTTAATTATATTACGAAATTTTATCATCTAATATTAGAAAATATAACTTTTTGGAGGGTTTTTTATGTGGTTTGACTTTATTATAAATTAATATTTTTGGAGATTCCAAAAGTTCCCCTCACATCAATTATAAAAGGGAACCTCCTACCTCATTTATTTACATCAAATTGAGCATTAAATATCTTCCATACCATGACCAATTCCCTTATAAACATTCCTATACACGTTTTAGAGGTGTTGGTATTCTCAAAATTCCAACTCTGGTGTTCCTAAATGGAGATCTTGTGGGAGATCATCAAAGAAGAAGTAATCTCCTTACTGACACTTTCAAAATTGTTTATTCTTATACTTCCTCTTAATGTGTTTATTAAATTATAATGTAAATATTTTAGTATCAACTATATTATGATATGATATTATGATTATGGAACAACCATGTTCCACCTTTTATTCATCCTATGAGAAATGAAAGTACCACATGTGCGTGTGTGCGACTTACCATCTCCACGTCGCGATGTAATATTTTTTCATCACCACTTTACTTGTATGGGTATAATGATGGAAATATTAACTATATATAATTATAATAACATTATATTAATTCAATAACAAAATATATACCATCAAATTCCATACCATTATATAATTAATGGAATCATATCATCGCTTGTGCATAAGTACGGCCTACCGTCTCAACGATGCGATGTGATTCATTCTACATTATCTTAAATAAAGAATGATTATATAAATTTATAGAATGAATAAATATTATATGTATTAAATTAATATAATTCTTGAAATTATATGACTATAACATAAGAATAATAACTAGAACTTATACGGGAAAACATGCCTAAGAAAATGAAGCAGTTAATACCCTAAGGACGAGTAATAATGTAATATTATTAATAAACAGGTGATAAGATGGTCATATTTAGTATCATAAATATAAATATGGTTTTGGAATAAGTTAATGATATTATTTAAACCATTATACTAAAGTTTTAGATACATATTAATGGAATCATACCTAAGGTAAGGGATTATTTTTTTCTCACCTTTATTTATTTGAGACCCATGTTGTATACACTACATGTTTCTTCTACATGGTGTATATAATTTCCATGAATGTATTTTATGAGTATTATCTATAATATTATTCTATTTTTATAATTTTCATTCTCTTATGTTGTTTATGATTCTATTGATTATAAAATTAAAGATTATTTATGCCACAATCTCTTTAATATTTAGACATGTTTCCTTTTAAGTCTCAATTAAAAAATATTTATCATACATGTCCATGTTTTATATACCTATTTTCATAAAATGTTTTTTTTGTATGGATATTT
Source organism: Viscum album (assembly GCA_963277665.1). Classification (NCBI taxonomy): domain Eukaryota; kingdom Viridiplantae; phylum Streptophyta; class Magnoliopsida; order Santalales; family Viscaceae; genus Viscum; species Viscum album. The sequence continues at coordinate 1,296,632,578 of OY728140.1, read as the reverse complement.
AATTTCATTTTTAACTTTTAATACACCGTTTGAAAGGATTATTTCTTTCATTTTCCAAAGGAGATACTTTTTGACTTATCTGACAAATGTATGAGAAGAATGTGTTTTTATCTTGTATGGCATAAACATAATTTTATACTTTCATAATGATTTATTTCATTGAATATTACCTTAAAATTAAAATTATATTTTCATATAAATTCATTTCTTTTTAAAAAAATCAGTCTTTTGATAAAATAAAAATAATTCAAAGAAGAAAAGATATTTTATTCAAGAATTATTTTTAAGTGTTCTATCAAAATTAATTTCCATATAACATTACATTCATTGATGTTATAAATTCTTCCATAAGTACATTGTTTTTTAATTATATTATCCCTATTATTCCTATGATTTTATTATGTTTATGAAAGAAATGATATTTATGATATCCATTTCATTTTCATGGATTATGTTATGATGGAATGGTGTTTATGAAACCAATTTGGATATGATATAATGAATGATTTATGTTCTTGTGGAACACATATGTATGGTTTTTATTATGAGATGGGTGGGACCTATATGTTCCACCAATGCATTGGGTAAATATTTATTTCTCATGAGATAGATAAGACTATAATGATAAATGACCTCAATTAAATAATACAGGGCTGGAACAGGAAATGAGATCAGTTCTGTAATACAGGGTTGGAATGTTAAGTAAACCCAGTTAACTAATATAGGGTTGGAACGATGACTGAACTCGGTTTAGTAAAAGAGTTTTCCCACTCTTATGTTGTTGTAAATTATCCTTGGGTAATACTGAAATGATTTAATATGATTATGTGTTTACATAATTCCATGTTTTTTTCCAATAATATTTTCTCACTGGTCATGTTCATTTATGATTTATGCCTTATTAACTACTAATATTTATTCCATGACTCAATGTTTTGATATATTTTATACATTATATGATCTTTAAAATTTATGTTCTTGTTTTTACACTCTTATGTTCATGTTATGTTTGATATTTTCCTTGTTTTCCCTTATTAAGCATTTGAGCTCAACCTTTTCATATGTTTTATTTTCCCCAGGATATGAAGAATGGTTTTAGGTAGGAAGACTAAAGAGTAAGATCTTTATGGGAGATGTTTAATATCTTTAACCAAATTAGAAGGATGTGTTCCATGTTTCCAAAGGCACTAAACTAATATAGTCTTTGGGTGTCTATTTTTGGAATGTATTTAGTATTCCAAAAAAGTAATGTAATGTACATGTATATTAAGAATGGTTTGTTAGAGTTGTTATCAGAGAAAATATTTAGTTAACCTTTGGAAACTAGGATGTGAAAACATTAGTGATATCCCTAGAGATATTTCTAAGGATATATCTAGGGATTTTTTAAGGAAAACTCTAATTATTGGTTACAATAATATAATTTTGGTAACGATCATGAATAACCTAGGATTAAACCTAAGATATCCTAGATTGAAATATTATTTATTAATTTACTTTAATTATATGATTTTTATCTATGATAAGTATTTCTCACACTTTTCTTTCTTGTCTTAGTCAATAACCAGAACTAGATAGAACATAATTAACATTGAATGTTTCAGATGTGGAAAGTGTGGGCATTATTTGTCCTAAGTGGAAATCTCATGAAGAGAATCGGTAAGGTTGTATGATTATTGGTTATACAACTAAGGATAAAGATACTGAAAATGAAATGTGAAAGAAATGTGATGATCTAACCATATTTTTTACCTTAAACATAAAAAACATGATTATATGAAGGTTGGGTAACCTTAATACATGATTCACATTTTATATTCTAGGAATGAATAAAATAATGAATCCTGAGAAATGGGTTAAGAAAAAAGTTAGATGATTAAAGTGTATATGTTTTGTAATTCAAGTAATTTGTATAAGTTTTTTCAGTATAAGTTTTTCATTAAGGATTAAAAAGTATATGTTGAATGGTGATGAAGACTTATGAAAGGGATTTAAGTGAAAGGTAATATTTTGATTAAGGGAAGCTAACCCTTAATTTGTTCAATGTGTGGAGAAAACTGTGTTCACATTGGATAAATATATGTTGAAAATGATTAATTGTATCATACTAATTAAGAATTTGTTGACATGTGGGTTGTGCTACCATGGATTAAAATTTAAAAGTTTTTAGACTTAAGTATTATATCCAATAAACCTTGGAATAACGAATCATGAATGTTTTGATGAGGATTTATGGTAATTTGTGTTATTACTATGTTTCAATAGAATACAAGATTTATGTATTCACAAGTTTGGAATGTGACAACCAAGAACTACCTTATAAGATATGAGGGGTAAATGTTAATCCAATTTAGTTCACCTATTTATAATGTTTTGGATTTTATATTTTCAGATGGACTGTAAGGCTATCCATTTATGTAAAGTTTAAGAAAAACTTTGAATTGATTTTGTTAGAATAAAGTATTGTCTCCCCAAGGGTGGACTTATGCATATTTGATAACTTATGTTAGCCTTTTTTTGTAATAAAAATAGATGTAATGACTTATCATTATTTTTATGGATCGCATGATCTTCTAATGCTTCAAGATTGAAAAATTCAACTTCATTTTATTTAATAAGAGATGAAGCGAAACTTTTTCACGGCACCAAAAATGATGAGATTCTGCTGAAAAAAACTAAGTATGTCTTCTCATGAAAATTATTTAACATTAGTAAAAATATCATGATGAAAAAATGGTTTCATGTTATCATCATTTTGATAATATCAATAACCCATTGCATGCTTCTTAATTATATAGTTTTGTGATTATTAACTATCTTTTAATCACTCATTTTATTATGATCAGTGATCTCTATAAATATCTATGGTTATTTACACTTTTCCTCCATGCCCAAATCTTCACAAATGTTCTCATACGTAGAAACCTAGTTATTAGTTGAATTGGGTAATAATTAGGTTTCTATGATTTATATTTAAAAGTAAGTTTTTTTATTTGTTTTAATGATGTGGGTTTCTATGAAATAAAAGTTCATTTAATGATCTTTTTCTAACCCAAATGAATTTCGAGGGCCAAATTAATTTTAACCGGTGTAGAATGTAAGACCCTGATATTTTTTTGAGATAGATTTTTTTTAATTTCTTAGATGTATTTTGTTTTATACTAAACCAAGAAAACCATGTGATACATGAAACACTATCCTTTCTTGTTTAAAGTCCCAGACCCCATATACCCAGAGTCAGTACATTATTACGTAACAATGTCATTATATGAGGAATTATGTCCCGAAAGACCGATCAGTTTAGTAGCATTAGAAGTACTAGATACATTCATAAGTTTTACATTACATCAAGAAATAAAAACATCAAAAACATTTGTCCCCTTTTGAACACACTTATATCCTTATCCTATCCCTGCAGGTCAACCATAAAATACTTCTTTACATATTGGGAAAAATAAAACATAGAAAGGGGTGAGATCATATGCTCAGTAAAGATAACAATATAGTATAAACTTTCATAAATAAGCATAAACATATAAGGCAATGTATTAGACTAAAAAAATCCTTTTAAACTTAAACTTCAGCATAATATGGAAAAGATAAAATCAAATAATTCCATTTACATATTCGCATGGATATTCTACAAATCGAATAATTACATGCAATATCAATAGCCACTTTTATAATGATGGAATGCATAATGACAGACTTCATAACCACATAGTCAAAGCCTTATGTCCAGACTACAAATAAGATTTTTTCAAGGACTTGTTCCAAAACACTAGTTTGTCTCATGAGACCTACCAATTCATCGAGTAGCTATAGCAGGCACCACCCTTCACTTACTAATTCCAATGCACTCCTCATATTAAAAGGTTTAAACATAACATAAACATTCGTATTAAAACTAGCATACAAAATGTCAATACTTTATCCATAAACCATGAATTATGTAAAAATAACACATCCATAGTCAAACATATCACAAAACCTTCAATATAATATGGAATTTTTATATCATAATAAATCAACTTCAAACAAGCTTAAAATCCATCAAAGGATGTTGACATAGATGAAATCAAAACATTTTTATAGAAATATATATTTCTATTTTGAAATCATTTAAAAGTCATATAATTATAAAAGAAAACATTTATTTTGAAAATATTATTATAAGCTTGTTAGGGAAGCTTTGACGATGTTATAATGGTGGAAAATAGTTGCACCTGCCATATAAGTTAAAAAACATTCTTAACTTAATTTTGTCGAAAAGGTCCTAAAGTACCTTGTTCGAAAAACGACGAAAAGATTCCTTTAACAACATATAGGGTAAAATAAGTGTATAAATGAATTTAACACATAGTCTAGTAAATGATAAAAATGTTTTGAAATACATTTTTAAGAAAACAAGGATGTGGATGATAAATTGGTCTCATTAGATACTTACGTAAAAACAACTTCGGATAATAAATAGATTGTGAAATTAACCCTTAAATTTTACTTTTCCTTAGTCGATGGTATATTAACCTCATGTATAATATTTAAAACATTGTTATTAAATTATACAAGAACTATATACATAAATATTATATCATATATGATCTTATAATATTGCTTTGTTAATAATATTTTAGTAGTATCATAATTTCAGGTGTTAATTGATTCGTTTTCCTTTATATGTTAGCTTACATAATCCATGTTTGTTATAGATATACTATATTTTATTCATATAAATAATGATATTATGTTCATAAACATTATTTTTAATCATAAAATGAAAATTCTTCTTGAATTTTTACAATGGGGAATGAATCTCATCGCGTTCGTGGAGACGGTAATCTGTACGTACGCACGAGCGACAATATCATTATATTGATGGTGAAATAATATGTAACTGGATGGTATATAATATATAAATAATCATTAAAATGTTTTATTTATTATTTACATCAGTTATACTCATCATTATACCCATCCAAATATTGAAGTGTTTGAATAACAAATGACACTATGGCGTGGAGACGGTAATTCGTACGTACGCACGTATGGTGACTTTATCTTTTATAGGATGGATAGAATAATGAATATGGTTGTTCCATTTTTATAATAACATCTTAGTATATAGAATATGTAAATACCTAGAAATTTCAAGAAAAATTTTTCTTAATTCTTTGTAATTTTATGAGTACACAGTTTCTGACGGCGCCTGATTCCGAGGCCCAGTGTGCCCAGAGTCAATTTTGAAGTTTTGTTCGAGTACGTTCAATAAATGTACGTGCGGGTTTTCCTATCTTTTTAATCGGTGCTTGGAATTGAAATCTGAGGGCACCGATGAACTCGCAGCACCGGTATTCGCTTAAGGGGACCTTTACCATAGTTGCGTTTTATGCGGGTTGAAAGTTATATTTTGAGGAATTCATACTAAATTAATAAAATTGTTGGTACACAATTTTATAATTTAGTGGCGGTTAATTCCTCCCAATAGGAGTTAGAGGTGGGTCCCACACCCACATAACCTCCCATGAGAGGAATTAGTGTGGTGGGGCCCACATGAATCCAAACCCTTCACCTTCCCTTAACTCCCCTCATTTATTATGACAACTCCCCCTTTTAATGTGATCTCTTCACCTCCCTCTCTCCCTATTAAATTTTTCCAACACATTACATTTTATTAAACGAACTCTTCAATTAATTAATTAAAGAGTTTGATTTTTGAATTGCATGTGAAAATAAAATAATAGCCTTATCTATTATTTTTTGGGCACTTGTTGTGTTGGGAGGACCTTGGGGAAGCTCTGGAGAATTAGAGAGAATGTCTCTCTTCAATGAAAAACAACTCCGACGAAGAACGCGAAGGACTTCTCCATCGACACTTCCCTATGGACGCACCCCGACGTCAACGGAATAAACGTCCGTATTCCGTGATGCCCGACCTCCATGACACTTGTCTTCCACGACACATTGACGTGCTCCGCTCTTGAAACCGAGGTATGAGTTTTGTACAATGTTTAAGTGAATATTTTGTACCTCGTTCTTGTTGAATGCGAATGATTGTCTGGCCAATTGTTACTGCCTAACGCGGAGGACGCGGGCCGAACAAACACGGACCGACGACCCTCCATTGTTTTTAGATATTTAATTCTCAAAGGGAGGCATTGGGGAACGAAGGCAGCGGCGAGTGAAGGCGGCGGTCGCGCGTCGGCCGCGTGCGGAAGAACCGCGCCCCACAACCGCGGGCCGCACGGCCGAGGAAGAACCGGCCAGCCATAGCCGGCCAGGCTAGTGGAACTGCAGTGCCCCATGGCGTCGTGCTGCGGAGAACTACAGCCCGCATAGGGTGAGCTTCTCTGGTGGAAGAACCAGCCGGCTCGACGGCCGGCCGGGCGGAAGGAGCCGCGGTGCTCATAGGCGCCCCAGCGGAGGGATCGCGGCCGCAACCGTGGACCGCTCGCACCATGAAGACCAGCCGAATTTGGCCGGCCAGACAGGAGGGTGGCGGCGCCAGTTCAAGAAGTTGCCCCCCCCCCCCTGCACCAGCTTGGCCCGCTGGCTGAGCCGTGCCAGCCGGGCCGCGCCCCGCCAGGTCAGGTCGTGCTCCGCCAGGCCGGGTCGCGCCCCGCCGGGCCGGGCCACCTACCACGGGCTAGGTCGGGACACACATCATCGGGTCGGGACAACCCCTTAGAAAGGTAGGACTCACCAAACCAGGACGGGCCGACCCGCCAGCCCACCGGGCTTGACGAGCCGGGCCCATTTCACTTAAATGTGAATAACTTCACGACCGTGCGTCCGATCGACGCACCATCTGCGGAACTGGGACCATTATGATGAGGCGGTCTTTTTGCGATACTCTAAGTGAGTTTTAGATGACTTGTGAAAATGGCTGGGTTTGGAACGATCGTATTTCCAACTAGGCCCCTGGAACAAAAATGCTAATAACTCTCAGACCGGGCGTCTGATTGATGCACTGTCTATCGCGTTGGGTTTCTTTTGACGAGACAGAACTTCAGAATACATCAAATCTGGACTTCGTGATAGTTGATGTATCGACCCCTTGGCTCGAGGAGCGGACCCTCCTAGAATCGAGCTTGTTGTGTGCAGGAACCCTAGAGCTGACTGTGACTGCAACGACAACTATACTAGAATCCTCTGTGGGTTCGGCAGTGACGAAAACTGTACTGGAATCCTCCATGGGTTTGGCAGCGATGAAAACTGTACTGGAATCCTCCGTGGGTTCGACAGGGACAACAACTATACTGGAATCCTCTGTGGGTTCGGCAGTGACGACAACTGTACTGGAATCCTCCATGGGTTCGGCAGCGAGGACAACTGTACTGGAATCCTCTGTGGGTTTGGAAGCGACGACAACTGTACTCAAATCCTCTGTGGGTTTGGCAGCGACGACAACTGTACTGGAATCCTCTGTGGGTTCGGCAGCGAAAACAATTGTACTAGAATCCTCCATGGGTTCAGTAACGACAACAACTATACTGGAATCCTCCGTGGTTTTGGAAACGAAGATAACTGTACTGGAATCCTCCTTGGGTTCGATAGCTTAGATGAATCAGTGACCACATCTGATCATCTCTATCTCTACACGAAAGATGTATAGCTGTGTGAGCTGAGTCTTTACTTTCAATCATTATCATCGATGTGATTGACTTTACTTCCTGTGTGGACTAGTTTGTGCTTGGGCTCAAGAGTTGGAGCCGAACTGATATTGATAACTTCGGTATATGTATGGGCATATACCTAAGTAGAGTTGGTTGATACTTCGTGACTGTATCTTTTCTTTGTGGTTTATCCTTCATGGATTCTGGGATACCTTCAGGGGTCTCGGGGTCCCTTCTGAGTATCATTATACTCACCCCTTCACGGGCTATGCCCGAACTACATTGTGTTGGATGGAGACAACAGACAGCACTGATCGTGGTAGAGACTTGTAGAGCTGGACGGTACCCAGAGGTGGACCACTCGGCGGGACGTACACGGAGCGGACTGACGGACCCGAGGTGCTGAGGAGACCATTTGTATCCACCCTTCAGGTTGGATTCCCAGAGGATGACTCAGTGATTGCTGCTTTAGTTTACTGTTGTGCTATAATTTCAGTTGTATTGTACTTACTGTTGGGCTTGTATTTCTGGCCCCTTTCTTTTCAGCACTTAGTTTTGTATACAGTTTTACTTTGTGCTTACTTCTGTTGCGTAATCTATTGTGTTTTTTTACTTTCATAAATTAAATGACTTCCCAAATTAGGTATTTATGCCTTTGGTGCTAGTCACCATCCCCTGGCCTATGGAAGGCGGGCTTGGGGTAGTCACAACACGGGCCCCGAGGATGGGTCGTGAAAAATTGGTATCAGAGGAGTCAGTTCTACCACAGAACTCAGGACTCTGATTATTCTTTTCTGTAAAGAAATATTATTAAGAGTATTGAGTGTGGTTATCAGTCTAGGGAGTCCAGTGTTGGTGCGGAGGCCGAAGTATCTATACACCAGGACCCTGACCTCTGATTTCTGACTCGGTGCACAAAAATAATGATTGCATGTGTGTTTAAAAAAATTTCTTTGTGATTAATTTCTATCATCTCACTAGGTATACTGTTTGACCATGGCACACCTATTTCTTTTCAGGATGGCCCCATGAAGGTATCTGGCTAGGGTTCCGAGTGACGTGCGAGATGGTAGATCACCGAGTGATGAGGCCTCGGTGCAGGGCCCCATCATAGCGGAGGTACCAGCGGAACCTCTACCTGCTGGACCACCGATACCACCAGCTCCAGTAGCAGAGATTTCATGCCGCTTGAGTGCGTTGCATGATTTCCAGTGACAGAGGCCTCCGAAGTTTCGAGGCAAGACAGATTTTCAAATAGCTGGGTGCTGGTGGAGGTTGTAGCACGAGTTTTCCACACAGTTGGGACACCCGCTGACTTGATGGTGTACCTAGCTATTAGTCTCTTTAAAAGAGTAGCTGATAGGTGGTGGAGTCTGATTCTCCAATTTTACGATGAGTCGACTCTCACCTGGGGAGACTTCGAGGGTCTTTTCAGGGTGGAGTTTTTACCCGCGAATCTACGCTCTGTGCGGGATCAGGAGCTACTGCTCTATCCACGGGGCTTTTCGACCGTAGCAAAGTATTTTACAGCTAGAAGTAGACAGACGACATAGAATTCCAAGAAGACTAGGCCAAAATATGGGTGACCCCAGGATACAGGTATGGTTGTTCGGGGCACACGAATTAGAGACAGTCATACGAGGAGCAGGCAGTGTTATTCATGCGGTGAGCAGGGTCACTTGGATCGAGACTGCCCGACCCGTCCTGTAGATGAGCAGTAGGCAGTAGAAATACCTTCTAGGCAGAGGCAAAGGTTTGACCATGGAGGTCCGCTGGGAGAAGGCAGACGTGGCAGAGGAGCTGGTCGAGCAGCAAGTGGACAGGAGCGGGACTAGATCTAGACTTGGAGGCCTTTGTTTATGATGCTTCTAGCTTCATTGATGTCGTTGTTTTTGGATGCTTTGTGTCTTTGTACTTTTAACTGCAGCAATAAAAGACACTTATTCTTATGACGTTTTATTCTCTGTCCTTTTATGTGGTTGATACTGAGAGGTTCTGGTTAAAACTGTTGACTTGAACCTCACTTTCGAGATTCCTACTGGAGGAGACCCAGTGACCATACACTACTGCCTACAGTGTGACTCGAACCTAGGAGGAGAGAGTAATGGATATATCTCTTGGTAGTAGCGTCGAGGCCTTACGACGTCGTCCATGGAATGAAATAGTACCGTTCATATCAGTATTGACTGTATTAGAAAAAGAACGTGGTTCATCCAGGGGATGAGACCAGATTTCTCTTTTTGGAAAAGGAGAAATCTTAGCAGCTATTGTAGGACGTAAGCGAAAAAGGGTGTAGTCGAGTTATTTACAAATGTCTAGTCACACCCATAGTTCATTGAGAGAACAGTTTACAGTTTACTCTAACCACCAGAGTCTCAGGTACATCTTCTCGCAGAAGGACCTGAACCTGAGATAGTGGTGATGGCTCGAGTTCCTCCAGGACTATGACTTTGAGATAGTCTATACTCCTAGGAAGGGGAAAGTTTTAGCTGATGCTCTCACCAGGAGATCAGGCATTTAGCTTCTAGGAGAGGCGGCGGAGCAGCTAGCTGCATTGCAGATATCCTTTGTGGATATTGATGGAGAAACGTTTCTTCAGTATATCACAGTCACTCCTTCACTTCTTTAGCGATTCAGGGAGGCATAGCATGGGGATGTTGACTGTGAGATGCAACGTTCTCAGATATCTGCAGGTCATACACCTGATGGATTTTATGAAGGAGTGGAGCACGTCATCCTCTTCAGGGGACGTACCATGGTACCAGTCGCACTACAGAAGGAGGTGCTGAGGGAGTTCCACACTTCCCCTTTAGTGGTACATCCAGGAGTGGCGAAGATGTATCAGAACCTCATATGATAGCACTGGTGGCCGGGTATGAAGAAGGCTGTAGTAGAGTTCGTTTCACGATGCCTCGCTTGTCAGCAAGTAAAGGCAGAGCACCAGGTACCAGCAGGCTTGGTACAGCCCTTAGAGGTTCTAGAGTGGAAGTGGGATGGGATATCTATGGATTTCGTGACGGGGCTTCCACGTACATCCAGAGGACACGACTCTATCTGTGTGATCGTAGACCCACCCACCAAGTCAGCCCACTTCCTACTGATCAGAGTGCAGGGATCAGTATAGATCTTGGGGCACCTCTACATTTAGGAGATCGTACGGCTTCATGGTGTGACATCATCTATCGTTTCCGATCGTGATGCTCATTTCACTTCCCGACTATGGAAGGGGTTACAGGATGCTTTTGGGACATAGCTACGTCTGAGCACCACCTTCCATCATCATACGGACGTCCAGACAGAGAGGACCATTCAGACTCTCCAGGACATGCTTCGTGCATGTGTCATTGACTTTGGTCGCACCTGGGAGGATCATTTACCCTTGGTAGAGTTTTCGTACAACAACAGCTACAACTCCACCATCGGGATGGCACCATACGAGACGTTGTACGGCCGACCTTTCAAATCACCTATGTGCTGGACTGACCCTAGGGAGTCAGCACTTGTAGGATCAGAGATGGTTCAAGCTATGATGGAGAAGGTGCAGATCATCCAGGAGCAGATGAAGACTGTACAGAGCAGACATAAGTCCTATGATGATATGAGAGGGAGACCACTGGAGTTCGAGGATGGAGACCACGTCTTCTTACGGTTCTCACCTCAACGGGGTCTACAGAGATTTGGCAGGGGCAGCATGTTATCTCCATGATTCATCAGACCTTTGCAGTTCCTCAACAGAGTAGGCGAGGTGGCTTACCGCCTGGCCCTTCCACCTCAGTTGCACCGGGTGCATGACGTCTTCCACGTATCTCAGTTGAGGAGATACGTGCACGACCCGTCCCACTTCATCGACCACGGGGAGCTGGACATCAAAGATGGGGATACATTCACATAGGTGTTGGTGGATATCGAGGATCGACAGGAGCGGGTCCTATGTGGACGGTCAATTCCTCTGGTGCGCATTCACTAGCATCACGGGAACCTCTAGGAGAGCACTTGGTAGCGGGAGACTCAGATGCGAGCTCAGTACCCCCCATTTGTTTTCCTAGTGTGTGTTGTACCTTTATGGGGATGTAAATCCCTGAGGTGGGAGTAATGTAAACACCTTTAAATTTCAAGGAAATTTTTTTCTTAATTCTTTGGAATTTTATGAGCATGCAGTTTCTGGCAGCGCCTGATTATGAGGCCCGGTGTGTTCATAATCAATTTCTAAAGTTTTTTTCGGGTACGTTCAGTAAACGTACGTTCAGTTTTTCCTATATTTTGAACCGGTGCTCGAAATTGAAATTTGAGGGCACCGATGAACTCGCAGTGCTGGTATTCACCTAAGGGGACCTTTACCGTAGTTGCGTTTTATACGTGTTGAAATTTATATTTTGAGGAATTCATACTAAATTAATAAAATTATTGGTACACAATTTTATTATTTAGTGGCGGTTAATTCCTTCCAAGGGGAGTTAGAGGTGGGGCCCACACCCACATAACCTCCCATGAGAGGAATTAGTGTGGTGGGGCCCACACGAATCCAAACCCTTCACCTTCCCTTAACTCCCCTCATTTATTATGACAACTCCCCCCTTTTAATGTGATCTCTTCACCTCCCTCTCTCCCTATTAAATTTTGCCAACACATTTCAATTTATTAAACTAACTCTTCAATTAATTAATTAAAGAGTTTGATTTTTGAATTCCATGTGAGAATAAAATAATAGCCTTAGCTATTATTTTTTGGGAACTTGTTGTGTTGGGAGGACCTTGGGAATGCTATGGAGAATTAAAGAGAATGTTGTTCTTCAACGAAGAACAACTCCGACGAAGAACGCGAAGGACTTCTCCATAGACACTTCCCTTCGAACACACCCCGAAGTCAATGGAATCGACGTCCGTATTCCACGATGCCCGACCTCCGCGATGCTTTTCTTCCACGACTCATTGACGTGCTCTGCTCTTTAAACCGAGGTGGGGGTTTTTGTACAATTTTTAATTGAATATTTTGTACCTCGTTCTTGTTGAATGCGAATGATCATCTGGACGATAGTTACCACCTAACATGGAGGGCGCAGGCCGAACAAAAACGGTCCAACGACCCACCGTTGTTTCTAGATTTTTAATTTGCAAAGGGAGGCGGTGGCGAACAGTGGCGGTGGAAAGTGAAGGCGGCGGCGGTGCGCCGGCCGCGTCCAGAAGAACCACGGCCCACAACCGCGGCCCGCATAGCCGAGGAAGAACCAGCCAGCTATAGTCGGTCGGGCTGGTGGAACTGTGCAGCCCCACGGCACTGTGCTGCGGAGAATCACGGCCCGTACAGGGCGGGCCGCTCTGGCGGAAGAATTGGCCAGCTCGACGGCCGGCCAGGCGGAAGGAGCCGCGGCACTCATAGGCGCCGCGGTAGAGGGATCGCGGCCCGCAACCGCAGGCTGCTCGCACCGCAAAGATAGGTCGGCTTCAGCTATCCGGACAGAAGGGCGGCGCCACTCGGTGCCCCCAGTTCGAGAAGTTGGGGGGTCGCACACCTCCGCACCGGCTCGGCCAGCTGGCCGAGCCGCAGCCGGTCGGGCCGCGCCGGCCGCGGGCTGGGCCGCCTACCAGGGGCCGGGCTGAGCCCTAGCGGGTCGGGACACACATCATTGGGTCGGGCCGACCCCTTATACAAGTTGGACCCACCGAGCCAGGACGGTCCGACCCGCCAGCCCACTGGGCTTGACGAGTCGGGCCCGTTTCACTTAAATGTGAATAACTTCACGACCGTGCGTCCGATCGACGCACCGTCTACAACACTGGGACACTTATGATGAGGCGGTACTTTTGCGATAATCTAAGTGAGTTTTGGATGAATTTGAAAAATGGCCAGGTTTGGAACGTGTGTATTTCCAACCGGACCCCTGGACGAAAATACTAATAACTCTCAGACAGGGCGTCTGATTGACGCACCGTCAATCGCGTTGGGTTCCTTTTGACGAGATGGAACTTCAGGATACATCAACTCTGGACTTTGTGATAGTTGATATATCAACCCCTTGGCTCGAGGATCGGACCCTCCCGGAATCGAGCGTGTTGTGTGAGGGAACCCTAGAGCTGGTTGCGACTGCAACTACAACTGTACTAGAATCCTTTGTGGGTTCGGCAGCGATGACAACTATACTGTAATCCTCCATGGTTTTGGTAGTGATGACAACTGTACTAGAATCCTCCATGGGTTCGGAAGTAAGGAAAACTGTACTGGAATCCTACGTGGGTTCGTCAGCGATGACAACTATACTGGAATCCTCCATGGGTTCGGCAGCGACAACAATTGTACTGCAATCCTCCGTGGGTTCGGCAGCAATGACAACTGTACTGGAATCCTCCGTGGGTTCAGCAGCGACGAAAACCATACTGGAATCCTCCATGGGTTCGACATCTTAGATGAATCAGTGACTACATCTGATCATCTCTATCTCTACATGAAAAATGTATACCTATGTGAGTTGAGTCTTGACTTTCAATCATTATCATCGATGTGATTGACTTTACTTCCTATGTGGACTAGGTTTTGTTTAGGCTCAAGAGTTAGAGTCGAACCGAGATTGTTAACTTAGGTATATGTATGGGCATATACCTAAGTAGATTTGGTTGATACTTCGTGATTGTATATTTTCTTTTTGGTTTATCCTTTGTGGATTCTGGGAGACATTTGGGGGTCTCGGTGTCCCTACTGAGTATCGTTATACTCACCCCTACATGGGTTATGCCCTCAATACGTTGTGTTGGATGCAGACGACAGACCGCACTGATCATGGTAGAGAATTATAGAGTTGTACGGTACCCGGAGGTGGACCACTCGGCAGGATGTACACGGAGCGGACGGATAGACCTGAGGTGCTGAGGAGACCATCTGTACCCACCTTTCATGTGGGATTCCCAGAGGACGACTCAGTGGTTGTTGCTTTACTTTACTTTTGTTGTACTAGACTTTCAGTTGTACTGTACTTACTCTTAGGCTTGTATTTCTGGCCCCTTTCTTTTCAGCACTTACTTTTGTATACATTTTTACTTTGTGCTTACTTCTATTGCGTACTCTGTTGTGTTTGTTTACTTTCATAAAGGCAATGTCTTCCCAGTTTAGGGATTTACGCCTTTGGTGCTAGTCACTAGCCCCTGGCCTATGGAAGGCGGGCTTGGGGTAGTCACTTCATGGGCCCCGAGGATAGGTCGTGACAGAATATACTAAAGTTATTATTTTAGAATTGAGACAAAAAATAAAGAGTAAGTGGAAGAAGAAAAGAACTTGAAAGAGGTGATGAAATATTTACCTCTTCTTCGGGTTCTTCCTTTTGATTTGATTAAAAGGGCAACTTAGGTTGGATTTATGAACAAATTAAGGCCTCTATGATGAAGAAAGGAAAGTTGGGAGGATATTTGGGTAGGTTATGGCTGAGCCAAAAGGCTTTGGATGTGTGAAATTAATATAAGGGGAAGTTCCCTTTTATAAGAGAGGTGAGGGTCACGTTAGGAAAAGCTTGAAATATTATTTTATAATAAAATCATTTTCTGTTTCTAATAGATCCAAAATGAATTATTTAAAGTCTAAGGTGGGGATGGGTCGAAAACCTCTCAACCAATAGGTTTTATACAGGTTTATGTCATCATGTTAACCTTATCTTTTAGATTTATCTCTTAGTTAAATAGTTTGACAATTACCATGTCTCTTTATATTTTTATATTATATGGTTAATAAACTTACTATAACAAGACAAGAGAACCTCATTTCATTAATTATTAATATATATAACATTATATTAGTCCTTTGGTTGAACCATAAATTTTTAGGAATATTATATCAATTAATAATATAATATTTGTTTTAGAAACTCAATTATGTCAATTTTGACACTATTTAGTATTTGATTTTTTTTGAAAGCCATAAAAACTTTATCACTTAGAATAAAATTTATTTAACCAACCCTAACCTGTCATATTAACCTATAAAATTAGTGTAATTCATCATAAGTCTCAATTTACATTTATTTGGATGTTTATAATATCAATTATGTTAATATTTCATTAATAAGGTAATTACAGCATCATCATTGTGTCATAAATAAATTAAATTATATATTGTCTAAAAATTATAGATAAAATACAATTATGTAGGAAATATTTTTATCTTTGTAATGAATATTTATAGTCGAATTTATATTGTGTTTAACCCTATATTAAAAATGGGTTAGTTATTAAACTTTGAATTTAACTCTTTTAACACTTCTTTAAATAAAATAATAATAAATGTCCTAATCTAGTCCAAGTGGACCAAAGAGGATCATATTTTATTCCTAAGGTTGTTTCGGTCAAATTATACTTATCCAATAGAATTAAGAAATGTTTTAGGGTAATTATGATATCATTTTTACCCTTAATTACCCTATTTACTTTTAACCGTGGTAAATAAAAGTCAAAAGTTTATATTCACCAAAAATTATTTTCATCTTATTAAACCACATTTTACTTAATGATATTAACCGTGTATCTCAGATTTTTGAAATTCAACTCACAGAAGCAGTAAAATTAAGTTTTATACAAATTTGCAAATGCTCCTAGGAGATGGGTAAAAGACGGTAAAAAGTTCGATAAAATTTTATATATCTAAACTTATTATAAAATGACTCCAATAAATTACATAGAACATATATAGGTATTATGTATATATTTTGACCTAAAATAAATTAAAATAAAATAACTAATTATTTAAATAAAAAGTCAGTTTTAACCAATAGTGTAGTGTTTTTTCACTATTCATCAAAAATTGAAAGTTTTCATAAAAATAACAAAAATTTACCCTAAGATAATTCTGATATTCCAAATCCCAAAATGAAGTCAATTTTGAAAGATAAAAATTATAAAATTTCAAAAGGTGGGTATTACTATTCAGAACGGCTAGTTTGATTGGTTGTGGTGTGTTTGAACTCGAAGTTTCATACAACACAAGCTATTGTATTATTCAAAGGGAAACGTACCATGGAAGCTTGGGGTGTTACACTTGTAGTATATTTAACACTATTCTTGGCTTGTGTTACTCCAAACATCATATTCTTTTGAGAGAATTCATTTCATGAAAGACTAAGTTTAAGCAAACAACTAAATATTATTATGTTACTTTATAACATGGCCATTATAATGGAAGGTATGAAAAATATTAACTGAATTATTAAAGTATTATTTACAGATGTATATATAATTAATTATTTTTTGAGAAAATAATTATAAATTAAAATAAAACCCTTTTTAAATAAAAAGGAAATGTTTTTGTGAAAAACTATTTAAATGTAAATAAGTGAGTTTATAAAATAATAAAATCATTATTTACATATTTTACTAATGAAATATATATGAAATAAATTCAATATAATGTTTAAAATTCATCTTATAGTTTGTTTAGACAAGATATAATAATAAAAATCAATTTTTTAGATAAAAGATGTATTTATTAAAAAATGCAGTTTGGTCACCTTTTAATGGTGCGCCCATTTTAAATATACTTTTTAACACCATTTTATATTATATTTGACAAAATAAACTTCTTATTTGGAATATGGATAAAAAAAATTTCTTTGGATGAAATTTTGATAATTTTTTGATAAGTTTCATGTTTTGATGAATAGTAAAAATATACTATATTTTAATTGAAAACAACTTTTTTAATCAAAATAATTTATTTGGTTAAGTCATATTATGTAATGGTTTTAAAAAATAAATAGATTTTATTTTTACTATTTAATATAATATGGGTAATTGTCATTAATTTTACATTGAATTTTGATGCAAAAAATCAATCTTTTGTAAAGTTTTAACTTTTAAAAGCATTATTCTCATTCTGACAACGATATTAATTTTACGTTAATTACTGGAAATTATATAATTATAATTTTAAAAAATTAATTCCATATTTGGAATAATTTGGTCAAAATTATGTAAATATCTTTATTTTATATTTTTTCATTATGAATAGAAACTTCGGTAATTTTTTATTAATACGGTAAAAAGGTATATCAAGTAATTAAGGGTAAAAAATAATATAAAAAAATTACCCTAAAACATGTTCTAATATCATTGTATGAGTGTTTTTTTACCTATATCATCCTTGGGTCTAAATTATATCATATAGAATCCAGTTGGATGAGATTAGTACATTTAATATATTTTATTTATAAAAAATTTAAATATGTCTCAAACAAAATTTAATAATTATTTCATTTTTAATAAACTTATATATATATATAATAACTTAGTCTATAAATAATTATTTTAAATCAAAAATGTTTTCCTTTATTATGGTATTTTATTTTTAATTTTTATAAAATAAATAATTACCTTAAAGTCTTATAAAATGATGATGCAAAATTTATTTTATTGAAGAAAAATCAGAAAAATAAATTTAACTAAAATTATAATAACCATTAAAAGATCAAAAAACACGGATATATCTTATTATTCAAGTATATATCTACCATAATCATCCAAGGGTATAATTATTGAAAAATTTTAGACTCATGGAAAATATTATGACACTTATAATATTTTATCTAAAGTAATGTTACACTTATCACATTCATGTTTTAATAAATATAAGATTTTTAATGTAGGATTTTCATGAAGATATATTCACCTATAAGTATTATTAAAAAATATATAGTATTTATATTCATAATATTATTTTATTTTTAAATTTTATTCAAAAAAATAGTATATTAAATAATTACACAAAACTGAAGTAGTAATTATTTACTTAATAGAAATATCAAATAAATGTTATTAAAATCTTTAAAATAAATGTAATTTGGGTTAATTAATATATCCAAAAAAAATTTACATGAACTTTACCTCTTAGGAATATAATAAAATATTTTCTCTAAATTGAACTTGTTTTCATAATATTTTTAAAAATCAATGAAATGAATTGTTTCAAATTTGACACTATAAATTGTTTATCAAAATAATGTTTTATTAATTTTTTTAAAAATAGTTAAATAATTATTTTAAAAATACCAAATAATTATTATATGGTATAAAATATTAAAAAAAATTACTTAGGTTTTAATTTACATCAAATAATTATAATTTACACTCTTTTAATATTGACAAACTTGTTACCATAGTTAAAATTAAAATAGAATAACTCAGGGTTAATTAAAATGATGAAGTTTAAATTGACATAAAATATTGTATAAAATTTATTTTTTGAAGAAATTACAACCTTATCTCATATAATAATAGATAAAATCACATTTTCTAGGTTTTTGGATGTGGTTTGATTTTGTTATAAATTAATTTTTTTGATATTCCAAAAGTGCCCCTCACCTCAATTATAAAAGGGTATCTCCTCCCTCATTTCATAACTTCACATTGAACCTTAATTATTAGAAATACCCTTCACAATTCCATTATAAAAATTTATATAAAATTTTTATAGGTTCGTATCTTCTTAAAATACCAACACTAGGGTCCATAAGAGGAGATCTAGAGGGAGATCCTTGAAGAAGATGTAATCTCCTTACCCACTCCTTCAAAATTGTTTCTTCTTCTACTTCCTCTTCATTTGTTGATTCCATTATAAAGTAATAACTATAGTATTACCTATATAATTTTATTTTATTATGATTATGGAACAACCATATTCTACATTTTATTCATCCTATGAAAAATGAAAGTACCACGCGTGCGTACATACGACTTATCGTCTTCACATCGTGGTGTAATCTGTTTGTCACCACCTATTTACTTCGATGGGTATAATTTTGTAAATAAAAACTATATATAATTTTTATAACATGATATTAATTATTTAACAAAATATATATCATCTAATTCTATGGCCTTCCGTAATTAAGGGAATGATATCGTCGCTCGTGCTTACGTACGACCTGTTGTCTTAATGATATCATGTGATTCATTCTACATGATATTCATTAAAGCATGATTATATAAATTTATAGAATGAATAAATATTATATATATTAAATTAATATCATTATAGAAAGAATATAACTATAACCTAAGAATAATAACCATATCATATATGACAAAACATGTGTGAGAAAATGAAGGAGTTAATACACGAAAGATGAGTAATAATGAAATTTTATTAACAAATGGGTGATAAGATGATCATATTTAGTATCAAAATTCTAAATATGGTTCTATAATAAGTTAATGAAATTATTTTAAATATTATTCAGGAGATTCAAATATATACCAAGGGAATCCGGACTAAAGTAAGGGACCGTTTTTGTCTCGCCTTTATTTCTGTGAGACACATGTCATATACAATACTTGTTTCTTCTGTATGGTGTATATGCTGACCATAAATGTATTTTCAGAGTATTATCCATAAGAGTATGTTATTTTCATAATTTTATTTCTCTCATGGGTAATATGATTCTATTTATTATATTGTGAAGAGTATTTATCTCACAATCACTTCAATATTTAGAATTGATTCTTTTTAAGTCTCCATTGATGCATATTTATCATCCATATCCATTTTTTCTAAAAATATTTTCATAAATTTCTTTACTATTATCGTATCGATATTTAAATTTATTTTTTACTTTTTACTACATGGTTTTAAAGGAATTTTTATTTAATTTTCCAAATGAGCTACTTTTTTACCTTTCTAGAAAAAGTATGTGAAAAATATTTTTTTAACATATAAAACATGAATAGAATTTTACACTTTAATAATTATTTATTTACTTTAAGATTACCTTGAAATAGTAAAAGTTTATTTTAAAATAAATTCTTTTCTTTTAAAACTATGTGGCCTTCTAAGAAAATGAAATATTTTTGAATAAGAAAGGATATTTTTCTCAATATTTATTTTCAAGTGTTGTTTCAAAATTATTTTCCACATAATATTAAATTCACTTATATTATATATTTTTTATGGGGAATTTATTTTTCAGGATATTATCCATATTATTCCTATGATTCAATTATGTTTATTAAGGAAATGATATTAATTAAATCCATTTCTTTTTCATGGATTATGTTGTGATGGAATGATGTTTATGAAACCCACTTGGATATGATAGGATAAATTATTTATGTTTTTATGAAAATAATATGTATAGATTTCATTATGATATGGGTGAGAACTATATCTCCATAAATTTCATTGGGTAAATATTTGTCTCTCATGAGATAGATAGAACTAGAATTGGAAATAATCTCGGTTCAATAGTAAAAGGCTGAAACAAGAAATGATATCATATTAGTAATAAAAGGGTAGAACGGTAAGTAAACCTAGTTTAGAAATATAGGTCTAGAATGAGGAGTGAAATCATTTTACTAAAGTAATTTTCCCGCTATGATGGTCTTGGAAATGAGACTTGGATAATATGCAAATGATTTTCAATGCTTATGTTTTTTCCAAAATTCCATGTTTTATGCCAATTCAATTCTCTCATGGATTGTGTTACTTTATGATTTATGCCTTATGAAATTACATGATTTATCAAATGAATCTATATTTTGATATATCTTATACATGGTATGATTTTTAAAAGTTATTTTCATGTTTTTTACATTCTTATTTTCATGTTCTATTTTATATTTTACTTGGTTACCCTTACTAAGCATCTGAGCTCACCCATTTCATGTGTTTTCATTTCCCCATGATATAGATAATTTTTTAGGTAAGAAAAATAAAGGGTAATATATTTACGGGAGATGTTGAAGATCATTCAACAAATTATAAAAACAATTCCATTTTTTTGAAGGCATTAAACTAATACAGTCTTTCAGAGTATGTTTGTGCAATGTATTAAGTATTCTACAAAGGTAATATAATGTTCATGTACATAAAGCATGGTTTATTAAAGGTATTAATTCGATGACCCATTATAGATTTATAATTAATTAATAATATATGTAACACCCCAAGCTTCCACGGTACATTTCCCTTTGAATAATACAATAGCTTGTATTGTACGCAACTTCGAGTTCAAACACACCACAACCAATCAAACTAACCGCTATGAATAGTAATACCCACTTTTTGAAATTTTATAAATTTTATATTTCAAAATGGACTTCATTTTTTGATTCGTAATATCAAAATTATCTTAGGGTGAATTTTTGGTATTTTTTTGAAAACTTTCAATTTTTGATGAACAGTGAAAAAACACTGCGTTATTGGTTAAAACCGACTATTTATTTAAATAATTAGTTATTTTATTTTATTTTATTTTAGGTCAAAATATATACATAATAACTATATATTTTCAATGTAATTCATTGAATTCATTTAATAATAAGTTTATATATATAAAATTTTATCGAACTTTTTACCGTCATTTACCCACCTCCTAGGAGCATTTGCAAATTTATATAAAACATAATTTTACCGCTTATGTTAGTTGAATTTTTAAAAATATTTGAGACACGGTTAATAGCATTAAGTAAAATGTGGTTCAATAAGATGAAAATAATTTTTGGTGAATAGTAACTTTTGACTTTTATTTACCACGATTAAAAGTAAATAGAGTAATTAAGGGTAAAAATGGTATCATAATTACACTAAAACATATACTAATTATACTGTATAAGTATAATTATACTAAAAATAACCTTAGGAATAAAATATAAACCTCTTTGGTTCACTTGGATTATATTAGGACATTTATTATTATTTTATTTAAAAAAGAGTTAAAAGAGTTAAATTTAAAGTTTAATAACTAAACCATTTTTAATATAAGTTTACACAAAATATAAATTCGACTATAAATATTCATTAGAAATATAAAAATATTTCCTACATAATCGTATTTTATTTATAATTTTTATAAATTATATAAATTACTTTATTTATGACACAATGATGATGCAGTAATTATCTTATTAATGAAATATTAAAATAATTGATATTATAAATATCCAAATAAATGTAAATTTAGACTTATGATAAATTCCACTAATTTTATAGGTTAATATTACATGTTATGGTTGGTTAAATAAATTTTATTTAAAGTGATAAAGTTTTTATGGCATTCAAAAAAAATCAAATACTAAATAGTGTCAAAATTGACATAATTGAGTTTTTAAAACAAATATTATATTATTAATTGATATAATATTCCTAAAAATATAATATTTGTCCAAAGGACTTATATAAGGTTCTATATATTAATAATTAACCACATGGGGTTTTCTTGGCTTATTATAGTAAGTTTATTAACCATATAATATAAAAATACAAAGAGACATGGTAAATGTCAAACTATTTAACTAAGAGTTAAATCTAAAAGATAAGGTTAATATGATGAACTAAACCTATCTAAAACAAATTGGTTGAGAGGTTTTAGACCCATACCCACCTTATAATTTAAATAATTCATTTTGGAGCCATTATAAACCGAAAATGATTTTATTATAAAATAGTATTTCAATCTTTTCCTAAAGTGACCCTCACCTCTCTTATAAAAGGGCACTTCCCCTTCTCTTAATTTCACACATCCAAAGCATTTTGTCCCGGCCAACCCCTGACCAAATATGCTCCCAATATTCCTCTCTTCATCATATAGGACTTCCTTTGGTCATAAATCCAACCTAAGGATCCCTTTTGATCAAATCAAAAGAAAGAACCTGAATAAGAGGTAAATATGTCTTCACCTCTTTCAAGTTCTTTTCTTCTTCCACTTCCTCTTTCTTTGTTGTTTATATTGTAAAATAATAGCTCCAGTATATTATATATACTTATATGTTATTATAAAAATGGTACAACCATATTCATTATTATATCCATCCTATAAATGACAAAGTCACCATACGTGCATACGTACGGATTACCGTCTCCATGTCGTAGTGTAGTTTGTTATTAAAACACTTCATTATTTGGATGGGTATAATAATGAGTATAACTGATGTAAAGAATAAATATAACATGTTAATTATTCTTTATATGTGATATACCATCCAATTACATACTATTTCTCCATCAATATATCGATATTTTCGCTCGTGCGTACGTACGGATTACCGTCTCCACGAATGCGATGAGATTCATTCCCCATCGTAATCATTCAAGAATAATTTTTATTTTATGATTAAAAATAATATTTATGAACATAATATCATTATTTATATGGATCAAATACATTCTATCCATAACAAACATGGATTACGTAACCAAGCATATAAAGAAAAATGAATCGGTTAACAAATGAAACGATGATACTACTAAAATATTATTAACAAAGAAATATTATAAGATCATATATGATATCATATTTATATATATAGTTCTTGTATAATTTAATAAAAATGTTTTAATTATTATAAAGGAGGTTAACATACCATCGACTAAGGAAAATTACAAGGTAAGGGTTAATTTCACAATCTCTTTATTATCCGATTTTGTTTTTACGTAAGTATCTAATGGGGCCTCTTTATCATCCACATCCATGTTTTCTTAAGAATGTATTTCAAAACATTTCTATCATTTACTAGAATGTGGGTTAAAGTCATTTATACCCTTATTTTACCTTATATGTTTTGAAATGAATCTTTTCATCATTTTCCGAACAAGGTACTTTATGACCTTTTCGACAAAATTAAGGTAAGAATGTTTTTTTAACTTATACGGCGTGTGCAGCTATTTTATTCCGTTATAACATCATCGCGGCTTCCCTTACAAGATTATAAGAATATTTTCAAAATAAATTTTTTCTTTTATAATTATATGACTTTCAAATTATTTCAAAATAAAAATAGATATTTCTCTAAAAAAGTTTTGATTTCATCTATGTCAACATCCTTTGATGTATTTTAAGCTTGTTTGAAGTTGATTTATTATGATACAAAAATTCCATATTGTATTGAAGGTTTTTTTATATGTTTGACTATGGATGTGTTATTTTTACACCATTCATGGTTTATGGATAAAGTATTGACAATTTTTATGCTAGTTTTAATATGAATATTTATGTTATGTTTAAACCTTTTCATATGAAGAATGCATTGGACTTAGTAAGTGATGGGTGGAGCCCACTATAGCTCCTCGATGCATCATTAGGTCTCATGAGAAAAACTAGTGTCTTGGAATAAGGCCTTGACAAAATCTTATTTGTAGTCTTGGCACAAGGCCTTGACTATGTGGTTATGAAGTCTGGCATTATGCATTCCATCATTATGAAAGTGGCTATTGATATTGAATGTGATTATTTGACTAGTAGAATATCCCTGAGAATAAGTAAATGGAATTATTTGATTTTATATTTTCCATATTATGCTAAAGTTTAAGTTTAAAAGGCTTTTGTTTTAGTCTAATACATTTCCTTAAATGTTTATTTTTATTTATGAAAGTTTCCGTTATATTGTTATCCTTATTGAGCATCTGAGCCCACCCCTTTCTATGTTTTATTTTTCCTAGGATATGAAGAAGTATTTTATGGTTGAACTCCAGGGATAGGATAAGGATATAATTGTGTTCAAAAGGGGACAAATGTTATTGATGTTTTTATTTCATGATGTAATGTAAAACTTATGAATGTGTACTCCCAAGGCTATTAAACTAGTCGGTCTTTCGGGACAAGATTATTTATATCATTCCAATGTTATGTAATAATGCACCGACTCTGGGTAACTGGGGTTAGGGAATTATAGTTGGTATCAGAGGAAGTTTAGTACAAACCTTGGAAACTAGATTTAGAAAAACTCTGATTAGAGAACACTGCCCTAAGATAGACTTTGAGAATTAGTATAGAAGAACTTCCTAGAATTTTGGTACTGTAGATATTTTGTGAGTTTTCCAAACAATACATCCCTGTCTGGATACAAACAGGTTAAGACGGCTCTAGTACAGATGTACCTAGGGGTAAAACCTGAAAACACCTCTTTGAGCTAGACTTGAACAGGAACCGGTGCATGACAATGAGTCTTGCTGCACTCTTGGTTACGACACTCCCAGGGGATATGCTTAGGATAATTCTCATTTTCTTTAAAAACCATTATGAAGTTTTTATGAGTATATACCACCTCAAAGAAAACATTTGTATGATTATGTATTATATCCATAAACTGTTCATTTTATGTTAAGTGTTTTACAGGTTTGGAATTATGTATTGTGGTTCATAAACTAATCTATTGTATGTCATTTTTTAGAAATGGTGCCTAGTGGAAGTAATGGAAACTGTATCAATGCACGTAATCCATGTAGGGATTTACCTTCTACTCAAGATAATTATAGTGGAGCTGGTGAAGCAAATGGTGCTGATCAGCTCATCACAATATTGGGAAAACTCACTCAGGTTATGAATAATATCCTTACCTATATGAAGCCCTCTTATCCACAGTGTGGAGGATCAACGTTAGACTGCTTCATGAGGAAACAACCACCAACATTAAATGGGATTAAAAATCCATTAGTAGCTGAGCAATGGATAAATTCCTTAGAAAAAATATTTTATGCTTTGGGGATTAGCGAAAGGGAAAAAGTTGTCATGGCAGTTTATCGCCTCACAGGAGTTGCAGATCAATGGTGGTCATTGATTCAAAACACAAAGTAAGATGATGAAGTATCAAATATGTAATGGAGGGAGTTCAAATAGCTTTTCTTAGAAAAATAATTTCCTCAAGACCATTGAGCGGATATGGAAAGGAAATTTCTGAGTCTGAGGCAAAAAGAGGATGAGAATGTCACAAAATATGAGTCTAACTTTACAAGGTTAGTAAGTCATGCTGCAGATTATATACGTAACCCAAGGAGTAATATTGATCGATTATTTTATGGTTTAAAACCATTTCTATGGTGAGAATTAGTCTCACAATACTTCTTATCATATGAAGATATTGTCTCATTTGCTATCAAGACAGAAAAATAATTCTCTAAGTCTTACGAATTTAAAGCAAAGCAGGAGAGGAAGAGATCTGTTGAACACTCTGGAAATGAAAATAAGGGGAAGAAGGAAAAAGTTGAATATCCATCATGCAGTAAATGTGGGAAGAAACACCCTAGTACTTGCCTGAAGGGAATGGGAGTCTGTTATAAGTATGGTGAAAAAGGTCACCAAGCTTGTGATTGCAAGGGGAACAAAGAGGCTTTTGAATGCTACAATTGTAGAGAAAAGGGGCATTATGCAAATTAATGTCCTATGAACCAAGGGAACTTACCTCAGAAAAGGACAAGGGAGAAAGGACAAGCTTATGTGATCACTACTGCTAAGGTTGAAGCTCTGAAAGACATAGTGGAAGGTAATTTAATGGTTTCCTCAAGTTTAGACAATGCTTTATTTGATTCTATATCATTGTATTGTTTCATATCTTCCCAGTTTTCTAAGAAAATTAGATATTTCAAATTTGATTTAACAAGGGAGTAGTCATTAAAAACACATAAGGTAAGTATCATCGCAAAAAAATTTTGTGAATCAGTTCCCATTAGGGCATATAAATTTTCTTTATCTACTAATCTCATCATCATAACTATGATTGAATTTGATATAATCCTTAGTATGGATTGGCTTTTAGAGCATGATGCCAAAATTTATTGTAAGAAGGAGGTTACAATTTTCGATGATGGTAAGGAGTACCTTATCTTTAGAGTAGAAACATCACCACATGATTCTTATTTAGATCCACCCCCAGTAGCTCTACTAAATTCAATTATTTGGGAGGATGAGAATGAAATAATTACGGGTGAGGAAAATAATGTTCTAACAGAGGACGTACCTATTATCCAAGAATATGTTGATGTGTTTCCAGAGTATTTACCTGGACATCCTCCAGAACGAGAAATTGAGTTTTCCATTGATTTAATTCCTGGTTCAAGGCCCATATCGAAGACCCCTTATAGAATGGACACTGTGGAATTAGTGTAACTAAAGAAACAACTAGAGGAATTTAGTAATAAGGGATTTATTCACCCTAGTGTTTCTCCATGGGGAGCCTGTATCCTTTTTGTTAGGAAGAATGACGGATCTATGAGGTTGTGCATTGACTACAGGGAGATCAATACTATAACAATAAAGAACAAGTATGCCCTACCTCATATAGATTATTTATTCGACCAAATTCATAGAGCTCAATATTTTTCAAATATTGACCTTTGAAGCGACCAGGGATAAAATCCAGGTGGAGGCAGAATTTTTGGGGTACTGTAGCAGTACTGTAGCAGTACTGTAGTAGTTATTGTAGCGGGACTGTGCAGTACTGTAGAAGGTACTGTAGCGGGAACTGTAGTAGGCACTGTTTGGCACTGTAGCATCCGGGAATATGCCCCCATTTGGGCCTTCAAGCCTCCGATTTGGTCCCTGAGTCCTTTAAGGCCTTCGGGCCACCCAGGCCTTTGGGTCAGTAAGGCCTTTGGGTCACCTCAAGTCCTTCGGGCCACCTTATGTGCAGATACAAACCAGAAAACCTACAAGGAACAAGCTCTAAAAGGAGGATGAGCAAGGAGCTTTCACCACTGTAGAAGCTAAACGGATTACAAGAATGAGAGGGTATGACCCCTGCCATCGGGACAAGCCTGTGCATGCATGGGAATGCCTAGTAGAATATCCATGTGAAGGTGGAGAGCTGATTTCACAATGAAGATGCTGGGGAGGAGCAGTTCCAAGTAGTTAGTCTGGGTTGTATGTAATGTTTGAAGCCTATGGGCAATGAATTCCTCTAAGGCCTGCGGGCCATGTAATTCTTATGCATACGGGCCTTGTAAGGGTTCCACCTCACCCCTTGAAAGGTGGATTATCAAAATCAATAAAAATGAAAGGCATTCAGGCCATTGGAGGTGTGTGAATAAGGAAGACATTGTGAAAACAACATTTAGAACCAGGTACAGGCATTACGAGTTTACAATAATGCCTTTTGGGCTGACTAATGCACCCTCTATTTTCATGGATCTAATGAACAGAGTTTTCAAGGAATATCTTGATGACCTTGTAGTGGTATTTATTGATGATATCTTGGTATACTCAAAAATTTATGAAGATCAATAAAATCACTTGCACATTATCTTAAACAATCTTAGAAGAAATGAATTATATGGGAAGTTTAGCAAGTGTGAATTCTGGATTTAGGAGATTTCTTTTCTTGGATATATTGTCTCTAAGGATAGAATATCTGTTGATCCTTCAAAGACCAAGGAAATCCAAGAATATCTAGCATCGACGAGTATAATTGAGGTACGCAATTTTATTGGTTTAGCAGTTTATTATCAGCGTTTTGTCCAGAATTTTGCCTGATTGGCTAACCCATTAACCAAGCTCACTCGTAAAGGGGTTAAATTTGTTTGGACAAAAGAGTGTGAAGAATGGTTTGAATAACTGAAGAGAAGAATAGTCAATGCTCCTATCTTGACTCTACCATCAGGGAACGATGGGTTTGTTATTTATAGTGAGGCTTCAAAGAAAGGACTTGGTTGTGTCCTTATGCAGAATGATAGAGTTATTTCCTATGAATCACGATAGATAAAAATTCATGTGAAAACTATCCCACTCATGTTCTTGAGTTAGAAGCTGTAATCTTTTCTTTGAAGATATGGAGACACTATCACTATGGTGAAAAATGTGATATTTATACTGATCACAAGAGTTTGAAGTATATTTTTTCACAAAAAGAACTCAACATGAGGAAAAGGAGATGGCTTGAAATACTCAAGGATTATGATTTCACAATACACTACCACTCAATGAAGGAAAATAAGGTGGCAGATGCTTTGATCAGAAAGGATCATGGAGTTTTGAATAAGATAAGAGTTGAAAGGGATCATATTTTCATGGATCTAGTAAAATTGGATATGGGAATAATCATGGAAGGTGAAACACCAATATTTTTTAAAATGGTTCCAAACCATCTTTACTAGAAAGGATAAAAAGTTCTCAGACTGGTGATGAGGAATTTCAAAAGAAAATTAAAACTGTGAATGATGGTAGATTGATCGACTTTGTATATGAATATGGAATTTTGAAAGTTGGGAAGAGACTTTGTGTTCCCGATATACCATATCTAAAAAGGGAATTGTTGGATGATGCTCATAGCTCCAATTTCTCTATAAACCCTGGTAGCACTAATATGTATAGAGATTTGAAGGAACATTTTTAGCGGGACAACATGAAGAGGGAGATTGCTGATTTTGTGTCAAGATGTATGGTTTTTCAACAAGTAAAAGATGTAAGGAAACAACCTAGAGGAGTCATGCAACCTCTTCCCATACCTGAGTGGAAATGGGATGATATTACGATGGAATTTGTCATGTGACTACTAAAGACTCCTAAAAGGAATGATCCAATATGGGTCATTGTTGATTGTCTTACCAAGTTAGCATATTTTCTTGCTATAAGAGAAAATTTACCACTTGAATATTTAGAAAGACTATATATTAATGAAGTTTTAAGACTTCATGGAGTACCCCTATCTATTGTTTCTAATCGTGATCCCCATTTTACATCAAGATTCTGGAAAAGTCTTCAAAGATCCCTGGATACTGAACTTCGTTTGAGCACTTCCTACCACCCTCAAACCGATGGACAATCAGAACGGACTATTCAAACATTAGGAGACATGTTGAGATCTTGATCACTTGACTTTCAAGGTATGTGGGATCAATATTTACCACTGGTAGAATTTTCCTATAACAATAGCTTCCATTCAAGTATTTAGATGGCACCATATGAAGCATTATATGGAAAGAGATGTCGCACACAAACTTGCTGGGATGATATTGGTGAAAGAAAACTCGTAGGCCCAGAACTTGTTGAGGAAACAATAGAAAAGGTAAAGGTTATCCAAACCCACATCAAAGTAGCTCAAAATAGGAAAAAGATATATGATGATAACTGAAGGAAGGATTTGGAATTTCAGGTAGGATATCATGTTTTCTTGAAGGTATCTCCATGGAAGGTTGTTATACGTTTCGGTAAGAAGGGTAAATTGAGTCCCAGGTACATCGGACCTTTTGAAATTCTAGAATGAATTGGATTTGTATCTTATCAATTGGAAATGCCTCCAAGTCTCTCCAAAGTTCATGATGTGTTCCACATATCACTGTTGAGAAAATACATGCCTAACCCAATGCATGTACTCACCTATGAGTAAATTGAACAGGAACCTAATCTATCTTATTGTGAAGAGCCTGTCAAAATTTTTGATACAAGAGAACAAGTGCTGAGAAACCGGATGACTCATCTGGTAAAAGTTCTATAGAGAAACCATAATATGGAAGAGGAAATGTGGGAACTTGAGGAACTTATGATGAAGAACCACCCGAATCTTTTCATACAGTAATATTCTAGAAATTTCGAAGAAGAAATTATTTTAATGAGGGGAGAATGTAACACCCCAATCTTCGATGGTACGTTTCCCTTTGAATAATAAAATAGCTTCTCTAGTACGCAACTTCGAGTTCAAACACACCACAACCAATCAAACTAGACGTTATGAATATTTATACCCACATTTTGAAATTTTATAAATATTATATTTCAAAATGGACTTTATTTTTGGATTCAGAATATCGAAATTAGCTTAGGGTGAATTTTTTGTATTTTTCTGAAATATTTCAATTTTTTATGACTAGTGAAAAAACACTATGTTATTGGTCAAAACTGAATTTTTATTTAAATAATTAGTTATTTTATTTTAATTTATTTTAGTTCAAAATAGATACATAATACCAATATATGTTCAACATAATTCATTGGAGTCATTTTATAATAATTTTAGATATATAAAAAAAAAATCGAACTTTTTACCGTCTTTTACCCACCTCCTAGGAGCATTTCCAAATTTATATAAAACTTAATTTTACCACTTCTGTGAGTTGAATTTTTAAAATATGAGAGACACGGTTAATATTAGTAAGTAAAATGTGGTTCAATAAGATGAAAATAATTTTTGGTAAATAGTAACTTTTGACTTTTATTTACCACAGTTAAAAGTAAATAGGGTAATTAAGGGTAAAAATGATATCATAATTACCCTAAAACATGTCCTAATTCTATTGGATAAGTATAATTTGACCCAAAAAAACCTTAGGAATAAAATATTATCTTATTTTGTCCACTTGGATTAGATTAGGACATTTATCATTATTTTATTTAAAGAAGAGTTAAAAGAGTTAAATTCAATGTTTAATAACTAAACCAATTTTAATATAGGGTTAAACACAATATAAATTAGACTATAAATATTCATTATAAATATAAAAATATTTCCTAAATAATGGTATTTTATAAATAATTTTTAGACATTATATAATTTAATTTTTTTATGACACAATAATGATGCAGTAATTACCTTATTAATGAAATATTAAAATAATTGATATTATAAATATCCAAATAAATGTAAATTGATACTTTTGATGAATTATTATAATTTTATTAGTTCATATGACATATTAGGGTTGGTTAAATAAAGTTTATTCTAAGTGATACTATTTTTATGGCTTTCAAAAAAATAAAATACTAAATAGTGTCAAAATTGACATAATTGAGTTTTAAAAAAAATATTATATTATTAATTGATATAATATTCTTAAAAATATAATTTTTGTACAAAGGACTTATATAAGGTTATATATATTAATAATTAACCACATGGGGTTCTTTTTTCTTGTTATAGTAAGTTTATTAACCATATAATATAAAAATACAAAGAGGCATGGTAAATGTCAAACTATTTAACTAAGAGTTAAATATAAAAGATAAGGTTAA
Organism: Viscum album; assembly: GCA_963277665.1. Taxonomy (NCBI): domain Eukaryota; kingdom Viridiplantae; phylum Streptophyta; class Magnoliopsida; order Santalales; family Viscaceae; genus Viscum; species Viscum album. Next base: position 1,296,600,289 of record OY728140.1, on the reverse strand, counting down.
TATGATGACCTAAACCTATCTAAACCCTGTTATTTGAGAGTTTTTAGACCCATAATCACCATAACCATTAAATAAATCATTTTTTAGCCATTATAAACTGAAAATGATTTTGTTATAAAATAATATTTCAAGCTTTTCCTAAAGTGACTCTCACCTCTCTTATAAAAGGGCACTTCCCCTTCTCTTAATTTCACACATCCAAATCCTTTTGTATCGACCAAAACCTGCCCAAATATCCTCCCAACTTTCCTCCCTTCATCTTAGAGGCCTTCCTTTGGTCATAAAGTCAACCTAATGAGCTTTTTTGATCAAATCAAAAGGAAGAACCTGAAGAAGAGGTAAATATTTCATCCCCGCTTTCAAGTCATTTTCTTCTTTAACTTTCTATTTATTTGTTGTTTCCATTATAAAATAATAAATCCATTATATTATATATACTAATATGTTATTATAAAAATTTTTCAACCAGATTCATTATTCTATCCATCCTATAAATGACAAAGTCACCATACGTGCGTACGTACGGATTACAGTCTCCACGTCATGGTGTGGTTTGTTATTCAAACACTTAGTTATTTGGATGGGTATAATAATGAGTATAACTTATGTAAATAATAAATATAACATGTTAATTATTCTGTATATATGATATACCATCCAGTTACAAACTATTTTTCCATCAATATAATGATATTGTTGCTCATGCGTACGTACGGATTACCGTCTCCACGAACGCGATGAGATTCATTCCCCATCATAATCATTCCAGAATAATTTTCATTTTATGATTAAAAATAATGTTTATGAACATAATATAATTCTTTATATGAATAAAATACATTATATCCATAACAAACATGGATTATATAACCAATCATATAAAGTAAAACGAATCAGTTAACACCCGAAATGATGATACTACTAAAATATTATTAACAAATAAATATTATAAGTTCATATATGATATCATATTTATGTATATAGTTATTGTATAATTTAATAAAAATGTTTTAACTATCATACAAGAGGTTAACATACCATCGACTAAGGAAAAGTACAAGGTAATGGTTAATTTCACAATCTTTTTATTATCCGAGGTTGTTTTTACGTAAGTATCTATTAGGACCTCTTTATCATCCACATCCGTGTTTTCTTAAAAATGTATTTCAAAAAAAATTCATTTACTAGAATATGGGTTAAATTCACTTATACCCTTATTTTACATTATATGTTTTGAAAGGAATCTTTCCATCATTTTCTGAATGAGGTACTTTATGACCATTTCGACAAAATTAAGGTAAGAATTTTTTTAACTTATACAGTAGGTGTGGCTATTTTCCACCATTATAACATCATTGAAGCTTCCCTTACAAGATTATAAGAATATTTTAAAAATAAATGTTTTCTTTTATAATTATATGACTTTTAAATAATTTCAAAATAGAAAGAGATATTTCTCTAAAAAAGTTTTGATTTCATCTATGTCAACATCCTTTGATGGATTTTAAGATTGTTTGAAGTTGATTTATTATGATACAAAACTTCCATATTGTATTGAATGTTTTTTGATATGTTTGATTGTGGATGTTTTATTTTTACACCATTCATGTTTTATGGATAAAGTATTGACATTTTGTATGCTAGTTTTAATAAGAATGTTTATGTTATGTTTAAACCTTTTCAAATGAGGAATGCATTGGACTTAGTATGTGAATGGTGGATCCCACTATAGCTCCTTGATGAATCGTTAGGTCTCATGAGACAAACTAGTGTCTTGGAATAAGGCCTTCAAAAAATCTTATTTGTAGTCTTGGCACAAGGCCTTGACAATGTGGTTATGAAGTCTGGAATTATGCATTCCATCATTCTGAAAGTGTCTATTGATATTGAATGTGATTATTTTACTAGTAGAATATCCATGAGAATAAGTAAATGGAATTATTTGATTTTATATTTTCCATATTATACTGAAGTTTAAGTTTAAAATGCTTTTGTTTTAGTCTAATACATTGCCTTAAATGTTTATTTTTGTTTATGAAAGTTTCTGCTATATTGTTATCCTTATTGAGCATCTGAACTCACCCCTTTCTATGTATTATTTTTCCTAGTATGTGAAGAATTATTTTATGGTTGACCTCAAGGGATAGGCTAAGGATATAAGTGTGTTCGATAGGGGAAAAATTTTGTTGATGTTTTTATTTCCAGATGTAATGTAAAACTTATGAATGTATCTAGTACTTCTAAGGCTACTAAACTGCTCGGTCTTTCGGGACATGATTTCTTATATCATGCTAATGTTATGTAATAAATCACCGATTTTGGGTAACTGGGGTTGGGGTGTTACAATATAGACCTGATCTCATAAATATTATATAGTTTTTTATCATTGATCCTTGAACTTTGATCATTATGAATAAAATGAACCTATTTTATTATTATGGATTAAAAAATACCAAAATGACTATTTTGGAGTAAAATAATTTATTAAATGAAAAAATAATTATAATATTGGAATAAATATAAAATATTTTCAGACTAAATATTATAATTAATTATATTTTGTTATTCATGAAGGTAGTAGAATACATGGAAAATCTTCTGAAACAGACTCATAATTTTTAGGTGTATTAGGACTTCATTACAGTATTTATTTTTTGTGTTTTTGAACTATTAATTATGTGGGATAATTTCCATTATATTTTTTTGGGATTTCATATAGCGACCCACTCTTTTCTTACATTAACATTACATAGAATTTTAATAATACGTAGAAACATTACAAAAAAATAATCCCCAAGATCATATTAATCTAGTGCCTTTGAAAACATGGAAAGATGATGCATAATTGATCTAAATTATCTCCGACTAGGTTCTTATTGACTATAAACCTTCTTATAAACATCAAACAAAATACATATCTTCATAACCTGGGGAAGGAAACATAAAAATGAGTGAGCTAAAATGCTCAGTAAGGATGAAAAATAGAGATATGTATGTATAATCATGAGCATGAGGGTATGATACTATCATAATAAAAATATAAGATCATACCTTTCATATAAAATATCATATACATGAATCAAGGAATAAATCATGGCAGTTCAAAAGACATGAATCATAAGGAAATAAATAACATAATCCATGAAATAATATCATAAGAGTAAAACATGGAATTTTGGATGAAACATAATCATATATAATTATTTCCATAGTATTTAAGGCATTTCTTCCAAGACCCTCTTAGTGGAAAAAGTATTTTACTAAACTGGTTTTACACCTCATTCCATCCCGGTATTACTGAACTGAGTTCTCTTCTCATTCTAGCCCTTTAATAATTATTTGATTTTGTTTCTCATTCAAGACCTATAATACTGAACTAAGTTCATTTCTTATTTTATCCATGTCTATCTCATGAGTTTTAAATCTTTACCCAATTAATTGTATGGAGATATAGGTCACATCCATCTCATAATGAAATCATAAATACACATTTCAAAAAATAATAAAAAATAAAATCATTAACCATGAAATAAAATGGGTATTATAAACATGTAATCATATCATAACATATGTAAAGAGACATGTTTAATAATCATTTCATCATAAAAATTACCCATGAAAAGAAGTGGGTTTCAAAATAGTATAACATGTGAAAGAGTAGAAGGTTTAATAAACATCATTCCATCAAAACATAATCCATTTAGAGAAATAATATGAATGGAAACATTGAAAAATTCCCCATAAAGGAATTAGTAACACCAATGTATGTTATCTTAGATGGGAAATGATTTTGAAAGATCTTTTAAAAACCTTTCTTGATGAAAAATATCCTTTTTGCAATGAAAAATATTTTTAAAACATTAGACCTTTTTAAATACCATATTCTTTGAAAATAGATATGAAAAATTATAAAGTAATAGTTGTAAACTATAAAATGTTTTTAAAATCCTTTTTCTTTGAAAATGGGCTTCAAATATATTTGGATTTTTTTAAACATGGTTTTTGAATACAATAGATTTCTGACCAAAGAGAGAGATGATGATATTTTACATAAAAACATTATTCAAGGTAAAAAAGGAGTGGAAAATGGTTCTAATACATGAGGATATCTTGAATAACCAGTTCTTAATAAATTTAATGAGTGTTCTTGAGATATGGATCATAATATTTTATCAAAGAATCATAATCATTATCAATCTTGAAAAGGGATTATATTTTTTTAATAAAACATTACCACTTGGTTACATGGGATCATAATCTACATATAAGTAAAAAAATTAAATGAATCTTAAAATATCATGAAAATAAAGAGATTCATTATATAAAATGTAATATGGATGTATATAAACCTCACAAAGAATTTTGGTGCATAACAAAACATGAGTCTCAAAGAAGGAAAATTGAGACAAAACTATTTTTCTGATTTTGTAACTTTTGAAACTTAATCCCCATGAAATAAAGATCATAAAATTGATATGTTAATACCCATAAAATTAAGTATAATATACATATAATATATTTATGGGAAGTATATTAACCATATAAAAGGAATGGGGGTGAATATTGAATGTATCTCGAAGAAATAAAGGTTGAGATGAAATCCTCTTTCCTTGTATCTTGACTCTCATAGTACTCATTAAAACCAACTATATAATAAATATAAATTAATTATACATATTTCAAAGAACCTTATTATTATATATAATACCATATATTTTTTTATCTTGACCTTATATTACCCTCTTCTTAACAATCATATGTTAAGGATTCACTTCGGGTAATATTTTCTTTGTTCTTCGCATGTGTCTTAATTTGTTATATATTTGGTATTTATACTTATATAATGATTCCAAAATGTAAAACATGATATAAATATCATTTATATTCATTATATGTGTATTATAATAATTTATATAATATATATGTACGCAATAGAATACATTGTTGATGGAGACGATAAGTCATTCGTACGCATGAATGTTGTTTCCGTTTTTATTGTCGTATTGAAAGAAATAATGAAAAATACCTACATTTAGATATTTATATATTATCATTATGGTATAATTATAATTTTATTTATAGCATAAAATTTCTCTAAAACAATATTTAATACATTCTATGCAATGTGTGAACAACTCACATCGCTTTGAGGGGGGTGGTAGTCCACATTTCCTCAAAAACAATTATCGTATTTACACCAAATGTATAGTAAAAATATATGTGTTTTAAAAGGAATAAAGAATATTAAAGAAATAATAATTATAATATATGAAATATATAAACATATTTTTCATCCTAATGTTCACCATGAGAGGCGGTAAAGGGAAAATGATTCATCGTTGTTTAGTGAGGCGGTAGTTCATCGTACACATAAACAGTATGTTTATTACCCATTAGATAGAGGTTTGTGTAATTGTGGGTTGAAATATTATCATAAAAATAACATAGTATATTTTGGATACCATTTTTTTTATACAAGCATGTAATAAAGAGATTGGAGGGTGTATAAGGAAAATAAAAGAGAAGGATCTTGAGAGAAGGTGTTACCTCTTAATTGGGTAACTCCTTTTGGTTTCTGCAAAAAGGATTCCTTAGAAGAAATTCTTCCCAAATAGAGGATTAAATAAGGAAGGTAGGTATTTTTTGAAGTGAATTGGGTAGATATTTTCCAAATGTAAGTGGTTTGAGAGATGTCAATAAGAGGGATAGGTGGTGTCCTTTAATAGGGAATGAGGAGTGGCACTCTTGTAAATATTTGAAGAGAGAATTCCACCCACGTTTTTCATGTTTCAAGTTGATCCAATAGTTATAAAAAGTCATTAAAATTGAGTTTAGGGTCGAAAACTTTCCATAAAACGGATTTTGAAAAGGTTTATAGGTCATTTTGAGCCTTAAGGTTATGGTTTAATCTCTTATTAATCTTAATTTAACCTTAATCGATGTAATTAATTTTAATCACTTTCACTAATATTTTTAGTCAAAAACTAATTTGTCCTCATAATACATTATAAATTATTATGATTATAAAAATGGAATCCATTTTTCCAATTTACCATCACATAAGTGTTGGAAATTAATTTAAAATTAACCCTGTAGTCGGGTCGACAATGCGGGGTTTAAAAGTAAAAACATTCAAAAGTTTTTTAAGGATTTAAATTTTAAATTAATCTCAATGACCTAACTTATATTAATTGATAAAAATATTATATAATTTAAATTTAAAAAAAATTAAAATATAATTTATCCTTATAAATAAATTATATGATAAAACGGTTTTGAATTAAAATCCAGTATTTTTCACTATTTACCCAAAAATGATGTTTATTAGAAAAATCCTCAAATGTTACCATAAGATAATTTAAACATTATAAATTCAAAAATATAGTTTATTTTATCGAATTATATTTATAAATGTGTCTAAAATTAATTTTATTATTTTTCATAGAAGGACTTGAAAAGTAGTTTGTTTGAGAATATAGTATTTTTAAACATATAAGGACTTACCAAAAAATATATCCATTGTTATTAATATTTTTTACTTATAAAAAACATTATAAAAAATATTTTAAAAATATTTATTATTGTTCATATTAAAATGTTTAAAAGCTAGGTTGTAATTATCTCTTTTAAATAATTATAAAAATAAAATTACATTTCATTGAAACATCGGTGTTGTGTGTATAATATGACAAGTCGATGTTCCGTGTAATTTACACCAAGTTCATGTTCTGTGTAATGTATTCCAATTCCACTCAATGTGAAAGAAATTTTTTAACTATTTAATTTGAAGACATAAATGAAAATTTAATTTAATCGAAAAAAGGTCAATCAAAACTTGGGGTGTTACATTATTCCACCCTTAAAATGAATTCCTCCCTCAAATCTCTTTACTTAAGTAAAAAAAATGAGGATAACTCTACTTAATAGTATCCTAAAATTCCCACATAGCTTCCTCTAACTAGTGATTTATCCATAAAACATTGGCCAGGTAAGTGGTCTGGTTTCATAGAACATTATCTGATCGGTCCATAATTTCAACTGGTTTTTCTTCATAAGAAAGATCCTGTTTCAGCGGTTTGACCTATGAGTTTAGTAAATATGAAGGGTCAGGTATGTACTTACTTAGGAGAGTTACATGTAACATATCTTAATCTCTAGAGAGATTTGGAAGATGTTTCAAGTGATAGGATACCATCCTGATATGATCAATAATCTCAAAGGGACCAATATACCTAGGTATTAGTTTCCTCTTCTTCCTAAATCTCGTAAATTTATTCCAGGGTGAGATTCATAGAAACATGTTTTCACTAACATCAAGTTCTAGGTCACATAAATAGTTATCAGTATAACTTTTCTTCTATAACTGAGCTACCTTGATATGGTACTGAATGGTTCTAACCTTCCCTAACATTTCTTTAGTGATCTCATGTCCCAATAGCTTTCTTTCTCAAAAATTATCCCAAAATGTTTGAGCTCTACATTTATTACCATTAAGGCATTCATAAGGAACGATATAAATTCTTGATTGAATGATATTATTGTAAGAAAACTCAACTATAGGAAGTTGTTGATCCCAAACACCTTTGAAATACAGAGAAAAAGATCTCAACTTAATCTCTAGGGTTTGAATTGTTATACAGATTTACCATCTTTTTTAGGATGATAAGTAGTGCTAAAACTCAATTCTATGTCATGTGATTTCTGGATACTTCACCAAAACTTTTAGTAGAACCTCATATCCTGATATAATATAATGGAATGTGGTACTCCATGAAACTATACCACTTTCTTAATGTATTTACTGGTTAGATCATCTAGAGATAAGTATTATATGATAGAGATGAAGTGTGATTACTTAGTAAGGAGATTGACTACCACCCATATAGAAATAAACCCTTTAGAGGTTTTGGGTAGCCCAATGAAAAAATCAATAGTTATGTTCCCCCATTTCCATTCTAGTATTGGTAATGGATACAACATCTCTTTAGAATTTTGTCTTTCAGCTTTTGCTTATTGGAATAACAAGCACTGAGATATAAACTATGTGGTATCCCTCTTAATTCCATCCCACCAAAAGTATTATTTCATGTCCCTATGCAAATATATACTTCCAAAATTAATAGAGAATGAAGAACTATGTGCTTCCTCTAACATATCCTTCTTCAAATCTAGTATGGAAGGAATACAAACACAGTTCTTGAACCTTATCATTTCAACTTAATCAAGGTTAAACTCAAAAACTTTTCTGACTTTCTTTTGTAGATATTTATCTTCCTTATGCACCTTTTTAATCTTCACTAGTATAGAGAGTTGAACAATCATTTTAGAAAGATAATATGTTTCCCCTTCCATTAGGATTTCTAGATCCATCCTTTGCAAAACCAGAAATATTGGATCTTTTGTGATCCTCATCAAGGCTAAGCTAGCATAATCCTTATGACTTAATGAATTGGTCACCTTTTTTGGTTTCCCAGGGTGGTAATGTAGAGGACTGGTTTTTACCCTATAAGACTTTGGAATATTTCTACATATATTTCCAGAGCTAGGAGCTGAGACGGTGTGTGATTCTGAGGCCCGGTGTGCCCAGAATATATTTTATAAAAATATTAAGTTTTTTTATACTATGCATGTGGAGGGTTTGTGTTTTCTCCTATATGGTAACTCAAATCAGGAATCTGAGGGAACAGTTGCGTCCGGAGCATTCTGTTTACCCTAGGTGGGGTGTAAAAGTTGTGGGCGCGGGCCTGTTGTGAGAGATGTCACCCAGGGGAAAATCGTCATTTTGAAATAATGACTTAGTGATTTTTATCACTGGCATTCTTTTCAAATAACCTTTGAAAGAAGCCTCAGAATGAAAATCCAAGACTTTCGTTGAGTTCTAAATGGGGCGTTTTTCCTAGGCGCGATATAAAATGAAAGGGCGTGGTGAATTCGGATTCTGCACTGAGTGGGGTCTCTATAAATAGAATTTTAAGTGTTTAGGGTTAAGGAAAAACTCCAATTCACTCTCTCTCTCTCTCTCTCTAACACCCAATCTCTCTCTATCTTTATTTCTCTAGTCGTTCTTCGTCATTCTTCATTGGATCGAGGAGTGATCTCCGCTGGAACTTTGGCGGATCAAAGCGGTGGTGTCGTGGATGCGTCGCCAATGACGCACGGCCGATTCAAGGTAGGATTCTTGGTTAATTTTTGCACCTTCATCATTTTCTTGAGATTTCGTCAATTCTGTTGTGTAAATTCTACAAATTTAGAATTTGGACGATGGCCAAACGAACACAGCCATCGTCCGAGCCCCGTTCTAAATCCCATTCTTGAGCGTTCTTCGTCCAAAATTTTGGACGTGCCAAAAACTGTGACGGATCGATGAGCGAGGGGCGGTGCTGTGAAGATCCGGCCTCAAGGATTCTGAATCCGGTTTTAGATATTTTTTCTGACCACCAGAGTGGTCGGGGGGACCGGCTGAAGGTCCGGCTCCGGCAAGGGGCGGCGGCCAGAGGTTGAGCCGGAGGTGCGGCCGGAGCAGGGAGCTCGGGTGCGGCTAGTGCAGTACGGCGGCGTTCAGCAGAGGAGCCGATCAGGTCCGTGGATGAGGCGGACGGCGGGGTCGGCGAGTCCGGGAGGAGACGAAGCCGCGGGCTCCGGTTGGCGTTGATCAAGCAGTCGGCGTGGTGTGGCGAACCCCGGCGGCAGAGCAGGGAGGCCCGGGCGGCCGTGGCCTTCAACGGGCCGGTGCACGGCGGTGTGTTTGGAGAGTGGAGACGGCGGCCTCGGTCGGTCATGGTTGGGGCGGAGCACCCAAGGTACTGACCTCGGGTGTGCAGAAGAAGCAAGGACCCGCGTTCGGCGGGTCCTGCAAGCACGATGCGGAGAAGATCGGCCACGGGCCGGTCTGTATTGGAGAACTGGACCCAAGGTGGTTCCGGTGTTGCTGGAGCGGTCTGCGGCTAGTGAGATGCGGCGAGTCGGGCTGGACCCGCGGCTGGGCCATGTGCCGGCGGTTCGGACCGGGCCGGCTGGGGTGAACCGGCCCGGTTGGGCCCGTTGCGATCAAGGGGTTGTATCCCTTAAACGACACGTCTGTTTGACGCGCCGTCTGCGGATGTGGGTCCGTCTCTTCAAGACGGACTTTTTAAGTTGGGTTTCAGGGTTTTTGGGTTTTGCGCCCGAATACGAGTGACCTGAAACGCTTTAAATTAATAATATTAAATTATTATTAAAGTTTAAAACGGACGTATTCGGGAGCCGGATGTCCGTTTGACGCGCCGTCAGAGGCGCTGTGGCCCTGGAGTTGTGACGAACCTTCCAAAGTCGGTTCGTAACCCTTGCGGTTTGGTTTAGTCGCTCGGTGGTATGAAGCACTTAATGAGAATAATTAGTTAATTAATTATTTAATTAATTAATTATTCTTGCATCGGACCTAACTCCTATATGGGATGTCCAATTGACGCGTCGTTAGCGGCAGCGTGACCCCAGTCCTCATTCAGACGTTTTGAGATGCTTTTCAAAGCGTTCGGGTTTCAGACAAGGTGCGGGCCCCACAGGGCCTGGTTCACACGTTTTACGGTGAAACGCCACTTTTCACCCGACACCCATTTGGTGTGTTTGAGTACTCATTTCTGAGTGTTCTTCTGAGGGGATTGCGACGATGCAATCTGCCTACCTAAATTCGGGCCTAAGGCGTGGGCCCCACGACGCAGCTTTCGGATGTATGCTACGTTTTTACGACTTATGCTTCATAAGTCCATTCAGGGAAAATGAATAGCCTACGCCTTGTGGTTATCTGCAAGGAAAACAATGGTATGATCTGCGTGGCATGTTTCGGGGTCGAGGTGTGGGCCCCATAGGGCCCCGTTTGCATAACGTGGGGAGTTGCAGCTTCTGCATCCGAAGTCTGTTTTAGGCACTGTCAGCGACGTTGTGACCCTGGCATCGAGATAAAGTTGATCGTGGTGGTTTCAGGCGTTGAAGTCGGAGTTGAGGTGTGGGCCCCACTAGCCGTCTTTTAAGCTTTGTGTAGCGTACTGTGACTTTCTCATCAGACGTCTGTTTAGGGCGTATGAATAGTCGTTTCGGCATGTTTTTCTGAGAGCATCGCGATGGCGCAGTTCGCCCAACCTCTTTTGGGACTGAGGTTTGGGCCCCACGAGATGCCGTGTGGGCATAAAGCGGTGTTGAATAACTTTTTCGTCACGAGTCTATTTCCAGTGAGTAAGTAGTCTATCTCGGGTGTTTTTCTGCAAGGATTACAACGGTGTAATCTGTTTGGGCATGCGGAGCCTATTTTAAGATCTCATTGAATGTGGAAACATGAAAGGGCGTTTTTCAGAGGTTCCTTTGATGCACTCCGAACCTACGCACGGTAGCGGTGTTAATGACACCCAATGATGGAACGGGTAGTGAAGAGTTATCGGACCAGTTCCGATTTTACCCTCCAGCGGGGCTGGGTAGTGGGTTACCTGTTGACCTTAGGGTTTACCCTTCAGCAGGGCTGGGGAGTGGGTTACCCGTTGACCTTAGGTTTTACCCTCCAGTGGGGTTGGGCAGTGGGTTACCCCTTGACCTTACGGTTTACCCTCCAGCGGGGCTGGGCAGTGGGTTACCCGTTGACTTTAGGGTTTACCCTCCAGCGGGGCTGGGTAGTGGGTTACCCGACAACCTCCTAGGGTTTACCCTACAGCTGGGCTGGGCAGTGGGTTACCCGACGACTTCTTTCAGACTCGTCCCTTTCTATGAGTCTAGTCAGTGACTTCTCTCTGTGGTTACCAGAGCGGGACCCTTGGTTGTACAGTTTAGCAATGAGATAGCTTTAGTGTGCGGGACTTTTGGGCATCAATGGTGGATATCCTTAGAACTATTGGCGACTTTTCCTGGGATGAGCTTGGAGACGGAAATCCCCTTACACACTCGTTCGGGTTTCTTATTGAGCATATATATATACACCCTAATTTTGTTCCCACTCATTAGGTTCAGTTACTCTCCTTCTAGGAGGGGCGAAGACGTGTGGGGTTTGTCACGTGCTTTCCGTGTCTAGCTCCTCTTGATTGGATGAGTCTGCTTCCTTTCTCTTTCTGGGTTGAGCTGAACTCTCTCTTCTATACCCTCACACTGTTCTTGTTATTTCTACTGATCATCGTTTTAGTATCTTCTTTGGTGCTCCCTCGAGCTTTCGGGTCATCCTACTGAGTATCTTTACACTCACCCCTGCTTGGGCTTTTCCCGCACTTGGTGTGCCCTTGCAGATGATGGACAGGTTGATCGAGACTACGGAGGAGTGTAGAGGACACAGGAGCTTGGGCTACATTCAGTGGTCATAGAAGTATTTCCGGGTGTGTGACTCACCAGTTGTTTACTTTCGTTTACCTTTTGGCGGGTTGTGGCACCTTTCTAGTTGGGAACATGTTTTTCCCTTTACTGTTCAGTTTACTTTTTAGCACTATACTTGTTCTATTTAGAATTTGATGCATGACTTTGTTTGGGTTATAGTGGTTTGTACTTTGGTTTCCTTTTTACTCTGCACTTATGCATTGAGTGGGTTGTGTGTGTGTGTACAGGTACTTAAGAAAAGGCCTCCCTGAGATTGTTACACCTTCGGTGCTTTTCGCCAGCCTCTGGCTTTTAGAGGCGGGCTTGGGGTAGTTGCAGCTCGAGACCGGTAGGGACGGGTCATGAAAAAGTGGTATCACAGGTGGTTTTTTTCTTGGGGTGTTGTTCGGACGTCCCTAAAAAGGAATTGGTTGAGTTTTGGAGCAATAGTGTCAATGTATCTTGAGAGCATCTCTCAGGCCAGGGGGTCCAGTGATGGTGCGGTGGCCGACCGATCCATTCGCCCGGACCCTGATAACCCGCTTGTCGACTCAGAACACTGAGACACTTGTTATAGAGAATTTGGTTTGTGAAATATATAATATTGAGTCTTTGACTGACCTTTTTGAGTCAGCTCCCCATCGTTGTTGATATATATATGATCATTTGACCGCAGTACTCCTTGATCAGATTTGGGATGTCTCCACGATGATAGCCAGCCAGGATACTAGCTCCGGTTCGTGATGACGACTCCGTGAGAGACGAGGCCTCAGTTCAAGATCCATCATACGGTTACCCTTTCTCCAGGAGAACAGGAAGTAGCACCTCCACCTGTGGAGTAGAAGATAGTACCGATAGCGAAGGTCGATGACCAGTGCAGGCTGGGCACACTACGTGAGTTCCAACATCAGAGACCGCTGAGGTTCCACGGTGAGCCATACCCTCAAACAGTGAAGGGTTGGCTAGAGTCGGTGGTTCACCTCTTCAGGATTGTTCGAACACTGATAGGTTAGATGGTGGCTTTGACAGCCAGTCTTTTTCCACCAAGTAGTTTGGCGTAGTATAGCCAGGGTTACTCAGATGCATGATGAGTTGGTACTCTCGTGGGATGACTTCTAGCAGCTGTTTCGTGAGTAGTAATACCCCTCCTACTTACGCTTTATACAGTTTCAGGAGCTGCTGGAGCTTCAGCGGGGAGTGATGGCAGTGGCTGAGTATGCGACTAGGTTCACAGACCTTACTCGGTACTCTTTGGATGTGGTCCATGATGGAAACTTCCGAGCATATAAGTTTGAGTGAGGTCTCTGTATAAGAGATCCGTGCCAACATAGTGCCATTGTGCATCGTCACCCATCTCAGGGTGCTGGAGCAGGCACTGGTGACAGAGAAATTTCTGTCAGAGGGACGTCAATTGGTAGGGCCTCGGAACCAGAAGTCTCCCCTTAATGAGACTCAGGCACATGGTCGGGGACAGCGTAGAGCACCGAGATAGCCTAGGGAGGACTAGTTCTATGTTTTTGATGTTCGAGGTCACATGGCGTGAGAATACTCGACCAAATGTACTGAGTTTTCCAGATAGTTGGTAGATCCACCACCATGACAGAGGCAGTGTCGTGATCAGAGAACTCCCAGGTGAGGATAGGGGGTCCTCAGGGAGGCGGTGTTGGAAGAAGATTAGGAAGAACTGTGGTTGGCGGACAACATTTTTAGGTCCTTCCACCACCACTAGGCGGCCCATGTTAGGCTCAGGGAACTGAAGGGCGGGGCCGCGGACGGCTGTGTGCTATGGATGTCTACAATACTGCAACGCATGATATGATAAGAGGTACGCTCTGTGTCTTTTTCTACTTTTATCATTAGAACTTGTTAGACATTTTGTGAGGTACTCTTTTCATATAACTCCTTGTTTGAGGGGTTACCAAGGGTGACACAGGGCGTCAGTGTAACCCTGTGTTGGTGTTGTCTGACGTAGCTTTGAATGCATGAGAAAGAGGGGTTCTTCCCCCACTAAGACGTGTTTTTGTGATGCGATCAAAACCATGAGGGAGAGTCAGTACCACCCAAAGAAAATAGTATTGAGGTGTGGTGGATGAGTCCCTCTGACATGTGAATTCATGGCAGGGTTGTGCGGTGGAGTGTCAGAGAAGGTGTTGGATTTGCCAGTGGGGCTTTTCTGCTTGACCCCCCTTTTGCTTGAGGTGCCACCAGTGGGTTTGTAAGAGTTCCTGTTTTGGGATCAATCTCCTTCCAATAGGGGCAAAGACACATGAGGTATGTCACATTCTTTCCTTGTCTAGCCTCTGGCGGTTGGATGAGTTTGCTCGCCTGCCCTATTCGTTGGTACCTTTCGTGATTAACGTCTATCTTGATACTGTTATCAAGTACAGGTTGAGGTTATGGACACCCCATAAACAGAGCTACGCATTTCACTATGTGGTTCTGGTAGTGGTAGTATTTTCCCTGAGAATCGTTCAAGAGATGGTGAGGTTGCCTACCATCTTGCCCTACCCTCCCAACAGTAGAAGTGGGCGCACGATGTCTTTCACGTGTCACAGCTGATGAGGTGCGTGCATATTCCTATGCATGTCCTTGAGAGTAGTAGACCTTATAAGTATGAACCATCCCTTTGGTTCATGTGTTGTGCCAGCATGGTATTGTGCAAGTTTTCTTGGGAGTGGGAGAGCTTGGTGTGAGCTCTGTATCCCAAGTTGTTTTTCCTAGTTTTTCTTTTCAAGGATGAAAAGAATGAAGGAGGGAATGATATAGAGACCCGGTTTTTACCCTGAAAGACTTTGGAATATTTCTACATATATTTCCAGAGCTAGGAGCTGAGACGGCATGCGATTCCAAGGCCCGGTGTGCCCGAAATAAATTTTATAAAAATATTAAGTGTTTTTATACTATGCACATGGTGGGTTGTGTTTTATCCTAAACGGTAACTCGGATCGGGAATCCGAGGGCACAGTTATGTCTGTTGCATGTTGTTTACCCTAGTCGGGGTGTAAAAGTTGCGAGCGCGGGAATGCTATGAGATATTTCTCCCAGGGGGAAAATCATCATTTTGAAATAATGACTTAGTAATTTTTATCACTGGCGTTCTTTTCGAATAAATTTCTAACGAAGGCTCGGAATGGAAATCTGAGACTTTCGTTGACTTCAAAATGGGGCGTTCTTCCTAGGCGTGATATAAAATTAAAGGGTGCGGTGAATTCGGATTCTATGCTGAGTGGGATCCCTATAAATAGAATTTAAGTGTTTAGGGTTAAGGAAAAACTCAAATTCACTCTCTCTCTCTAACACCCAATCTCTCTCTCTCTTTATCTCTCTAGTCATTTTTCCTCGTTCTTCATCGGATCGAGGAGCGATCTCCGCCAGAACTTTGGCAGATCAAAGCGGGGGCGTCGTGGACGAGTCGCCAACGATGCACGACCGATTCGAGTTTGGATTCTTGGTTAATTTTCGCACCTTCATCATTTTCTTGAGCATTCGTCAATTATGTTGTTTAAATTCTAAAACTTTAGAATTTGGACGATGGCCAAATGAACACGGCCATCATTTGAGCCCCATTCTAAATCCCATTCTTGAGCATTCTTCGTCCAAAATTTCAGACGTTCCAAAAATTGTGACGGATTGATGAGAGAGGGGTGGAGCTATAAAGATTCGGCCCCGAGGATTCTGAATCCAGTTTCAGATAATTTTTCCGACCACCGGAGTGGTCGGGGGGACTAGTTGAAGGTTCGGCTCCGCAAAGGGGCAGTGGCCGGAGGTTGAGCCGGAGGTGTGGCCGGAGCAGCGGGCTCAGTTGCGGCCGATGCGGTGAGGCGACGTTCGGCGGAAGATCCGAGCAGGTCGGTGGGTGCGGCGGACGGCGGCGTCGGCGAGTCCGGGAGGAGGCAAAGCCACGGGCTCTGGAGGGCGTCTTTCAAGCGGCTGGCGCGGTGTGGTGAACCCCAGTGGTGGAGTGGGGAGGCCCGAGCGGCCGCGGCGTTTAGTAGGCTGGCGCGCGGCGGTGCGTTCGGCGGGAGGAGGCGGCAGCCTCAGCCGGTCGCGGTCGGGGTGGAGCACCTGAGGTGCTGACCTTGGGTGTGCGAAGGAAGCAAGGACCCGCGTTCGGCGGGTCCTGCTGGTGCAACATAGAGAAGACCGGCAACAGGCCGGTCTGTTTTGGAGAACCGGACCCGAGGCGGGTCTGATGTTGTTGGAGCGGGCCACGGCGAGTCGGGTCGGACCCGCGGCTGGGCCGCGGGCCGGATGTTCGGACCGGGCCGACCTGGGTGAACCGGCCCGGTTGGGCCCCTTGCAATCAAGGGGTCGTATCTCTTAAACGGCGCGTCCGTTTGACCAGTCGTCTACAGCTGTGGGTCCGTCTCTTCGAGACGGACTTTTTAAGTTGGGTTTTGGGGTTTTTTGGTTCTGTGCCCGAAGATGGGTGACCTGAAACGCTTTAATTTAATAATATTAAATTGTTATTAAAGTTTACAACGGACATATTCGCGAGACAGATGTCCATTTGACATGTTGTTAGAGGCACTGTGGCCCTGTAGTTGTGACGGACCTTCTAAAGTTGGTTTAGAACCCTTGTGGTTTGATTTCGTTGCTCAATGTAACGAAGCGCTTAATGCGAATAATTAATTAATTATTTATTTATTTATTTATTTATTCTTGCGTTGGACCTAACTTTTGTCTGGGATGTCCGATTCATGCGTCGTTAGCGGCAGTGTGACCCCAGTCCTTGTGTGGACTTTTTGAGACACTTTCCAAAGCGTTCGGGTTGGAGACAAGGTGCGGGACCTATAGGGTCTGGTTCACAAGTTTTACGGTGAAACGCCACCTTTTCACCAGACACCCATTTGGGTTTTTTGAGTACTCGTTTCTGAGTGTTCTTCTGAGAGTATTGTGACGACGCAATCCGCCCGCCTAAATTTGGGCCCGAGGCGTGGGCCCCATGAGGCGGATTTTGGAAATATGATGCTTTTTTACGACTTATGCTTCATAAGTCCGTTCAGGGAAAATGAATAGCCTATGCCTCATAGTTATCTGCAAGGAACGCAATGGTACGATCTGTGTGGCGTGTTTCGGGGTCAAGGTGTGGGCCCCATAGGGCCCCGTTTGAATAACGCGGGGAGTTGCAGCTTCTACATTTGGAGTCCATTTTAGGCGCTGTCAGTGGCGTTATGACCCTGGCATCGAGACGAAGTTGACTGCGGTAGTTTCTGGCGTTGAAGCCAGAGTCGAGGTGTGGGACCCATGGGCCGTCTTTTAAGCTGTGTGCAGCGTAGTGCGACATTTTCATCAGACATCCATTTGGGGGGTAAGAATAGTGGTTTCAGTGTGTGTTTTCGAGAGCATCACGATGGTGCAGTTCGCTTGACCTATTTTAGGACCAATGTGTGGGCCCCACGAGACGTCGTATGGCCATAATGCAGTGTTGAATAACTTTTTCGTCGGGATTCTATTTCCAGCGAGTAAGTAGTCTATCTTGCATGTTTTTCTAAGAGGATTAGAACGGTGTAATCTGTTTAGGTGTGCGGAGCCTATTTCGAGATCTCATTGAATGTGGAAACATGAAAGGGTGTTGGTCAGAGGTTCCTTTGATGCACTCCGAACCTACACACGGTAGTGGTGTTAGTGACACCCAGTGATGGCATGGGAAGTGCAGAGTTATCGGACCAGTTTCGGGTTTACCCTCCAGTGGGGCTAGGTAGTGGGTTTCCCATTGACCTTAAGGTTTACCCTTGATCGGGGCTGGGTAGTGGGTTTCCCGTTGACCTTAGGGTTTACCCTCCAGCGAGGTTGGGCAGTGGGTTACCCTTTGACTTTAGGGTTTACCCTTCAGCGAGGCTGGGAAATGGGTTACCCATTGACTTTACGTTTTACCCTCTTGTGGGGCTAGGCAGTGGGTTACCCGACGACCTCTTGGGGTTTACCCTTCAGTTGGGCTGGGCAGTGGGTTAACCGACAACTTCTTTCAGACTCAGCACTTTCTATGAGTCTAGTCAGTGACTTTTCTACATGGTTACCGAAGCAGGACCCTTGGTTGTACGGTTTAGCGATGAGACATCTTTGGCATGCGGGACTTTTGGGCATCAATGGTGGATATCCTTAGAACTATTGGTGACTTTTCTTGGGTTGATCTTGGAGACGGAGATACCATTACACACTTGTTCGGTTTTCTTGTTGAGTATATATATATATATATACACCCTACTTTTGTTCCCACTCCTTAGGTTCAGTTACTCTTCTTCTAGGAGGGGCGAAGACGCATAGGGTATTCCAAGTGCTTTTCATGTCTAGCTCCTCTTGGTTGGACGAGTCTGCATCCTTTTTCATGCCGGGTTGAGCTGCACTCTCTCTTTTGTACCCTCACATTGTTCTTGTTCTATCTAATTCTCACCATTTTAGTATCTCCTTTATTGCTCCCTTGAGATTTTAGTGCATCCTACTAATTATCTTTATACTCGCCCCTTCTTGGGCTTTTCCCGCACTTGGTGTGCCCTTGAAGACGACGGACTGGTCGATCGAGACTACGGAGGAGCGTAGAGGGAATTGGAGCTTGGGCTGTGTTTAGTGGTCATAGGAGGATTTCCGGGTGTGTGACTCACCAGCTGTTTACTTTCATTTACCTTTTGTCGGGTTGTGTCACCTTTCTAGTTGGGCGCGTGTTTTTTCCTTTACTGTTCAATTTACTTTTCAGCACTATACTTGTTCTATTTAGAAATTGATGCATGACTTTGGTTGGGTTATAGGTGTTTGTAATTTGGTTTCCTTTTTACTCTGTACTTCTGTATTGAGTGGGCTGTGTGTGTGTGTACAGGTACTTAGGCAAAGGCTTCCCCGAGATTTTTATGGCTTCGGTGCTTATCTCCAGCCCCGGGCCTATGGAGGCGGGCTTGGGGTAGTTACGTCTCGAGACCGGTAGGGTCGGGTCGTGACAGGTAATGTATTGGGGAGTCATAATAGTTTATCATTAAATACAATCTTCTTTGGCTCATGTTGAACTCATTTTATGTGAATATATATTTCAGACTTTTATGATCAGTATATATATCACACTTTTCTCCATAAAGATAATGGCTCTATATCTTTAATGAAAAAAATTACCACTGCTAACTCTAAATCACGAGTTGGGTAATTTTGCTCATGAATCTTAAACTATCATAATTCATATGCTATAACCATGTTATTATTCATAAGAAAAAATCCATATCCCTTCTTGGATGCATCTCTATAGATTATAGACCCTTTTCCACTATAGGGTAATGTAAATATAGGTTCCCTGAATAACCTTCTATTCAGTTCCTTGAAAATTTCCTCGCATTCATCTGTCCAGAAGAACTTGAAATCATTTTATGTTATCCTAGTCTGAGGATTGGATACTATTGAGAAATTATACACAAACCATCAATAATTTCTAGATAAATCGGGAAATATATAGATCTAAGTCATTGTGGTTGGTCTCGACCAATATTCAATAGGCTTCATCTTTGATAGATGTAGTGTTATAACATCTCTTGAGATTAGGTGACCCAAAAATGAAACCTTTTGCATCCAAAATTCAAACTTTGTAAATTTTTCAGATAGCTTATCTTTCCTTAGGGTATTCATAACAATTATAAAGGATCTTCATGATCTTAATTTTTATTTGAATAAATAATAATATCATCTATAAATACCACCACAAACTGATCAAGTTAATCTCTAAAGACTATATTCATTAAATACATGATGATAGTAAGGTAATGAGTAAGACCAAAGTGAATATATATATATATTCATAATGTCCATACCTTGTATAAAATGTCATCTTGGGTATATCCTCTTTCATTACTGTCAATTGATGATATCCAAAATGAAGGTCAATCTAGGAAATATATTTAGCTTCTCACAGTTGATCAAACAAATCATCATTGTGGGGAAGATGTTACTTATTCTTGAATTTGATATTGTTAAAATCTCTATAATAAATTTATATTCACATTGATCCATCTTAATTTTTTATAAAAAGAATGGGTGCACCCAAAGGTGACACACGTGGATAAATGAATCCATTATCATGGTTTTCTTAGAGTTTCTTCTTCAATTCCTACAACTCAATCAGATCCATTCTATAAGGAGACTTTGATATTGGTGTGGAACCAGGGATAATTTCTATTGAGAAATCAACTTCACATTTCAGTGGAACACTAGGAAACTCTTTTGGAAAGATATCCAAAATTTATTAAACAATAATCATATCATCGATGGAAATTTTCTCACCCGCCAATTGAGATAAAAAACCATTTGAATGGGAATTAAGACCCATACACTAGATGTAGTATCCACTAGAAGATAATTCTAATCATCACGTTCATGGATGATCATAACAAGGTTTTGAATATAAAATGTAACTTCCCATACTTGAAAATTGATGTGGGATTTATGCATAGAAAGATAATACATGCCTAAGATGAAATCAAATTCATTGGAAGGATGAATGAACTAATTTGCAGGAAGAACATTTCCAAAAACTTCAACTAGATAGGAATCTTAGACTTGATGTGAAATCATCGTACCATTAGTGGTATACACTACTAATTATACATCAAATGTTTTTGGTGTAATATTAACACCCTTAGTAAATTATTTAGATCTGAAAAATTGGGTAGATCTCAAATCAAATATGACATTATTAGTTCTACATTGGATGGTAGGTATACCTTTCATCACATTGTTATCACACCCCTCATTAGAAATAGACAATCCATGAGATTTCCCCTCGTACCTCAGCATAAGAGGTTACTGATGTCGATCATCATCACCTATACATGGATTTGGGTAGTTTTTATCATAATGCCCATTCTCCGTACATGTGTATCATTGAATTATGGGAGGTTCATTATGTGTATCCTTCTCTCTATTAGCATTTTTAACTAAATTATTCCCATCATTTTGACAATAAATTTCCTAATGACCCTAATTTCTACACTTAAAACATTTAATGGAACACTTAACACAAATTCCTCCATATGTCTTCCCACATTTAGAGCATAAAGTAAAACTTGTATTCTTTTCTCCATGATTATTATATTTTCCTTTTATCTTCATCTTCCTTTTCATGTCAAAATCATGAGGTTGATGCATGACTCCAACCTATATTTCAAACTTTATTGCACAACATAAAATTTATTCATAGATATTATAGTCTCTTATGGATAGATCATTTCTGATACTTGTTGTTAAGCCACTGAAGAACCTATCAACTTTAATTTTATGTTGGATGATAATTCATGATTTGTACCTCACAAGTCTCATAAAATTAGCCCCGTAGGTACCAAAATATTCATTATCCTATTACTTCAACTCAAGTAACTCTTTATCCATATTAGTATAAAGAATATGAGGAAAAGTAATTATTGAATATATGTTTTTGAGATCATCCAAATCCATGGATTCAGTATCATCTTTTTGACTTGTATTTTTTATTAGAGTCCACCAGTGGTCTGATTCCCCTCTTAAATGATAAATAGCTAGAATAACTTTATCATGCTCCAAACATTGGTGAATAGAGAATATCCTTTCAATAGTAATGATCTATTGTTTAGAAATTAGTGGATCATAATACCCTCTAAATGAAGGTGGGCATTGCCTCATGAAAGACTCAATAGAATGTTATTCCCTCCTTTTCTCATTTGAATGTCCACCATGATTCATAGATTAAGAATTTTTTATGAGCATTAAAATAAGGATTCTCATTCCAACTCCCATAGAATTCAATTGTCTAGTAGGACAAGCATTTCATTTCCCATCACAATCCCCATTAACTTGGTTCCTTTGGGTTCCATCCATTGACAAAAACCAAAAATCATAAGGTGAGAAAAAATTATCATATCGAGAAACCACATAATCATGAAAATTAACTTATATGATGTCTAAATTATGACACCATCCTTAATTTATAAAACCTTAGGTTTGTCCTTGGTTATTCATAGACAACTTCTATTTAAATACTTTATAATTTTTCATGAAGAGTTTGTGAATTACCAAAGCATATCCCCTGGGAGTGTGAAACCAAGTGTGAAGCAAGTCCAATTTTCATGTACCAAATTACCCCGAGTCAGGCCCATAACATATTGTCGAATTTTTTACCCCTAGGTACATATGTTTTATAGCCACATCCACTTATAGTATCTAGATAGGTATTTATTTCTAGGAAACCACTCACTCTATTCTTTACCAAAATTCTAGGACATTTTTCTATACATTTCCTTTTCCTTAGACTTATTCTTAGACATGTCCTTAGAGTTATCACTATGGTTTTCTAATAGAATGTTTCAAAGGTTAACTAAACATTTCTATAATACCAAATATAGAGACCCTCACTTTTCAAACATTAAAATTTCCTAACATTTGCAGAATAATTAAAAACATTACTAAAAAAGATGCCAAAGACTTTATTAGTCTAGTGCCTTTAAAAAATGGAAACATAAACACTAATACATAAGTGATTTAAATTATCACTCACATAGTTTTTCTTGACTAGAACCCTTATTGGAAACATCAAACGTAATAAATATCTTCATAAACTAGAGAAGGAAACATAAAAATGGGTTAGCTCAAATGCTCTGTAAGGGTAAACAAGGGAGATATATAAGCTTAATCATGGGAATAAGGGTATGACAACATGATCATGAAAATAGAAGATCATACCCTGCATATCAAAGATCATAAAAATGAATCATGGAATAAATATTTTCAGGTCATAATACATGAATCATAAGAAAATAAAGAACATAAGCCATGAAATAATAACATATGAATAAAACATGGAATTATAGAAGACATATAATCATATATAATTATTTTCGTAGTAGTCAAGGGATTATTTTTTAGACCGTATTAGTGGAAAAATTTCTTTACTAAACTGGGTTCACATCCCATTCTATACCTATATTACTAAACTGTGTTCACTCCTCATTCCATCCCTGTATTAATGAACCGAGTTCATTTCCCAGTCAAACCTTATAATACTGAACATAGTTCATTTCTCATTTCATCCATTTCTTTCTCATGAGATATAAATATTTACCCAATTCATTTGAGGGAGATATATGTCCCACCCATCTTATAATGAAATCATAGAAACATGTGCCAAAGAATCATAAAAAATCATATAATAACCCCTAAAATAAAATAGGTATTATAATCATGTAATAAAATCATAACCCATAGAAATAGAAAATTTTCATAATCATTTAATCATAAACATAAACCATGAAAATTGACGGTTTTCAAAAGAATATAACCCGTAAAATATTAATGGTATTCATAAACATCATGTCCTAAAATCATAATCCATTCAAAGAAATAATATAAATGGAAACATTGAATAATATCCCCATAAAGGCATGAGTAACACAAATTTATGATATTATAGATGGGAAATAATTTCGAAATATTTTTTAAAAATATTTCTTGAAGAAAATATCCTTTCTACATGGAAAACACTTTTTAAAACATAAAACCTTTTTGGAAACCTTTTTCTTTGAAACCGATTTGAAATCTTATAATGGAAGTATTGAAAACTATAAAAAAAATTAAAATACTTTTACTTGAAAATGTGCTTCAGAGTTATTTTGAAAAATAATTTAAAACATTATTGAAAACATATTTGAAATCATGGTTTTTGAATACAATATATTTCAGACCGAAGAGAGTGACGGTCAAATTTTTCTTTAAAACATTATATAAAGTACCAAAGAGTGGGAAAATGGTACTAATACATGAGTATATATTGAATTAAAATAGGAGAATAAAATTCATGAGTTTTATTGAGAGACGGATCATAATATTTTATCAAATATGTATAATCATTAACAATATAGAAAAGTGATGATATTGTTTCAATAAAATCATACCACTTGGTTACTTGGGTTCGTACTCTCCATTTAAGAAAATGAAATTACATGAAGCATAAAATATAATTAAAATAATTAAATTCCTGATATAACATGTAAAATGTAATTATATACACCTCAAAAGTAATTTAGGTTCATAACAAAACATGAGTCTCAATAAAGTAAAATTGAGACAAAACTATTTTACAGATTTGGTAAATTTTGAAACCTAAACCCCATGAAAGAAAATTCATAAAATGGATATGTGAATAACCATAAATTTAATTATAAGATACATATAATACATTCATGGGTAGTACATACAACATACACAAGTAATGTGTGGTGAATAAAGAATGTATCTCATTGAAATAAAAAGTGGGATGAAATCCTCTTACCTTGTATCTTGACTCTTGTCATAATCATTCAAAACACCAATATAATGAATATAAATTTATTATAAATTTTTTAAAGAACAATATTATTATATATAATACCATATATGGTTTTATTATTACCATATGTTACCCTCTTATTAACAATCCTATGTTATGGTTTCACATCGGGTAATGTTCGCCTTGTTCTTCACATGTGTCTTTATTTGTTATATATTTGGTCCTTATACTTATATCATGATTAAAGAATGTAAAAAATGATAAAAATATAATTTATATTCATTATATTTGTATTATAATATTCTATATAATATATAATTACAAAATGTAATACATCGTTCTTGGAGACGATAAGTCGTAAGTACACATGAATGTTGTTTCCGTTTTTATTATCGTATTGAAAGAAAGAATGAAAATGAACTATAGGTATATATGTATATAATATTATTATAGTATAATTATAATTTTATATATACCATATAAGTTCAATAAAACCATCCTTAATACATTTCATGTAGTGTGTGAATGAATCACATGTTTTAAGGGGATGGTAGTCCACACTTCCACAAACGGAATTATCATATTGACACCAAATGGAAAGTAAAAAATATATGTACTGTAAAAGGAATAAATAAGATTAAAGACATAATAAATATAATATATAACATATATAAAAATATTTTACATTATAATGTCCATCATGAGAGGTGTTAAAGGAAAAATGAACAATCATTGTTTAGTGAGACGGTAGTTCTTTGTACATGTAAATAGTATGTTTGTTACCCATTATATGGAGGTGTGTGTAAGTGTAAGTTGAAAAAAAAAAGAATAAAAACATCCTATTATATTTATGATACATTTTTTGTTATAAAATCATGTAATAAAGAGAGTGGAGGGTATGGAGAAGGAAAATAAAAGAAAGGCACTTGAGAGAAGGTGTTACCTCTTAATTAGGTAACTCATTTTGGTTTGTACCAAATGAATTAATTGAAATAATTTCAGCCCAAATGGAGGCTTCAAGTTTGAATTTAGGGTTTTTGGGATGTAAATTAGGTATTTCTTGGATGAAACTAAATTTTTTTACGGTTTTGAAGAAGAGGGATAGATTGTGGCCTTTTATAGGGAAAGAGGGGTGGCACTCTTGTAAATATTTGAAGAGAGAATTCCACCCACATTTTTTATGTTTCAAGTAGATAAAATAATGATAAATATTATTTATAAGGGATTATAGGGTCAAAATATTTCCATACATGGATTTTAGTAGAGTTTATAGTTCATTTTGTTCCTTAATTTTATGGTTTTTTCCCATATTAAGCTTAATTTAACCTTAATCGATGAAATTAATTTTAATCACTTTAACTAATATTTTTTCTCAAAAAACAAGTTAAAATTTTTATACATTAAAAAATATTATGATTCAAAATATGGAATAAATTTTTCCAAATTATAATCCCATAAGTGGCATAAATTAATTTAAAATTACTCCAACAGTTGGGTCGACAATGCGGGTTTTTAAAATAAAAAAAAATCAAAAGTTTGCTATGTTTTTATATATGATTTTAATGTGAAATTGATCTCAATGAACTATGTAATACCCCAAGTTTTTTAAAATAAATTTAACATTTAATGCACAAAACACTCAGTCTCTAAAAAACACCACTTTGTTATAACCTATCTAGTGAACATAATTTGTCCACCTCTGTGATTTGAATTTCAAAAAACTGACATACACAGTTGCCTTCAGTAAGATATTTAGAGTCTGATAAGAAAAACTTAATTTTTGAGTAATAGAAACATATCCTTATAAATAGTAACATAATCTTATGAATAGTAATGAATAGTAAATTTTATAAAAAAATATAAACTTCATCCATGAATGTATAAATACAATTTAGACATCTTATAAATGAAAAAATGATCATAGTATAAGTATGTGTACTTTTGTATGTCATAAATATTTTAATTACAATTCTATGATTAATTTAATCTTTTTAAATAGAAATTTATTTTCGTAATATTTAATCATAAATTATTACTTTATTGTCTTATGGTTATAAGATAATTTTATGGGACCTTGATTAATTTCTCAAGGTGTTACAAAATGAGTTATACTTTTAAAATTGTTTTTTTGGAATAAATTATGATTTTATTTTAAAATTAAATTAAAAGGTTTTGAAAATTATTTTCCAAAAATTTATTCCATTTTTTAATTCAAATTTTTGAAAAATGGTTGGGGTAAATTTTTGGGATTTTTCTAAAATACTTGAATTTTTTGTGAATAGTAAAAATACAGGTTTTAGTTTTTAGTATGTTTAATGACATCATAATGATGTAATAATTAATATAAAATGATGGTATACTTGTTTAAATAAAAATATGATATTATTTGTCTAAAGTGTCTAATACCAAGGGTAAATACCATGGTAATTCCCATGGTTTTTCAAAAACCACTAATGAGGTGTCCTTTGAAATTAATAAAAAAACTCCCTCTCATTTACTATAAATACCCACTCATTCATTCATTTTAATTCATTAAAAACTCATAATACTCATTTATATGGTATTTTTACTTCTCTATGAGTCCTCATAAGGTTTCCTAAATCCCCAAGTTCCCATCCATCAAGTTTTCATAGTTACTCTACAAGGTAAGGGAATATATCACCCTTCTCTTTTTCAAGAAATGTTTTTATGTTATTCTCTTTTATTTTCAATTGGATTATGTTAGGATATGTAATTACATATCCCTATTTACTTTTAATATTATTTTAATAATTATTAGATACCCCTTTTCTCTCATCAAAATATTTTATAAATTTTTAAGTGACGTCGTTAGGCTGTCGAATTTTCGTAAGGGATTTGTAAACTTTTCTTTTATTTCGAGTTCCTTTATTTTATTTTTTTTATTTCCTATAAACATTTAATACGAATGTTAGGATAACTCCATTACCTTAAATTTAATATAATTTTTTTTTATAATGTAATAATTCATCATCATCTCTCATTTATCAATCTTTTATACTAAAAATTAAAATATCATCCGAGATGTGTTAATTTATCACATTCAAGGACGACGGGTTTTCAATTTCTATTACAGTCTTCAATTCTTGTCATGAAATAATTTTGATGGTTTAACCAGAATATAACATATATATTATAACTTATTTAAGGTTCTCTAATATTTTTTGTACATGGTATATTAATTTATAAATTAAAATGAGTTCGTTGTGATCAAAAATCACCAACTAACCCAAACAATTATCATTAAAGTTTTATATAATGATTCATCTTCACTCCAAATAACCAAATGAATTTTATAACTATTTAATATTATATATGTTAAATAATAACATATAACTTCAATTCAGGTCAACCATTCTCATTCTAAATGTTTATCCATATATGAATATAAGTAAACTGATCATGAAAACCAAGGAAGAAAACACTCCCAAACAATGAAATTGAATCTCTTAACCAATATAAAGGACATGAATGAACCTAATAAGGTTAAAATAAATAAATTAAATTTATATTATGTTCTGTACTCATTAATTTATGAATCTAATTTTTATTATTCGGGTCATTAAGATCAAGTGAGGAACACCTTCGGACTTAAGGTAAGGGTTTTCCACCCGAACCTCCATTTTCATTTGGGTTATTTTATTGTCTTCTTACCTAAATTAAATTATTATGTATTATTATTTAACCCTCATAAATTATTTATGAGTGTTCTAAATGTGTTTAACAACAAGAATTATTCTTTATTTTATGGGTATTTACATGTTTTTAAAGAAACTTTCACAAATTCTTCCCGGCGTACAAGCCCGATTCAAGGGAATTTCTCAATTATTACCTATTTTCAAGAGAACTATATAATCTGTTTTTAACAACCAATATTCTCATAAAATAACTATTTTTATAATGATAAATCTACCTCAAATCACTTCTAGTTTTATATATATTTTTTTTGAAAATAACTCTTCTTTTCCAAGTAAAAGGTTTTTTATAACAAGAATTGCTCGATGATTTTAAAAGAGTATTTTCACCCATTTCAACACTCTTGTTGATTCTTATGTTTAAATGTGGTTAATGTTTTATGATATCATCCAATATGTTTTTTCTATGGATGTTCTATCTTAAAACCATTCACCAATTTACTCTCAATGGTTAGTGTTTGTGCTTAATGTTCGGGGAAAATTATTTATATTTCATATGTTAGTTTAAATATGAATGTATATGTTATTTATGTTTATCTCCATTCATATGAGGAATTAATTGGACTTAGTAAGTGTCAGGTAGGGTCCTTTATATCCCCTCAGTGCATTGGTAGGTCTCATGAGACAAACTATGGTCTTGGCATGAGGACTTGACAAAATGGATATTTATGGTCTTGGCACGAGGCATTGACAGTATGGTTATGATGTCCCACATTATGCATTCCCTCGTTATGAAACTAGTATTGATTGTTCAGGTGGTTATTTGACTAGAAAAATACCATTGATTATGTTTTATTATGGCATTTTTTATTCATCTCTTAATCCTTCCATACTATGTTCATGCTTGTTTTTTTAAAGGCGTGCCTTTTTAGTTATTCATTATGACTCATGTTTATGTTTATGATATCTTTCATTGTATTTATTACCCTTACTAAGTGTTTGAGCTCACCCCTTTCTTATGTTTCGTTTTCTCAGGACATGAAGAAGTTTATTATGAGTAACCTACAAGGATAAACTTATAGTGGTAGACATTCCCAATAAAACTTATACACTGTATTTCATTCCATATTGTAATGATGAATTTATGTATGTATCTTGTTTCCAAAACTATTAAACTACTTGGTCCTTCAGGATGTATATTCTTTATTTATATTCTAATATAATAAAATAAGGCACCAGCTCCGAGAAACTGGGGTCAGTTCCTTACAGTTGGTATCTGCGGAATTTTAGTATAATACTAGGAAAATAGATTTAGAAAACATAGATTTTGGAACAAAACCCTAAGATAGTCTTTGAGGATAAAACATAAAATAACATCCTAGAATTTTGGGTAAGGAATAGATTATGTGGATTATTCTAGAAAATAAATCCATGTCTAGATACTATAGGTGGATGTGGTTCTGGAACAGATGTACCTCGGAGTAACAACTTCGAAAAAGAGTTTTAGGCTTGTCTTGGGGTATCTTAGTACACAACAACGGGCCTTACTACGCACCTGGTTTTAAACTCTTAGGGTATATTCTTAGGATAATTCACATTTTCTTTACAAGATAGTATGAAGGATTTAAATGTAAATTTTTCCTCAAAGAAGCATTTTTATGATTATGAGATTAGCTATTAATGCTAAGTATTTTTCTACAATGAGAATATACATTATGATTCATAACCTAATCTAGTGTGTGCCATTATTTAGAAATGGCTCCTAGTGCAAGGAATGGAAACCGCATGAACATGCATGTCCTATGTATGGATTCCCCTATGATGCAAGATAATGATGTTGGCTCTGGAGCTAAGACTAGTGTGGATCAACTTATAACTATACTGGGACAACTTACTCAGGTTATGAACAATAACCTTACCTGAATAGAGCATCTGGATCCACAACATGGAGAAGCTATGTTAGACCACTTTATGTGACAACATTCTCCATCATTTAATGGGAATACAACCCCATATATAGCTAAGTAGTGGATAAGTTCTCTAGAGAAGATATTTCTCGCTTTGGGATGTAACTAAATAGAGAATGTTTTCATGGAAATTTATCATCTATCGAGAGATGCAGATCAATGGTGTTCATTAATCCAAAACCCAAAATAGGAAGAAGAAATATAAGATATATAATGGAGTAATTTTAAGGAAATTTTCCTAGAAAATTACTTCCCTCGTGAATAGCAAGTAGATATGGAAAGGATGTTTTTGAATCTGAAACAAAAAAGAGGATGAGAATGTTTCAAAGTATGAAGCTAACTTCATAGGGTTAGGAAGGCATGATGTGGACTAAATACACAATCCAAGAAGAAAGATTGATAGATTCTTTGATGGTTTAAAACCATTCCTCCAAAGGTCACTAGTATCCCTGAATTTCTCATCATATGAAGATATAGACTCATGTGCTATCAAGATAGAAAAAGAATTTTCTAAGTATTATAGCTTTAAAGGATATCAAGAGAAAAATAGGTCTTCTGAAAACTCTGGAAAAGGAAATAAGGAAATGGGGAAGAAGGGGAGAGTTGACTTTTCACCCTATAGTAATTGTGGGGAAAAACACCTCGGCACTTGCCTGAAGGGAATGGAAGTCTGTTACAAGTGCGGATAAAAAGGCCACCAATATATTCACTTCAAGGGGAAGAAAGAAACAACCAATGTTCAATTCTATAGTTGTAAAAATATGGGACATTATTAACATGAATGTCCTAAGCATCAGGGAAACATTCCCCAAAGAAGGCCAAGGGAGAAAGGTCAAGCTTATGCAGTCACAACTGTTGAGTTTGAAGTTCCTAACGATGCGTTGGAAAGTACTATAATCATTTACTCGAACATAGAAAATGCTTTATTTGATTCTGGATCATCACGTTCTTTTATATCTTCTTATTTTTCCAAGAAAATTAGACATGTCCAATTTGTTTTAATAAAGGAGTTGTCAGTCAAAACTCGTAGTGGATGTATCATTGCAACAAATATGTGTCGATCAGTCCCCCTCATGACACATAAAAATGATTTAGTTGCTAACCTTTTAAGAATACCCATGATTGACTTTGATATAATCCTTGGTATGAGTTATCTTTCATGTTATGATGTAAAGATCTATTTCAAGAAGAGGGAAGTTGCAATTTTTGAGAGCAGTGTTGAATCACTATTGTGCAAGAATATGTTGATGTGTTTCTAGAGGATTTACCTGGACATCCTCCAGAGCGGGAAATTGAGTTTTCCATTGATTTAATTCCTAGTTCAAGGCCAATATTGAATACTCCTTATAGAATGAACATTGTGGAATTAGTAGAACTAAAGAAACAACTATAGGAATTGAGTGATAAAGGATTTATTCACCCTAGTTTCTCTCCTTGGGGAGCCCCTATTCTTTTCATTAAGAAGAAATATGGATCTATGAGGTTGTGAATTTACTATAGAGATATCAATGATATAACAATAAATAACAAGTATCCTCTACTTCTCATTGATGATTTATTTGATCAACTTTATAGAGCCCAATTTTTTTTGAAGATTGAACTTAAATCTGGATATCATCAGTTGCTAGTAAGTATGGAAGACATTCCAAAGGAAACGTTTCAAACTAGGTATGGATATTATGAGTTTATAGTAATGCCTTTTGGACTGGCTAATTCACCCTCTATTTTCATAGATCTAATTAATAGAGTTTTCAAAGAATATATTGATGACTTTGAGGTGGTATTTATGGATGATATCTTTGTATACTCCAAAATCTACAAATATCATGAAAATTACTTGCGCACTATTCTGAAGACTCTTAGAAGAAATGAATTATATGGGAAGTTTATAAAGTGTGAATTTTGGATTCAATCAGTTTCCTTTCTTGGCCACATTGTCTCTAAGGATGGAATATCTGTTGATCATGTGAAGAAAAAGGTTATTCAATAATAACCTACTTCAATGAACATAACCGAAGTACGTAGTTTTATTGACTTAGTAGGTTATTATTGGTGTTTTGTTCATAACTTTTCCCATTTTTCCAACCCAATGACCAAGCTTACACATAAAGGGGTTAAGTTCGTATGGAAAAAATAATGTAAGGAATGTTTTAAGGAATTAAAGAGGAGATTAGTGAATGTTCTAATCCTGACTCTATCATCAGGGAATGATGGGTATGTGATCTATAGTGATGCATAAAATAAAGGACTTGGTTGTGTCATTATGAAGAATGATAGAGTTATTTCCTATTCATAAATGCATCTAAAAATTCATGAACAAAACTATCCTACTCATGATATTAAGTTAGAATATGTAATATTTTCTCTGATGATATGGATACATTATATCTATGGTGAAAGATGTGAGATATATACGGATCATAAGAGCTTGAAATATATATTCTCACACAAAGAAATCTTCATGAGGCAAATGAAATGGCTTGAAATACTCAAGGATTATGATTGTTCCATACACTACAACCCAGTAAAGGAAAATAAGGTTGCTTATGAATTGAGTGGGAAGGATCATGGAGTCCTAAACAAAATGAGGATTGAAAGGGATATTGTGTTTATAAATCTAGTAAATATGGATATGGGAATTATCAAAGTATGAGAAACATCACTAATTTTTCATTTAGTGTCTCAACCACCTCTATTGGAAAGGATTAAAAATTCTCAGTATGATGATGAAATTCTACAAAAGAAAATTAATAGTGTGAATGATGGGAAGTTGGATGACTTCATGTGTGAAGAGGGAACTCTGAAATTGGGGAATAGGCTTTGTGTTCCAGCTATACCTGAGATGAAAAGGGAGTTATTGGATGATTCCCATAGCTCTAATTTCTCTATAAACCCTGGTTTCACTAAAATGTATAGATATTTGAAGAAACATTTTTGGCGGGACAACATGAAGCAGAAAATTGCTGATTATGTATCAATATGTTTAGTATTTCAACAAGTGAAGGCTGAATGAAAACATCTTAGAGGATTCATGAAACCTATACCTATTCCTACATGGAAATGGGATGACATCACTATGGAGTTTTTTACTATATTACCCAAAAATCCAAGAAAGAATGATGCAATATGGGTAATTGATGATCGACTTATGAAATCTGCACATTTTCCTCACTATAAGGGAGGACTTTCAACTGGAACACCTAGCACGACTCTATATCAATGAGTTTGATATACTTCATGGAGCACCTCTCTCATTTGTTTCTAATTATGATCCATGATTTTCATCAAAATTCTAGAAAATTCTTTAGAAAAATTTGGATACTTATCTTCTATTGAGTATTGCATATCACCCACAAACTGAAAAGCAATCAAAAAGGATGATCCAAACCTTAGAAAACATGTTGAGATCATGTTCACTTGACTTCCATGTAATGTGGTCTCAATATTTACCTTTAGTGGAGTTTTCCTACAATAATAGTTTCCATTAAAGTATTCAAATGGAACCATATAAAGCATTGTATAAAAAGAGATGTTGTATACCAACATATTGGGATGAAGTTGGTGAAAGGAAGCTATTAGGCCAAGAACTTGTGGAGGAAACAACAGAGAAGGTAAAGACCATTCAAGGACATATCAAAGCAGCTCAAAGAAGTTAAAAATATATGTTGATAATCAAAGGAAGGATTTTTAATGTCAAGTGGGAGATCATGTTTTCCTTAAAGTATCTCCATGGAAGGGTGTTATAAGATTTGGGAAGAAAGGGAAACTAATCCCTAGGTACATAGGCCCTTTTGAAATTATAGAGAGGATTGGAGCTATTGTGTATCATTTGGTTATGCCACCTAGATTTTCTAAAGTACACAATGTGTTCCTTATCTCATTGTTGAGAAACTACATGCCAGACCCAATGCATGTCCTCACTTATAAAGGTATAGAATTGGAACCTGACCTATCTTACTGTGAAGTGGATATCCAGATTCTAGACACTAAAGAACAAGTGTTGACGGATCGTACAACTTGACTAGTAAAGATGCTTTGGAATAATTATAAAACCAAAGAGGCAAAATAGGATCCTGAGGAGATTATTATGAAGAACTACCTAAATCTCTTTGTGAGGTAACATTTTGGTAATTTTTAGGACAAAATGTTTGTAAGGGGGGGATAATGTAACACCCCAATATTTTGCAAACAAATTTAATATTGAATGCATGAAACATTGGGTCTCTATAAAACACCACTTTGTTATAACCAACCTAGTAAACATAATTTTTCCACCTATGTGATTTGAATTTCAAAAAAATGACATACACAGTTGCATTCTGTAAGATATTTAGAGTCTGATAAGAAAAAACTTAATTTTTATGAATAGTAACATACTCTTATGAATAGTAACATACCCTTATGAATTGTAATGTTACTCTTATGAATAGTAATGAACAGTAAATCGGCCAAAAAAATTGAAACTTCACCCATGAATGTATAAATACAATTTATACATCTTATAAGTGAAAAAACAATCATAGTATAAGTATGGGTATTTTTTATGTCATAAATATTTTAATTAAAATTTTATGATTAATTTAATAATTTAAAATATAAATTTATTTTAATAAAATTTAATCATAAATTTTACATTATTTTCTTATAGTGATAAGATAATTTTATGGGACCCTGATTAATTTATCAAGGTGTTATAAAACGAGTTATAGTTTTAAAGTTGTTTTTTTTGAATAAATTATGAATTTATTTAAAAATTAAATTAAAAATATTTAGAACAATATTTTCAAAAAATAGATTTAATTTTTAAATTATATACATAAAAAAATGCTTGGGGTGAATTTTTAGGATTTTTCTAAAATACTTGAATTTCTTCGTGAATATTAAAAATACAGTTTTGAGTTTTCGGTATGTTTAATGAAATCATAATGATGTAATAATTAATATAAAATTATGGTAGAATTTTTTACATTAAAATATGATATGATGTCTCTTAAGTTAATAATACCATGGTAAAATACCATGGGAAATCCCATGGTTTTGCAAAAACCACTAATGAGGTGTCCTTTGAAATTAATAAAAAACTCCCTCTCATTTACTACAAATACCCACTAATTCCTTCATTTTATTTCATTAGAAACTTATCATCCTAGAATTTATGGTAGTTATACCTTACTAGTATTCCTCCCATAGTTTTCTGAAGCCCCCAAGGTCCCAAATTTCACGTTTTAGGAGTTACTCTACAAGGTAAGAAAACTTATCACCCTTCTCTTTTTCAAGAAATTTTTTATGTTATTCTATTTTATTTTCAATAAAATTATGTTGGGATATGTCATTACATATCCCCCATTAAGTATTATTATAGACCTCTTTTCTCCCATAAAAATATTTTATGAATTTTTCTGTGATGTCGTTAGGTTGTGGAATTTTCATAAGGGATTTCTCAACTTTTCTTTTATTTTGAGTTCCTTTATTTTTGTTTTTTTATTTCCTCACCTTCTTTCATCAAAATGTTATGATAACTCCAGTACCTTACATGTACTATAATTTCTTTTTAATAATTTAATAATTCATCATCATCACTCCTTTCCAATTATTTTATACTAAAAATAAAAACTCTATCCGAGATGTGTTAATTTAACACATTCAAGGACGACAGGTTTTCAATTTATATTACCATATTCAATTCTGGTCATGAAACAATTTTGAAGGTAAAACCAGACTATAATATATATATTATAAATTATGTAAGGTTCTGGAATATTTTTTTATAGGTGATATTAATTTATAAATCAAAATGAGTTCGTTGTGATCAAAAACCACTAATTTTCCCAAACAATTATTATTAAAGTTTTATATAGTGATTCATATTCACTTCCAATAACAAAATGAATTTTATAAATTTTTAATATTATGTATGTTCATTAATAATATATAACTTTAATTTTGGACAACCATTCTCATTATAAATGTTTATCCGTACATAAATATAAGTAAACCGATCATGAAAACCAAGGAAGAAAACACTCCCAAACAATTAAATTGAATATATTAACCCATAGAATGTCCAAAAATGAAACTACTAAGGTTATAAAAAATAAGTGAAATTTAGAGTAGGTTCTGTAATCATTAATTTATGAATCTAAATTTGATTATTTAGGCCATTAATATCATGTGAGGAACACCTTCGGACTTAAGGTAAGGGTTTTCCATCCGAACCTCCATTTTCATTCGGGTTAATTTTATTGTCTACTTACCTGAATGAAATTATTATGTATTATTATATACCCCTCATAAATTCTATATTATTTTTCTATATATTTTTACTAACCATAATCCTTATTTATTTTATGGGGATCTACAAATTTAAAAGGAACTTTCAAAAATTCTTCCCAAAATACAAGCCCAATTCAAGGGAATTTCTCAACTATTACCTATTTTCAAGAGCACTCTATAATCGGATTTTAACAAAAAATATTCTCATAAAATCAATATTCTTATTATGAGAAATCTACTTCAAATCACTTCTATTTTTATATATATATTATTCCAAAATAACTCTTCTTTTCCAAGTAAAAGGGTTTTTATAACAAGAATTACTCAATGATTTTAAAAGAGTATTTTCACCCATTTTAAAACTCTTGTTGATTATTATGTTTAAATGGGGTTAATTTTTTATGATATCATACAATATTATTTGTCTATGGATGTGCTATCTTAAAACCATTCACCAATTTAATCTTAATGGTTAGTGTTTGTGCTTAATGTTCGGGGAAAGTTATTTACATTTCATATGTTAGTTTCAACATGAATGTATATGTTATTTATGTTTATCCCCATTAATATGAGGAATGAATTGGACTTAGTAAGTTTCAGGTGGGGGCTCTATATCCCCTTGGTGCATCAGTAGGTCTCATGAGACAAATTATGGTCTCGGCACAAGGCCTTGAAAAAATGGATATTTATGGTCTTTGCATGAGGCCTTGGTGGTATGGTTATGATTTCCCGAATTATGCATTCCCTTTTTATGAAATTAGTATTGATAGTTCAGGTGGTTATTATACTAGCAGAATACCTATGATTATGTTTTATTATGGCATTATTTATTCATCTCTTAATCCTACCATGTGATTTTCATGCTTATTTTTTTAAAGGAATGTGTTTTTAGTTATTAACCATGCCTCATGTTTATATTTATGATATATTCTATTGTATTACTTACCCTTAATGATCATTTGATCTTACCCATGTCTTATGTTTCATTTTCTCAAGACATGAAGAAGTTTATTATGACTGACTTGTAGGGATAAACTTATAGTGTTGGACATTCCCCATAAAACTTATGTGTTGTATTTCATTCCAAATTTTAATGATGGATTTATGTATGTATCTTTTTTCTAATGCTACTAAACTACTTGGTCCTTTGGGATGCATATTCCTTGTTTATATGCCAATGTAATAAAATAAGACACCGGCTCTGGGCTCTGGGCAACTAGGGTCGGGTCCTTACAACCTAAATATAATTAATTTTAAAAATTATTATATGATTAAACATTGAACCCAATTTAAAATATAATTTATCCTAAAAAATAAATTATATAAAAATAAGTTTTTAATTAAAATTATGTATTTTCACTATTCATCCAAAAACGATGTTTCTCAGAAAAATCACAAAATTCCATGCTAAGATAATTTCAACAGTATAAATTCTAAAAATAAAGTTTATTTTATCAAATTAAATTTCAAAATGTTTCTAAAATTAATTTCATTATTTTTCACAAAAGGACATGAAAAGTAGTTTGTTTGAGAAAATAGTATTTTTAAACATATAAGGACTTTACCAAAAATTATATATTTTGTTATCACTATTTATTATTTATATAAACCTATTATAAAAAATATTTTAAAATTAGTGATTAATGTTAATATTACTAAGTTTAACTACTAGGTTATAATTATCTCATTTAAATAATTATAACAATAAAATGATGTTTCATAGAAACATCGGTGTTTCATGTAGCGTCAGCCAATTATATGTTTTATGTAACGTACGCCAAGTTCTTTTTTGGTGTAACTTATGCCAAGTCTATTCCATGTGAAAGTAATTTTTAACTTAGTGCATTACAAGAAATTAATTGAATTTTTTATTTATTATAAAAAAAGGTCCTTAAAAACTCAGGGTGTTACATTCGATGATTTTTAGAGGATACCATGTGGTTCTACATAAGAACCAATGTTTGGGTTTTGATAAGGACAATGGTTATTGAAAATTTATATTAAAAGGTGTATAATTCACCCCAATCTATGAATATTGGGAAATTAAGGAAAATAATATGTTTCACATGGTTTATCAAACTATGTTACCAAAGTGTGAAGGTTCCTAGGAGAGGTGGAATGCCTTGTACGATTGGTGCATGGTTTGGAAAACGATTTTAAAAAACTATGTGTGAGTCAATTAATGATAAAAAATATTTCCTAATGGAAATAACTAAATTGATTTGAAATTTTTTCCCTTTTATCAACTACCTTTAACCTAGAGATTCCACAATCTATCCATAGTAATTTTCATTCTTTCTATGCTCGATTCTAGTGTATCCAAGCTTGTTGGTGACCAGGGTATTAAGGTATGTCATCCAAGAACCTATATTATTTAGTTTTATTGTATATCTATCCTTCATCATGTGAGGATAATCATGAATTCAGTGTATCATGGCTAGATCTATAGATTCTGATGACATCTAATGAGAAATTATCTATTTTTTGATAGATAAGTGGAGGATCTAGCATGTTGGTGGATTTTCTAAAAAATCATAGATCTTTCAACATTAGTATATCCCAAAAGGTATGTTAGAGTTTATCTAATTCCTTTAACATATAATATTCATGAATATCAATCTATAATCACATATGTGACTGAACAAGTATCACTTCTAGGGGACATTATCACATAGGATCAATCTAGTTTTTTTGAAGGGATGACTCGTGTATCTTCTCTTGAAGAGTCTTAGATATTGTTGTCATCAAGAAAAATTTAGGAATTTCATACCACGTTTGGCCATTATTTGATATATTTTTCCATGTTTCATTTTATGGTTATTCATAGGTAGACACCATTTCATGTTTAGTATATTTAACATAAATAGGGTGTCTAGTGAAGCCCTAGTTTAAAAGATCATGTGTTCATTTATTTATTGTGTAATTTTTTAATAGTACATCAAATCATTTGGAACGTTTCTATTATATATTGTTCAATGTTATGTGATTTATTAATTATGTAATTTTGTTATCTAATGTAATTGTATTAGTAATATATTTTACCTTTATATGTTATTCCTTATATATTTTTTCTTTCATATCTAGTGGAATCTCTTATTTTTCATTCAGGTTGAAAGGTGGCCTTGATTGAATTAGAAAACTCATTAGAGGGGGATCTCAGGGGAATGACTAATTAGACATTCCCTATGGAGTATGGTTAGTTCCTTAGTATGGCTTGTTTTTTTCCAAAGGGAATAACATACACTATTGGAAGTCTGCCCATATATGTTGATATGATCTACTGATAGGGAACATCCTTATATATAAGAAAAGGTCCATTATTCAAGAATTCCATTCATTTGTAACATCAAAAAATGGTATGAAGTCATGTGAAATTGTAGACACTTTCTCTTCAAGGTTGACATGATGTTATTCTTTAAAGGTGGAATAAGAATTTTAATTAAAGGAATAAAAAGTTACATTGAATGATCTAAGTGATGTAGTTAGATATACATGGAATTATTCCTACATAGTTCCAATATAGTTATGACCATTATTCATGGTATCTTATTTAGCATATCATCACTCATTGTAATGTTGTCTATAATCTTGGGTGTATATTTTCATTATAAATTTTCAAAACACTTCCATATACATGTGTTCTAATATTAACGACACATCAATGGTGCCCTATTGGGATTATACTAAAACCCTACGTGACTAATGTCATGGTCATTTTGAATTCATGACTAGTTATCTAACAAGATTAATGGTAAATGTGATGCATTTAATAAGATTGTGGTGTTGGGAGATGGATGTGGTACCAAGAAAGACTCTAGATGGTTGTCAAAGTAAATCTATTTTTCTATTTATTTATTCCTCTATGTTGTATTAGTTATCCCACAACTTTGGGTTTCCATTTGATTATACATGTGTGAATTTATGTGACATATGTTATATCATTTAATCATATTTCCTTCAGATGTGATGTTTTATTATATTACTCTTTTGTGTTATTATCTTGTGATGGTTATATTTACTGAGGGTATCGTCTCCCCAAATTTATTTAGAACCTCTCCACTAGTCATCTACCTCTTTCATATGTGGAGGCATGCATGTGGTTACATGAAACTTGATCTTAAACCAATAGACTTAGGTTTAGGTGTGGGAAAATGGTAATAAATTCCTGAAATTCCATTCATTATTTTATTTTGGGATTATTATTGAAATGATATGGGATCTTTGGAACTCAGGTAAGTGAGTTTCCATGTGAGTTTCCATCATATTTGTAATGGACCTTTGAGTGATAATTAATTATATTATTGTTTTATTTTATGGGATTATTGTGCATTCATTCATCATGTGTTTCTATGTTGGATTTTAGGTCATATATAAACTGGTTGAGTTATTCATGATCGATCTTTAATTAAATTCCATATTTGGTACAAACTTTTGTTTGAGACATTTTAGATCCTTATTTTTGTGATATATCTATGCTAGAATTAATTATTTGAACTTATATATTGTATTGTGTTATATATATATATATATATATATATAATTTTGTTTAATGTGTGGGTATAGAGGAAAAGTCTTGAGGATTGAGTGGATATATGATCGTTATACCTTATTTGTAGGTATATCTAAGGATATGATTTCCATTATGAATCCCATATATATATGCCTTGTAACTACTAATGATATTTTTATTAAAACATTGGTATAGGCTCTTACGTTTTCCAAGTGAGTAATTTTTTATTGGTGTTTTAAATGATTGTTTGGAATTTATGAACGAACCTACCTTTGAGTCATCATATTTCTCCTATACGGGATGATAGTCTCATTCCACCATAGGCTATACATGATTATGCACCTCAGAATGCTCCCCCACCTACCCTGATGGTTTTTTTGGTGAACCAACCATAGCCCAGTTTCTTTCATAGGTTGATGCTTGACTACAACTATGATTTTAATCTTCGGCATCCACCAGAATTCCAGGGCACTGGGGGTCCTTATAAAGTTAAGTATTATTTTAATATCTAAGATATAATCATCAAAATAGTGGAGACTTATAAGGATTAAAGGGTTAATCTTATAGACATTATTCTTTAGTGTCATTCCAGGAGGTGGTGCGGTGTCATGGGATAGGATGTAATGTTTGAGGGTCTTACATAGGATGCTTTCAAGGAGGTTTTTTTGAGGAGTTATTTCCCAAAATGATTAGGATGATCAAAGATTAGAATTTTATATAGCTTTAGAAGGGGAATATGTATGTTTTAAATTAATCAAATCTATTTGATGAGTTTATACACATTGTTCTAATTTTGGTACGGAATAAAGTGTATAATGATAGTAAGTCTAAGATAAGTATTTTTCTAGAGCTCAGATGTCAGGTCATGGGATTTGACCAGATGAAATATATGCTAGCTCTTTCTAGGTCCCTGATATTTGAGATGAAGATAAATTATGATATCCTATTATGTTTTCTTCCAGATTATAATGCATTGATGATGAGACATCCTAGTGCCTCTAAAAATGCCTCTTCTAGTAGTAGGATGATGAAGTCAGAGGACATATATCAAGGTGATAGAAAGGTATAGTAAATTATGACTTTTTCTAGTCTATTTTTGGAAGAAGTCCTGGCCATGTGACAACACTATTGATAAAAGGGACAATTTGGTCCTTATTTTTCAAAGAATCCTATAAAATTTCCATGATGTGGAATTATGGGTCATCTTGATTGATTTTGATCTACATCATCATATCCATATATGAAAATAATTGGTTAGGTGGAATGTATCAGTCCTTCAAAGTATACCCAAACACCACAAATATCTATGAATAATGTGATTCATTCACCAGATATTTGATGAATTTATGCAATGGATGTGATTTCCAATAATAGTGGCAATGTGTCACGAACTAGATCTGGTCACCATCAAAACCAACACCCAACCCATCCCGTGATAAGGAAATAAGGGAATTCCCAATCCCCATGGGCTAGAACAAGTGCTCGGGTATCATAAAACGAAGTTTGAGAATGATTTACCTGAGTTTATAAACAGTAAACAACAAACAAATCCAATAAAACCAATCTAGATTTTTCAAAAAAAATCATCCTTTAAAAAATTTCAGAACTAAATTACATAATTTAAAACAATGATTAAATACCATTAAAAAGGTAAATAACCAAAAATGGATAGCCAATAACCACCTCAAGTCAAGGGGATAATCACCCTTAATCCATCTCCATGAAAACTCGCTAAGAAGGACCTGTTAGAAACCCAAACCACTGGCACTAAAAATTGTACCCAAACCTGTTATAAAAATAACCAAGTATACTTACACCCAAAGGTGTAAGTAGGTGTGATCCAAATCCTAGTATG